>CM071922.1:17271988-17600085 GCA_036785865.1 Coffea canephora
CAATACGATTCGGTTTATTATGAAGCATTCTTTGCACTTCTCAGGTAAACAAATTTCCAAAAATACTTTCCGGAAAAATGCCATATATACGCACGATCCCGAAGTAAAGTCAAGGGAATCGTGGTAAACCATGAATATCAACCAGAATCATCCGATTTTTTTTTTTTAAGACTACAGCGACATACACCCGGAAGTCACGATCCTGGAGTTCCAGTTGGCGCCGTACGTTACTTGCAACGTTTGGGGGAAATTGGCCTCTGAATATTGGCCGCCCAAAATGAAAGAGCCCAAAAGAAATAATATGAGCTTGTCAGTAGTCGGGTACAGCCGGAGCTTCAAAGAACCGAATCCGCACGCTAATACAACTTGCACATCTGAACCCTTTATTATTTCCTACAGTTCAAATACTCGTTCCCATGGCAAGGTCTCACACGAAGGAACTATTCAACCTACCCCAACCGTCATCTGCCATACACTTACCCTCCTAATCCTTCATTTTCCTACTCATATGCAAGCCCACAACCTCAATCACTGCCAAAAAATATACCACCTAGACACAAGCTTTTATTACCCCACCACTGAGCCTTATCTGCCAGACCATTTTATTCAAACCAAACCAGAGGTGGGAGGATCCTCTGCTCCCATTGATGTGAAGTTATTAAAGCGCCTGGACCGTTTCGATGAATTCATGAGGAAGAGTCAGGTGCTGAACAAGCAAGGAGTTTTGGATTACGATGAGCTGTGTCTCTTTCCGAATGTGCAACTGCCTGAGGGTTCAAAACTCCTAAGTTTAACAAGTACGATGGGACGGGTAATCCCAAGACGCACCTCCGACTATTTGCAAACAAATTGGGAAAGCCTGTGGACGATGAAAACTTGCCTCTAAGGTTGTTCCCCGAAAGTCTGGAAGGGGACGCACTTGACTGGTATTCAAATCTGAAACCTGAAGACGTAAGAACCTGGATTGACTTGTCCAAGGCTTTCGTAAGGCAATATGAGTATAATTGTGAGTTGGCACCGACTAGAACCACCTTGGAAGGAACCAAAAGAAAACCCTCCGAAGATCACAAGACTTATGCCAAGAGGTGGAGGAAAATAGCTGCCAAGGTGGAGCCTCCGATGACCGAGGAAGAAATCATCCGTACTTTCATCAAGGCCCATGATCCTCCATATTTTGAAGAAATTTTCCGTATGACTGGATGTTCATTCGCGGCAATTGTAAATAAACTTGAAGAATTCGACGACTTTGTACGAGCCGGGAAAATTGTTAATGTGTCTGCCCTGAAATCGCAAGTGGAAGCTTTGCAAGGGCGAGGAAGCAATGAAAAGAAACCTCAATTCAAAAAGAAAGAAGGAGATACAACCTTTGTTTGGAACCACAACCCCTCACCCAGACCCCGATACCAACACGACCCAGCCTACCAGCAACCTTACCCTTACTACTATTCAAGCCCAAACCCTGTATATACTACCAACATCCACCACCCTCGACCTCGCCCAAACTATACTAACCCACCTTCAGCCCCTTTTCAAATTTCTCAACCAATCCACCCCAAAACCGACCTCGACCTCCATTTAACCCAAGATTTCCTCCTCCAAATAGACCCTCTTACAACTACCCTCAACCCACTGAACCTTACAACCGACCTCCAAGCCGTACTTTTACCAATTTAGGTAGGACTTTAGACCAACTGTATGACCAGTTAAGGGCCTCTGGAAAAATTGGTACAGTACCACCTCCTACCTACCCGTATGGCATGCCCGTTTGGTATAACCCGCAAGCTGTTTGCGCGTATCATTCGGGGGCACCTGGGCATGCAACTTTGGATTGCAAGGCGCTAAAGCATAAAGTTCAGGATATGGTTGAGTCTGGAGAAATCGTGATCAGGAAAAGGGAGCCACAAGGGCCAAACGTAAATCAAAACCCTTACCAGAGCATGTTGGGGTTATTATGGATGACACGGAGTATATGGAACAAATCAAGAAATTGGCAATAGAAGCTGAAGTGTTTGGAGTCACGGACCAACCGTTTGTCATAGAGTTGCCATTCGAGGAAGATAACAAGCCTTTTGTCTTAGATCTCACGCCAGCGGAGAATGAAGCTTTGAAACCAGTAGTCATCGAATTCCCGAAGCAGGAGCCCGTATTAAGTCTGCAACAAGTGCCGTGGAATTACGATGAGCCTAGCATACAGATCGGGGACGATTCAACCGCGAAGAAGGAAGTGTCAGTAGTTACCAGATCGGGGAAGACTGTAAATCCATTTGAGACTACTACTCCAATTCAAACCAATAGTTCTGAGCCACCCATCAAACCAACAATCACCGAGAAAGAAGCCGTGGATTTCCTTAAACGACTCCAGAGAAGTGAATACAACATAGTGGAAAAGCTAAGCAAATCACCTGCCCAGATAACCATGTTGGACCTACTTTTCTCTTCGGACGTGCATAGGATGCATTGATCGACGTATTAACAAGAGCTCAAATTCCAAGGGACATTTCTGTTGATAATTTTTCAAACGTGGTGGGGAGCGTATTATTCAACAAGCAAATTGTTTTTTCTGACGATGAATTGCCGACGGAGGGCATCGGGCATAATAGGGCGTTGTACATAACAGTGAGGTGCAATGGAAAAATGCTGCCTAAGGTTTTAATAGATAATGGATCCGCACTGAATATCTGTCCTTGGAGTACCTTAGAGAAACTAGGGTTGCAAGACATCAAGCTGAGGCCTTCAGGGACTATCGTTAGAGGGTTCGATGGAGCGCAAAGGGAGCCAATAGGAGAGGCAGATTTAGTAATCGAGATGGGGCCCGCCCAATTTCAAATAACTTGTCAAGTCATGAACTTCCCGAGCATTTATAATGTTTTACTTAGAAGGCCATGGATTCACAAGTCTGGGGCCGTGCCGTCTTCGTTGCATCAATTACTCAAGTTCGTGGTAAATGACAAACTAATCACTATCTTTGCTGAAGAGGACTGCCTGGTGATCACCGATTCTGGAGTTAAAGAGGAGGGTAGTCAAAGTGTTACCATGTCCCCTCACAGCACATCCGATATAGTTTCCGTAAGTTGGATAACCACGGAGGAACAAACTCTCTCAAAGGCCAGTGTAATGATGGCCAGAGAAATGATTCGTGGAGGATACAAATTCGACAAGGGGTTGGGGCGTGAACTGCAAGGGATCCTGAAGCCAGTGAAGATAGTAGAAAAGAGGGATACCTTCGGTTTGGGTTTCAGGCCAACCGCCAAGGATTTCAAGGAGATGAAGGAGCGTAAAAGAGCAGAAAAAGAGGGCCGGCAAAGGGTTTTCGATATTCCACCGCTACGGTATACTTTTCCCCGGCCAGCTGAAATAATCACATCAGAGGGTAATTCAACTGAAGAAATCGAGGATAGTTTGTCCCAACTGTTCATTGGGGCAATATTTGAAGACAATTTTCCGAACGAGGCCGAATTTCCTGACATCCCTGAAGGGTCGATTTCCAATTGGACAGCTGAATTTCTGCCTATTCGGAAGGAGTTTCGGTAAACTGAAAGGGGTTTATCATTCATATGAATTCATGAAAAATACTTTTGCATCTGTAAATAGCCAATGAAAACAATTTTCCTTTTGCGCATGTAAATATTGTTAAATTTTCATTTTCACTTGCTTTCAATCAAAGGTCTTTATGAAAATGCACAAGTTGTTCTTGTCATGTTGTGTTGTCTATATTCATATGGTTTGTTCATTTGTTTGTTGTATGCTTATTTGCTTATTATCCCACATTCGTTAATTCTTTCAGATGGCCAAAAATAAAAATATTTGACCCTTTGGATATCACAGTTCTGGAATACGATAATGGCAATTTCTATATCACTCACGACTTGGAGGTCTGTGAATCCGAACTCCAAAGCGAGAGTGATAATGAGGAGGTATTCGATTCTTTTACAAAGGACCTTGAACAATATGAGGAAAAACCAAAACCGAACCTGGAAGAGACAGAAACAGTAAACATTGGCACTAAGGATGAAGTTAAAGAGGTGCAAATCAGTATTCATTTGAATGAAAGGCAGAAAAAGGAGATGATTGAATTTTTGACTATGTTCCAGGATGTCTTTGCATGGTCCTACGACGATATGACGGGCATTTCAACCGATGTGGTAGTGCATAGGTTACCCACAGACCCTTCTTTTCCACCCGTAAAACAAAAACCCCGAAAATTCAAACCAGATATGAGCCTCAAAATAAAAGAGCAAATTGAAAAACAACTCAAAACCAATATCATCATTGTTTCCCATTACCCAATTTGGCTTTCAAATCCAGTCCCTGTTCCAAAAAAAAGTGGAGAGGTGAGAGTTTGTGTTGACTATAGAGACCTTAATAAAGCCAGTCCTAAGGATGATTTCCCTCTACCAAATATTCACATTCTCTTAGACAATACTGCCGGACATGAGATTGAAACCTTTTGCGATTGTTTTGCTGGCTACCACCAAATTTTGATGGCAGAGGAGGATAGGGAGAAAACTGCTTTCATTACCCCTTGGGGCACATTTTGCTACCGAGTGATGCCTTTCGGCTTAAAGAATGCCGGAGCAACATATCAGAGGACCATGACAACCCTATTTCATGATATGATCCACCGAGAAATGGAGGTCTACGTGGATGACATTATAATCAAGTCTAAAAGGGCAGAAGACCACTTGGTTGATCTGAAGAAATTGTTCGAGAGACTACGGAAGTACAATTTGAAGTTAAATCCTGCAAAATGCGCCTTCGGAGCACCTGCGGGTAAGCTGTTAGGATTTATAGTCAGTAAGAGAGGCATAGAGATAGATCCAGCAAAAATCAAAGCAATTCGAGATATGCCAGTGCCAAAAACTCAGAAGGACGTGAAAAGCTTTTTAGGGAAGATCAATTTTATCGGGAGGTTCATTGGCCAATTAACTGCCACCTGTGAGCCATTGTTCAAATTGTTGAGAAAGAATGTACCGTTGTATTGGAATGAGGAGTGTCAACGAGCTTTCGACAAGATTAAAGATTATTTGTTGCATCCGCCAGTTTTGGTACCACCGAAGCCCGGTCGACCATTAATCATGTACCTATCCGTGCTTGAAGGAGCAATTGGGTGTGTTCTAGGTCAACATGATGAATCCGGAAGGAAAGAACAAGCCATTTACTATCTAAGCAAGAAGTTCACGCAGTACGAGGCTAATTATTCATTCATTGAGAAGAGCTGCTGTGCATTGGCCTGGGCAGCCCAAAAGTTGAGACACTATCTGTTGAGTCATACCACGTATCTTATTTCCCGGTCTGATCCTTTGAAGTATCTTTTGGAGAAGCCGATGCTGACTGGGCGTTTGGCCAAATGGCAGATAATTCTTTCAGAATTCGATATTGTTTTCACCTCACAAAAGGCGGTCAAGGGGCAAGCTATAGCTGATCATTTGGCGGAAAATCCAAGGGATGATGATTACCAACCACTCCGTACTTATTTCCCTGACGAGAGGGTTCTATTTGTAAGCGCTGCCGATGATATAAGTGAACAAAGTCCTGAATGGAGGCTTTTCTTCGATGGAGCTTCGAATTCTCTCGGAGCTGGAATTTGAGCTGTTTTGGTGTCACCCGAAGGGAAACACTACCCTGCCGCTGCCAAATTGCAATTCGATTGCACAAACAATATGGCCGAATATGAAGCTTGCATTTTTGGTCTCAAAATGGCTTTAGAAATGGAAATCAAAGAGTTGATAGCTTTCAGTGATTCAGATTTGCTCGTACACCAGACTTTGAAGCAGTGGATAACCAAGGATTCGAAAATTCTTCCTTACCATTGTAGTTTGCTCACTTTGGCCAAGCAATTTCAAAATTTAGAGTTCAGACATCTCCCGAGAGCCCGAAATGCATTTGCCGACGCTTTGGCCACTCTAGCCTCTATGGTCCAGTATCCAGATGAATTGAAAATCGAACCAATCCAGATTCAACTTCAAGACAAGCCTGCCCACTGCTGGGCTGCAGACGAGTCCTCGGATACTACTTCTTGGTTTAATGATCTTAAAGAGTTTCTCAAAACTGGGTCCTACCCTCAGCATGCTGGTACAAAAGACAAGAGTTTTCTGCGTAGAATGGCTTCAAAATTTTTCTTAAATGGAGAAGTGTTATACAAAAGAACCTCGGATTTGAACCTTTTAAGGTGCATTGATGAAGATGAAGCTCAATATATGATGAAAGAAGTGCATAGTGGCGTTTGTGGACCTCACATGAATGGCCATTTGCTAGCAAAGAAAATCATGAGAACCGGATACTTTTGGTTTACTATGGAGCATGATTGTATAGACTTTGTCCGGAGATGTATAAAATGCCAAATGCACGGTGACATTATACGCGCTCCACCCGCTGAGTTGCATAGCATGACCGCCCCGTGGCCCTGTTCAATGTGGGGTATGGACGTGATTGGTACAATCGATCCTCCTGCTTCAAATGGACATCGATTTATATTGGTGGCGATCGAGTACTTTACCAAATGGGTTGAGGCAGAATCATTCAAACATGTAACGAAGAAGGTGGTTGCTAATTTCTTGAGAGATCATATCATTTGTCGATTTGGAGTACCTGAAACACTTATCACAGACAATGCCAAGAATTTGAACAATGACATGGTGGATGGATTATGCGAGCAATTCAAGATCAGACACCGCAATTCTGCTATTTATAGGCCTCAAATGAATGGAGCCGTAGAAGCTGCAAACAAGAATCTGAAGAAAATTATACGCAAAATGACTGAAAGGCATCGCGATTGGCATGAAAAGCTGCCTTATGCACTAATGGCATATCGGACTTCTATTCGAACATCAACTGGGGCAACGCCGTATTCACTCATGTATGGAATGGAAGCTGTATTACCAGCTGAGGTTGAGATTCCGTCGCTACGAATCCTTATGGAAGCTAAATTGGAAGAAGCTAATTGGATCAAGCAGCGCCATGAACAATTGACTTTGATCGATGAAAAGCGATTCAATGCTATCTGTCATGGTCAGTGCTATCAAAAACGCGTGGCCCGGGCTTACAACAAAAAAGTCCATCGGCGGGCATTTGAAGAAGGTGATAAGGTACTGAAGCGGATTTTGTCGATGCAAGATGAAGCTAAAGGCAAATTCGCTCCAAATTGGCAAGGGCCGTTCATTGTCCAAAAGGTATTACCTGGCGGAGCGCTTATTTTAGCAGAAATGGATGGACGAACTTTTCCTCAACCTATCAACTCAGATATGTGCAAAAAGTTTTTCATTTGATCATGCAAATTTTCTTTAGAAATTCATGCAAATGGCGAAATGCAAGTCAGGCCATCTTCTTTTACACTAAAAAATATTTTATCTCTACTTGTCCCCTTTGAGCCATCAAAATTGACAAATTTCGTTTGATCACCCTTGAGAATTGCAAACCCCACACTGGGGCAAATTTATTTCGAAAACGAAAAGAGAAAAAAAGAAGAAAAAGAAGAGAAGAAAGAACCCTTACACTGGGGCAAATTTAGTTTTCAAAGAAAAATGCAAAAAGTGAGGGAAATGCAATGAAGAAAATGCAAAGAGTGAAAATCCGATCAAACTGGGGCAAATTTTCCCCGGTTTCGTTCAAAATCGGAAATGATTTCAAAATAGGGCAATCTCAGTTTATTTTACCCCTGGCATCGAATTTGCTTTCAAGCCTTAACCTTTCTGGAAAAACACCCCACCTGACCTCATTACAAAGCCCAAAGCCCTGGCTTCCGTCATTTGTTGCATTTCTATTAGCAAAATTTGATAATCAACTGGCAAGTGATGTCCGTAATGCCTTCGCCTAATCTACAAGGGAAGTGCATTTTACTGATGCCTGAAACCTTTAACTCATATTTCTGAGTCGATCATAGTCGAGATGTATCTTTATTCTTTAGGTGAAAACCCGAAAGGGCGCCTTGAAAACAAAAAAAGAAGAAAACAAAAAACAAACAAAAACAAAACAAAACAAAACAAAAAAAAAAAAAAGCAAAAAAAAAAAGAAAAGAAGAAAGAAGAAAGAAAAAGCAAAAACAAAAGGATAGGGGCAACCTCGGTGAAAACCCGAAAGGGCGCCAAGGCGGGTTTTTCACAACGGACGAGCGCGAGAAGAAACAGCTGGTGACCTGGTTCGTTTGGGGTTTTTCCTCATGTTTGTGATACTTTTGTCAGTATCGGATTCCGAAGCAAAATATCCAAAGTCTTGAATATGATATTCGTTGGCTAAACTTGTATTGTTCTTTACAAATATTCTTTTGCAAAATGTATCTTTACGAATCTTTTGGTTGTTTTCAATTATTTGTGTATGACTGCTTATGATTGTCTACATTCTTTTGCATGCTCATCTTTGCCCGACATAGGAAATAATCTTGCATGTACATTGATCGTTATATGACAAATTTTCACGCATCATTCTTTTACCATTGAATTCAAATGAGTGATAAACCCAAAGGTTTGAGCAAAAATAGGGGATTCAATCATCAGATACAGGGAGTAACATGCAACAAAGCCACCACCTGGATTGGGTGACGTGGTCAATCCGTATTTTATCAGTCTTAGAATTTGCAAAGTCACAAGTTCGACCAAGACGGATGCCGCAGAACAGAGGCAAAAATAGTACAAGACTCATGTTTACACGATTCTCAAGGCAAACCGGATCAAATAATGGTGGCAAGTCCATTATTATTTATTCTTTTCTTGCAGGAACACTGCGGTCATAAATGAAAGCAATCATTCTCTTTTTCAAACCTAAAGCAATGTTATTTGCAAAGTTGGATTATAAGGACCAACACCAGCCATCGCTTCAACTACAGAGATCCAATCTTCCTCTAGGTACAAACATTTGAACTACTCTCAGGTAAAAATTCAATTCATTGTCTCAAACTTCCCCAGTGAATCCCGTTTAAATTCCTGTTCGGGTCAGTCCCGTCTTATTTTTCATGTTCGGGTCAGTCCCGTTTTAAATTCTGTTCGGGTCAGTCCCGTTTAAATTCCTGTTCGGGTCAGTCCCGTTTAAATTCCTGTTCGGGTCAGTCCCGTTTAAACTCTTGTTCGGGTCAGTCCCGTTTAAATGCTGTTCGGGCCAGTCCCGTTTAAATTCTTGTTCGGGTCAGTCCCGTTTAAATTCTTGTTCGGGTCAGTCCCGTTTAAATTCTGTTCGGGTCAGTCCCGTTTAAACTCCTGTTCGGGTCAGTCCCGTTTAAATGCCTGTTCGGGCCAGTCCCGTTTAAATTCCTGTTCGGGTCAGCCCCGTTTAAATTTCTGTTCGGGTCAGCCCCGTTTAAATTCCTGTTCGGGTCAGTCCCGTTTAAACTCCTGTTCGGGTCAATCCCGTCTTATTTTTCATGTTCGGGTCAGTCCCGTATTAGAATTCTTGTTCATTGGAATCTTTTGCAGCCCAATAATACAGGTAAGTATTTGGTGTCCACTTCTTTGTCTCAAGTTTTTTCAAAACTCAGACAAAGAGGGGCAAACTGTAGACACCAAATTTTGAATAATTTGTATGTGGCTTCTACTTCATGATTTTTATTTTAGACCGCTTGCATTTAGTTCATTGTTGCGTGTTTTGCATTTTTTAGTTGTTATTTTATTTTAGTTTTATTCATTTTGCCCTTTTAGTTTGTCTATTCATTTTTATTTTGTCATTTCAGGTTTTAATCACTTTTAAGTTTTAGATTTTAGTTTTTTAGTTTTTTAGTTTTTAAGTTTATAGAGTTTTAGAAAGAAATAAAAATGAAAAATCATAAAAAATGAGAAAAGAGAAAAAAAAGGAAAAAGAGGAAAAATTCAAAAGTAGGCTTTAGTTGGATTGGAAAAATGAAAAAAAATAAAAAAAATGAATGAAAAGAAAAATCAAAATTGCCATTTTTGCTGTTTATTTTCTAGTTTATTTTATTAGATTGTTAGATTGTTTTTACTTAATTTTATTATCGTTTTGTTAGGCTACTTTAAAAAGGAAAAAAAAGAAAAAGAAAGAAAGAAAAATAACATTTCGTTTTATCTTAATTAGCATTTCTGCACTTTCGTTTTTCTGCATTTAAATAACATTTATGTTTTTCTGCATTTGTTAATTAGTTGTTTTTGAAAAAAAAAAAAAAAAAAAAAAACAATTGTCGCAGCATGCACGCTGCAATTTTTTTTGCAGCGTGCAAAGGATGGCCAGGCTTGCCCTTTGGAGGGCTGGATGAGAGGGCCTGTCCTTGCCCCTCATCCTCACCTTACAAGCAAGGGTTTAGGAGTTTGGGAGGTAGGATAAATAGAAAAAGAAGACATCAGCCGCAAGGGGGGGAAAAAAGAAAACAGCGGCTGAGAGAAGAAGGAAAAAAACGAAAACTGGGCAAGGAGCTTCATCTGAGAGTTTGACGGCTAAGGCTGAGAAGAAAACTAGAAAAACAAGAGAATGAAAGGAAGGGTTGGGGGCTAGTGAACATCAAAAGGAAAATACAGCAAAGAAACGAAACCGATAGGGAGGTTTGAAGAGGATAAAGCTGGTCAGGTGATAATCTTCAAAGAGCAAAGGAACTTCTTAAACCGCTGATCCTCACGCTGCTGCGTTCTTAGTCGAGAAGGTTTCCATCATCATTACTTTGTGGCTGCGTGTATGTTGAACTGAGGAACTTAATCACTTCTCAAGGTAACCTTTTCTTTTATCCTTTTCTGTAATCAAAAGTTCCGTTATTTGTTTTGTTCCCATAGTCTATGTTGCTGTTTTAGTAATAAAAGTGCAAGCTTTGACCCGGTTGTATGGTTTTTGTTATTAAATGATTATGGCCATGATTTGCTAAGTTCAAGCTGCACTTTGTTGCAAAAGGGAAGACCGGATATGAAGTGCGATTAGATTTAGGCTCCTTAGTTACGCTTTGTCTGTCGTCCTCATTGTTTTAATTTCTGTTTTGTCACGTTCACTGGTCTACCCGAGAAGCTGTTGCCTTCAAATTGAGGTCATGGTTGTTATTGATATGTTGGATGATTTTGCTATGAACCTTAATTGAGACTTGATTTGTTTGCTTTGTTTTTTCTCACGGTGACAGATTTGCAAATGGTTGGCTGGTTGAATGAAATGTTTTAGGGAACCAGAAAAAGTTTTTCAAAGCAGTATGAGAATTGCAGAAATGAAACTAGTTATGAGGAAAGGTAGATGATAGTGTTTTGGTGAGGATGATGACTTTGGGTTAGTGAAGTTTGTTTGAGTTCTCATTGCACAAACATGTCTGGGCCCAAGTAGAAAAAGCTGCTGTATTTCTTATGTTTTTGTTGTTTTCCTCTACACAACGGCTCATCAAAGGAGTTTTGCCACATAATGGGCTAGTTAATATTGTTTCGAAAAGGGAAATTAGAAGAGTGGTGTTGAGTTTGCATGGTTGGCCAAATGTTTTTGCTAAACCAGTCAGGATTGCCGAACCTTTTGCCCAGAATTTTCCAGCTTTTACATGTTTTTTCTTCTATGTTTTGGGTTGGTTCGAATGTTGAAATGATTGTTATGACACTTAGATTGGTTTTGGGGTGTTTGTGTTTAAACATACTTGAGCTGGAATTAAATGCTTGCTGGCTACATAGACAATGGGTAGCTGGATCATTTGGCATGAAAGTTTCCATGTTTTGCATCACTTCTTTTCTGTGCTACACTTGTTTGAATGTCAAAGTTGTGTGTTGCTTTGTTTGTTTAATTCAAAGTTTGAGTTAGTTCTTGAATTCCATGGTTGAAGATAAAAATGCAGCCGGCATTCATTCTAGTTGCAGAAACTTGCACATAAAATCTGCAGCAATGAGCTCAAAGCTCTTGATCCTGTTGCAGCAGCATGCGTGAAAGCCTTGTCTTTTCTTTAGATGGCTGAAGCTTTGGTTTTGTTTCAAATGTTTGATTTAGTCTGTAGCTTGACTGAAATGTCCTGTACATGATTGAGAGCTTAGTGTCAGAGGTCATCAGTAATTTCTGGTTGGATAAATCTGTTTGCATGATGAAGTTGCCGCATGCTTGGAAACCAAAATTGCAGCAAGCTTCATTCGTTGCTGCTGAAAGCCCTTTTGTTGCTGGAATGGTTTTCAGTTGTTGTACCAAATTTGCATAGAAATCATCTTCGTTTCGGCTCTTACATGTATGATGAATTTGGTAGGAACTTGAAATTGGACTTTGCTTTGAGAGCTTTGTTTTGTTTTCTTAGAAAATCTGTCATGCAAAGTGTAAAGGCTTCAAAGCCTAAGAAAAATATTTGCAGAAGCATTCTTCTACGTGATTGCATGGGTTTTGCATGAAAATACTTTCGAATTTTGCCTTTTGATCCTTCAAGTCCCCTTTGTTGCACTAAGGCACAATTATGAACTGATTCTTTGCAATTAGGTCCTAAGGAATTTGCATTTCAATTATTGTTTGGCTTTATTATTATTTTGGGGACCTTTGAAGTTCTTAAGTGTTTCGATTGAGATCGAATGGGTGACTAATGTTGCAATTATTTCCCTCTTACATGACAATTTGCCTTGGCATGTTTTTATGTGATTTGTGGACAATGTTAATAGATTTCTAGGACAAAATCATGAAAGCTTGGTAACCTGGAAGCATTGGTGGTCTTGATTTCGTTTGATTTAAATTTTTGCTTAGCTAAATTTTGTTATTAAACTTTAATGAATAATTTTCCATTTTCTCCTTTTCATCCGATTGCGAGGGATCCCACCTTCGACCACTCAATTTCGTACTCCATTTTAGACTATTGATTTTTTTTATTTATTTAGGACCGAGTTTGCCTCCCCCTTGCATGGTTTATCCCATCTTTAATTATCATTTCGTGCCTAATTTCCACTTTTATGTTTAATTCTTGTTTCATGTGATTATTCGATAATTTAAGTGGTACCTTGACCTTTTTATTCTTTTGGAGGGTAAGTTAGTAAGTTCACTTCATTAGTGCATCAAATCAAGGGAGGTACACTCTACTCCTCAATTGTATTTCATTTGACCCTATGTGCTCCTACGTGTTATGTGAATATGCATGCCTACTCCGCTTTCCTTACCTCCTTGCGTGCATTTACTTGCTTTTATTTTTATTTAAGTTTTATGGGGTATGTGTACACCTCTTGGCTTGTAATAGATAGGGCGTAGCAAGTAATTTGGTCCATTTCCCTTTTCCCCTTTGTTTTAGTTAGCAAATGTAATGGTTGCATACCTATGTGTTATATGTTAAATGCTTTTATTAGGATTTTGCATCTAGCCAAGCATGCTAAGTGTTATGTGCTACGTGTTTATAAGTGATTCGCATGTCTACTCGCTTTTTGTAGTATAGATGAATGGAATGGATGAATGTACGTCACCACACTAGTCCAACGCTAGTTGTGGCTTCTTTTATCGTTTCCACTAGTCCAACGCTAGTCGGAATTCATAGAATGGGCTAGTCCAATGCTAGACCTAGTCGGAATTCATAGAATGGGCTAGTCCAATGCTAGACCCAATAGGTTTTTTTTTTTTTTTTTTTTTTTTTTTCTTTCTTTCCTTTTTTCATTAAGTGCATGATCACTACATATCACGCATTTTTCCTTAGTTTGTCATTTTGCATGTCCCTCGAACCCCTTTTCCCTCCATTTTAGAATTTTTGCATTTCATGCTAGTTATAGGGTTCATTTGCTTGAGAGTCCCCTTAAATATGGGATATAGACGAGTGTGGCTTTTTCTAAGCCTTAGCACGCTTGTATCCTCTCTATCAAAGGGCAAATTGAGTCACGATTTAGGTCTCCCCGTACCCATTATGCATGAATTCCCTAGGTCCATGCATCCACTCTATCATTACACTTTCACTTTTGTCTCATTTGCACACATGCACCTTTTTATCCCTTCACTTGCACACGAACACTTTTACCATCACTTGCACACATGCACTTCATATTATCATTTCACATATCGCACCTTGCCCACTCACGTGCACATTTTCCTTTACACATTCTTGTCTTTTATTACTTCTTCAAACTCATGTCCTCACATTGCATACAAGCATTCCATTCATTTGCATCCCACTCGCATTATTCGTGACTTCTTCAAAAGGATCGTTATTGGGCTTCACAATTAATGTGATTGGCACCATTCAACCTTTGAAGGGAAATTTCCCCCAATACCCCTAGGTCTAGGGTTTGCATTCATGTAGTGCATCCAAATGTAATAAATTCTTTGGTTAAAACAAGAAAATCTTTGATTAAATCAACGCAACTAGCCTTGGCTAGGTCGAAGGGGTGCCTTGGATTTTATCCTTGCCTTCCCCTTCGTCAAATGTGACTCCCGAACCTTTTTCTTTGTTCGCGTGGACTAGGAGTCGTTCAAAAGGGTTTTTCTTACTTTTTTTCCTTAAAAAATTCACTTTTTTTGGGTGACTTGGTACACCCTAACTCTATACCAAGTGGCGACTCCATTTTTCATATAAAAAACCCTTTTTGAACTATTTTTCTTGGGTCAAATCGTCGCCTTTTCAAAAGTCCCATTTAGACCCATTTTCCTTTTAAATCACGATTCATTTTTCAAATCACAAATTGAATCAAAAATACATTTTTTAAACCATTTATTTATTTATTCAAAAAATGGGGCGCGACAAATGGTAAAAGGTTGAATAGTAAGTCAAAGTCCAAGACTTAATCTTATGGTGACACTTGTCACCCTTAGGTTTAAAACTTATCTTTTGTCTCTCCAATTACAAATATCTTAACACCTTGTAAAATAATATCACTTAATACAAAATTCCAACAAGTTGTAAAAAAAATATAATGCATTTACCGCACTTGCGGGTCCCACGTCCAAAATACGCTTTTAATTTCTCAAAAACTAACCGATACTAGAAAAATCATTTTAAAACTATTTTTGCTCATAAACTTTATCTGGAAAATTTTTCTAATCAAGAAAATGTAGAAAAGGCGGGCAATTTAAAAAATAAACCCTAGAAAATTAGAAAATTTCCGGGTTCTCAAACTCAGTTTTTTTCCGGGGCGTCACAATCTCCCCTCCTTAAAAGAATGTCGTCCTCGACATTCCCTCTTGTACCAATCAAGTCAAGACATCCTGCACAAATCTCTCAAGAGTCAAATCAAACCCACAGTCCGGCATCCTAAACTTCAAGCCTAGGATACACTACAGAGATCTGAAGCCTAAGCTCTGATACCAACTGTGACGGCCCCACCTCCCCCTAGGGCGTACCCCAAGGTTCGGCGGGCCGCCTGCCCGGCTCTCGCCGGGACTCAGTCGTTCACTAAAGTCCTCAAATGAATTACAAGAATAAACCTCAAATATACATCACATAGTCCATAAATATACATCCAAGTCTCCAATAATTACATGTCACAAATGCAGCGGAAACTAATTCCCAACTATACATCAAATGATTCCAAATCCAAAACTGTACGGGATATAGGTCATCTATTCACGTGAATAAGCACAACAAGTCCTGCCTTCACCTTGAGCCCTGTGGAGGGGGAAATAAAACATTTTTGGGGTGAGCTAGAAGCTCAGCGAGTAACCATTAAAATCAGTAATCAATTCAGTTTCACAGTCGTTCATTTCAGTGATGTCATGATTTCAAGATCAAATGTACATTTATTGCTCTCGTGAGCCAGTGAAATCGTTGTACTTAAACACCCAACGCTCCAAACAAACATTAAACAGTAAACAGTCAGTGGGGGAGCCATTTGCTCCAGATGAACAGTACACAGAGGTGGAGACGTTGGTGTTCAACACACGAATTCCAAGCACTCATTTAAGCCAAAACATGTCATGGGTCACATGCAAGCACTCATGATATGCAATCACGTAAATAGTGCCATAAACGGTTCATAAGTAACTTTGGAAACAGTTTAGAGTCACTCACCTCCATGGCTCAGAAACCATCCATCATGTATCATTGCCTTGCTCAAATCCAAACCTTAGATCACAAACCCAATGCAAACAAGTCCCTTCAAAGTTCGGACAGCACTTCCCCTACAGTTGCTTACTTTCCCAGCCATCATGGCTTCATTATTTCTTCAGCCAGTCCCAAAGTCACACAAATAAGTTCATCTAATATCCATTCAGCAAGCTTCAAGTAGTACAAAGACAAGTCAAACTAGGGAAAAGTCCGGAAATGAAGGTTAAGCTCAAAACCAGAAAAACAGTTTTGATGTCATAATGCGGTAATGGCACAACTCTCACTACAATTATCGGTTGGGGGTGTAAGACCCACCGTTTCGAAGCTATGAAACAGGGATACAACAATGTAGAAGGTCACTCAATCCAGTTCCTGGCCCAACTAGGTCAAAAATACGAAATACTATACCAGAATTCCCAAAACAGGTTTGCAAAACGCAGAAAACTGTAATCGGTATATCTCAGTCCATACAAGTCCAAATGCCGAAATTCCAAAGGCATATGTTAGCTAAGACATTCAGCTACATTTCATCAGAAGACACCAACTTCAAAATCCAAACCAATTCCAATCAAAATGTCCAATTACTATCGCAGTTTTCGCATTCTGAACAAAGCAGAACAGCTACAGTAAAAACGGCATAACTCACTCTACACTCATCCAAATGACCTGAAATTTTGCAGGCAGTTCAAACACATCAATACCTACAACTTTCATGTTTTAAGCCAAGGCCAATTCGGCCTCTAACATGGTGCAATAAATTCGGGCAGAATGAAGAACTACAAAACCTAATTTTTCTGAAATTTCTTCCAAAACAGAAATTGATTGCACTTAATCACTTTTTCCACCTCCTAGAGTCATTAAACATCATTTCCAATCATCATACATGACCACATCACCATGATCACATTAAACCAGAAAATTCCTCAAAAAAATAAAAAACTTCACCAATTCAACAAAAATCAAGTTTTAATCCATAAACTTGCATCTCCTACTATCACCAAGCATGAATTTAACATCATTAGAGGGAGGAGAGGGGTCCTTCTCAACTCACCTTAGTAACCAAAGAGATGGAGCAACCTTGCACTTAAATCTTCCAAATCACTTCACCAAGAACCTTAATCCAACCAAGAGAAGAGTTTTTATAGAGTAAAACTAAAATTAAACGGTTAAAAGTGAAGATTAAGCAAGCTTGGAGCAAAGAAATTGGAGAGCTTCTCTTCCCTTATTGCTTGAAGGTGGCCGGCCATATGAAGCTTAGCAATGAAGATATTTTGGTCAATTTTTGAAGTTATTATGGTAAATGGTAAAAGGTTGAATAGTAAGTCAAAGTCCAAGACTTAATCTTATGGTGACACTTGTCACCCTTAGGTTTAAAACTTATCTTTTGTCTCTCCAATTACAAATATCTTAACACCTTGTAAAATAATATCACTTAATACAAAATTCCAACAAGTTGTAAAAAAAATATAATGCATTTACCGCACTTGCGGGTCCCACGTCCAAAATACGCTTTTAATTTCTCAAAAACTAACCGATACTAGAAAAATCATTTTAAAACTATTTTTGCTCATAAACTTTATCTGGAAAATTTTTCTAATCAAGAAAATGTAGAAAAGGCGGGCAATTTAAAAAATAAACCCTAGAAAATTAGAAAATTTCCGGGTTCTCAAACTCAGTTTTTTTCCGGGGCGTCACAGGATCCGTCTCCAAACCTCTCACATAGTGCCTTGCTGAGTTCATCCCAAGGAATATCCTCCCTTCCATTGAACACACCATGAAACCAGATATCTGCCTTATCCCTGAAGTAGAGTTCTGCAACTTCAGACTTCATTTCCTCCTCTACTCCATTGATTTTGAAGTACTTGTTGGCCTTCCTGATCCATTCCCTGGGATTTTCCCCAGTGAATGATGGCAGGTCCACCTTAGGTAGTCTAGGGAGGGACCTGTGACCCTGAGATTCAGATCTATCCCTGGCTCCTTTCTGCTCCTCCTTCCTTCTGTTGTCCTCCTTATGCACCAAACTGGACTCTGAGCTGATGCCTTCTACCTCCTTCCCTTTGTCATTCAACTTTGCTAACATTTGTGCCATCATGTTCATCATACCTTCGTACTTCTGATCCAGGTTTTTGAGTGCTTTTTCAGTATTCTCTTGCCTGTGCTCCATGATCCTGACAGCTTGCTCTATTCCATCACTCCTGTTAGCAAAAGTTCTAACTACACTTCCTAGCTCAGTGATCTCCTTCCTCATCTCTTCCTGGTTCTTAGTCATTTTCCCAATGGCTCGTAGCTTGCTCTGATACCACTGTTATGGATCAGAAACCAGAGACGCCAGAGCTTTGGAAAATCAGAAAAGGCAATTCGAATGGAGAACTAATTAACAATGAAACAATGAAACAGTAATTGTATTGAGCTCAGTTTCATTAATGGATCCAAAACAAGTTACAGGAATAGAGGTAATGGATTTAGTTAAGAAGGTGTAAGAACTGAAGGAAATTTGAGAGGGAAAACTCTGAGGATTGCTCCTCAGATTGTTACAACTAATCTGGACGTAAATGATTCAATCAGCTTCTTCGATTAAGCAGACAACCCTGCTTATATAGTTATTAGCTTCCAACAGACTTCTAACAGCACCTAATAAGGGTCGAATCACGCGTCCCAATTGCAGCTGCAAGTTGCTGCACGTTGCCGCACTTCTTGGCTTTCTGTTAGAACAGATGTAACCCAGCAAAGGCGTGGTTTAGCTTACGCGCCTTTGCTGGAATTCTTCCTCTTGATCACGCCTTCCGTTACTGGATTCCACGCCTTCTTCCTTCTTCAAGATGGAGCACGCCTTCCTTGTAATCTGGAACACGCCTCCTGTTTATTCTTCATACTCCATGACAAAAAGGAAGGGGCTTCGGCCAAAACAAAAGAAAACAAAAAAAAAAAAGAAGAAGAAGCAGAGCAAGGAGGGCAAAGGCTTGGACAGAACAGAGAAAGAACAAGAGGGAAAGAGAAATAGAGGGGCGGCGGCATGAGATAGCTACGGAAAAACTGAAAGAAGGCTGAGTTAGAAGGAAAAGAGGGAGCCTCGGACGGAAGCTGCGGGCAAAATGAGGGAAAGAGAGTGATGGCTACGGCTGAAGGAAAAGCAGGGGAGGAGGAAAGGAATCGCCACTGGCCATTAGCTCCAGAATTTCCCATCTCCATCCGCGAATTTTCACTGAATAGAGGCACTGTAAGTTTCGTTTCTCTCCAAAATTTCTCAAGTTCTTGTCCAGTTTTTTTAAATGTAACCGCCGTGGCTTGCTCTAGTGTAATTTTTCTGCTACTTGGCCTCAATTTTTTGAATATACATACTGCGTATGATGATTGGAGTTGAAGTTCTTTGTTCTTAAATAATTTTGGGGTTGGTTGCTATCTTGATTGCTCACAGATTTGCTAAAAATTTTTATGCTCATGTATTGTTTGCTAAAATGCCCAAACCACAGTCTTGAATCAAAAAAGGAAAGATTTTGGGTGTTCTTCTGTATCCGTGAGAGAGGAATGCCAGCCGGTCCAAAGTTAGCTAGAATCTGCCCGTTTGTTAATTGGGGAAAGGAAAAGAAATAAAGGAATTTTGGAATCAATTCTTGTCATTTTCAATGTTTTTGGTGTCGGATGATGTAGTGTGTTTTGCCGCGTGAAATTAATGGATTTTGAAGCATCAGAAGTTGCAGAAACGTTCTCACGTTCATTTGCATAAGAAGAAGAAATGTTTCTGTGAAGCCTGAATGAATAAGTTTCTGAAAATTTTGCAATTGGCCCTGGACCTTTGGTGAAATCACATTAAAGCATGCATAACTTCCAAATTTTATTCAATTAAGTCCCTATTTTGTTGTGATTGAACCCCAAATTTCCCCCTTATTCTGATATGGCCTAAATCTGGAAAAATTAGACTGATTTCATCCTTTTAAGTTTAATCTTGCGTTTGCATAATTCTATGAGACTTTTTGGATAGATTAATGCTTGATTTTTAGGTCATAATGGTGGCTTAATAATTTTTTTGTAGATTTTATCATGTTGGGTTTTAGTGAAATAGGGGATTTGGGCTAAGAAGTTGTTTTTGATTGGGTTTTAAAAAATGGTTTTAGTTTATTATTTTGGGTTTTGGTTTGGGCTAAAGGGTAAAAGCCCACCGGTCTTGTTACTTAATTTTGGGGTCTTAAATGATAGATTGGTCCATTCCTTTTGGTCTGAATTTCGATTGGGCTAGGGAAGGTTCTGGCCCAAATAAGATGCAAAACTGGCCTACTGGCCTGACCCATTAGCAACCAGAAACTAAAGTTGCAAATCAGTCCCTGAATTTCTCCTTAACTGTACTGTGGCCCTGGACATTTTCAACCTTTTTCAATTGGGTCCCTAATTTAATTGCGAATAGGCCCCTGTACTTTATTTTTCTTTAATTTTGACCCCAAAACTTTGGTAATGTTTGCAATCAAGTCTCTTTTTCTTTTGACTTCTTGAATGTGGGTTGATTATATGATTTAATTGATTCAATTTCCTGTTTATTTTTATCTTTTGTGATTATCTTTTATTTAAAGTGGTACCTTGATATTTCTTTTATTTTGGAGGATGAATAAGTGATTTCACTCCATTTAAGGCATCAACTCAAGGGAGGTATAACTTCTTTTATCTTTTTTTGTTTCTCTCATGTGACTCAACGTGCTAAGTGAATTGCATGTCTACTTTGCTTTTCTAGTTTTTCTTTAATTCCTTTTACTTATGTCATTTACTTTTTGTTTTCATTAAGTTATTCTTTTAATGGGGTATGTGTACACCTCTTGGCTTGTAATAGATAGGGCTGTGGCGAGCAATTTGGTCTATTTTCCCCTTCCCCTTTTGTTTTAGTTAGTGAATGTAATAGGTTCATTACCCAATTCCTACAGTGATGAATATGAGCGCAATTGAAATTCCTGGGGAGTTATACATTTGTGTATTGATAAGACCATTCACTATTTCTTGAAGCTCGATCTCTCCCCCAGATGAACCATATAGCCAAGAGAAACCATGAACCAGAATAGAAGAGCTTGCCCCACCCATGAGTAAATATTTCATAGTAGCCTCAGTTTATGCTCCTACCTATTATCTGGATATACCTCAGTTGCATGCCTACGTGTTAAGTGTTTAATCGCTTTATTAGGTCCTTGCATCTAGTCAAGCATGCTAAGTGTTATGTGCTACGTGTTTATAAGTGATTCGCATGTCTACTCGCTTTTTATAGTGTGGATGAATGGAATGGATGAATGTACGTCATCACACTAGTCCAACGCTAGTTGTGGCTTCTTTTATCGTTTCCACTAGTCCAACGCTAGTCGGAATTCATAGAATGGGCTAGTCCAACGCTAGACCCTTAGGGTTTTTCCTTCGTTAGTACATCATTTGCTTGTTCACTACATATCACGCATTTTCCTTAGTTTTATCATTTGGCATGATCCTCGAACCCCTTTTCCCCTCATTTTAGGTTTTGCATCCCATACTAGCTATAGGGTTCATTTTGCTTGAGTGTCCCCTTCCGATAAGGAAAACGAGCGAGTGTGGCTACTCGATAGCCTTAGCACGCTAGTTTTGCCTTCTAATCAAAGGGAAAATAGAAGTCGAAAAGTTAGGAGTCAACCCCCGTACCCGACTTGTTGCATTCCTCTAGAGTCATACTTTCTCATCTACATACTCTTTTAACCACATTTTTTTCACTTTTCTCAAACCATACTTTCTCACTACATTTTTCCTATCACGTGCTCATTTTCACCTCACAAATGGAATTCCCCTTTACCTTATATATCTATTATTCTATTTTTACACACTTGCACACAAAAACACTTGAATTTTGTACAATTTCACACATGCACCTTTTTATACACTTGCACACTTGCACTTGAATCATCATTTGCATTAATCGACCTCTATAAGGTTTTCTTTCATTGGCCGCCACAAATCATGTGGTTGGGACCAAAAACCTTACAAGAGACATCTTAGAATCTAGGGTTTTGCATTTCATGTAGCACATCCAAATGTAATAAATTCTTTGGTTAAAACAAGAAAATCTTTGATTAAATCACGCAACTAGCCTTGGCTAGGTCAAAGGGGTGCCTTGGATTGTATCCTTGCCTTCCCCTTTGTCAAATGTGACTCCCGAACCTTTTTCCTTGGTTTACGTGGACTAGGAGTCGTTTAAAAGGGGTTTCTTACTAATTTTTTCTCATTTTTCTTAAAAAATTCATTTTTTAGGTGACTTGGTACACCTTAACTCATTACCAAGTGGCGACTCCGATTTTAATTTCAAAAACCCTTTTTAAGCTACATTTTGGGTCAAATCGTCGCATTCTCAAAACCCCATTTAGACCCATTTTTCTTTGTAATCAAAATTCATTTTCCAATAACAAATTGAATCAAAAAATACATTTTTTAAACCATTTTATTTATTTATCAAAAAATGGGGCGCGACAGTTGGCGACTCCACTGGGGACATTCGAGAGTCCGAGCAAATTTGATTTAATCAATCTTTTTCTTCTTTTAATCTTTTCATATATCACATTTGGGTGTTTAGGATTGCATTTTTCCTTTTATTAGGATTTTTACATTTCACGCGTATCCAACTACTCTCTCGCTCACGAATGTATGATTGGTTGATTGTATGTATGTTTACTTGCTTACCTCGCGCTCGCATTGCATTTGGGGGGTGTGTCACCTTAGAGTCTCGCGTTGGTTCTTGATCCCTCCCCTCCAAACGAGCACTAGCATACGCGCATACGCTTTAATTATTTTTACCCCTCATTTAATTTTCTTTTAGTGGCTTGTCACGCCACTCCACCCTATTAGGATTTTAGGCGACCCACTTGGACATGTGATCGTATCACGACGTGTGCGTAGCATGATTCGAGGGGTCACTCGATCTTCCGCTTTAAACTATATGTTGATGACCTATTAGTTTTTAGTCGAAGGTTGAGGATTTTTTTTTAGATTCGCCCAGACGGGTAGCCGTAACACGACGTGTGCGTAGCAACGTCTGGGGAATCGCTCGAGCCACCGACAAGGAACCTTGGGAGTGATGACCCTTGGTTTCCAAGTCTGAAGGCTTGGGGACCTGAGCTTGTCGAGTCTAGATGCATTAGTGAACCCCAACCTCATGCATCCATTTTAGAATTGCCTAGGGTAGAGTCGACTTTACCCTATTAGGGACACCATACACGAGGGGAGGGATCCCACCCTCTTTCCTTATTTCTCTGTTGTTTTTGTATCATCTAATTGTCCAACGTGTTATGTGATTATGTGTTGAACTAACGTTTCCTTGTTTCTTATCTTTTGTATTCACAAACGTTAGGAAATAAGAGGTCTGGCATGACCTCCTTTTAGGACCTACCCTTGTAGATAGGCTATTGCACGTTTGAAAATTGTGGTACATTTTGTTCATAAATTAATAATGCCATACCATTTTAGGCCTACCCTGGCAAATAAAGGGTTCCTTAGGTCACGTTTCATTTCGAATTGCGTATTTACATCGCTTTAATAAATGGCATCATGCATAACCCTAGAAAGGGAACGCCATTTAGGGGATCCCGTGTTAGGAATAAGCCACCTTGTGTCTCGGATACTTAATCCAACGAGACTTGCATGTTTACATTTTGTACCATCCAAAGGGGTAGTGCACAAGGTAAGGTAGGATCCAATCGTTTTCATAGAGTGATTTTTGGAATATGAGCATCTAATAATCACTTTTTGGCCATTTTATCAAAATTGGTAAAATTCCCTTGCGTAAAAGGACATTAATTTGAAGAAAATTCACAAGTGATTTCTCCTATTGAGACGATAAATAAATCGAGGCCAAAATTTGATTTAGAAGGCTCATAGGCTAATGCCTTACAATGGATTTTTGAAATTACCAATGGGTGGACAATTCAACCCATATTTGAATAAACCATCAATTCCATTCAATTCATTTGATCAATTTACCCTTTTTAGGGTCATCCGGTCAATTTTTGAAAACTCATCCAATTTACCCTTTTTGGAGTCACCTGGTCGATTTTGAATAAATCGTCAATTCATTTGACCAATTTACCCTTTTTAGGGTCATTTGACCAATTTACCATTTTTAGGGTCATCCGGCCGATTTTTGAATAAATCACTAATTCAATTTCTTTCATTTGGCCAATTTACCCATTTGTAGGGCAACCGAACCGATTTTGAATAAATCAAGTTTCGTTTAATCTATTTGATCAATTTACCCTTTTTAGGGTGATCTGATTAATTTTGGATAAATTAAATTTCATTCAATTCATTTGACATATTTCCCTCTTTAGGGTACTCCGGTCGATTTTTAATAAATTGTCAATTTCATTTGACCAATTAGGATTTCAATGTCGAATTTCAAAATGGAAAACCTAGTCGATTTTGAGAAAAACATCCATTGCATCCAGCCATTTGATCGATTGGAGTTTTGACCCGCGCTTCACTGAGAAAATTTGCCAACGAATTCCAATCTCTTCGATAGGAAGTTCGTCAAGGTCAAACCCGTACGTTTTTTGCAAATTCTTGTATCGATCAAAAGTGATCAATCCCTTCGAACGAGGTCCTCATTTTGACAAACGTCTCTTCTCACTTCAATTGACCAAATTCTTTCAAAATTATTTCTCACTCAATGAGTTGATCAGATCCATCAGGTATTGTATAGTGCCTATCCTAGAGGATTGCATTTTCATGCTAGGCCTACCCTTGGCACAAAAAGGGTCCCCCCATAGGACATGCATACCGGTTTTATATTCTTGTTTACTAACTCTGGGTATTTTTCTTTTGTTTTCCCCCTCCCAAAAATGTTTCAATAAGACGAAAATATTCTTCTATATCTGATGATAATTTTAATCCAATAAGGTTTGAAAACTGCAAGTGTTATTTGATTCTTGGGTAGATCTTATAATGAAAACACAAAAGATCTATCTGGAAGCTCTACGCTAAAGCATCTGAGAGATTTTGTAATTATTTTCAAAGGAAAATTTTGTATATTTGATTTGTTAATACATTTTGTTCCAAAAAGAAAAGGAGACAAAAAGTGTATATGTGGAGCTCTTTACAAGTTTCTCTCTTCTCATTGGTATCATAATTGAATGAGAATTTTTGTTTCAAACTTTTTCAGCAATAAAATTTTTGGACAATCATTGTTTTGTGTATATTTATGTACATTTCATTCTTTATTCTTATTCATTGGAGATTTCATGATGAATTTTGAGAAATAAAACAAATTGAGATTTTTTCAACCTCTAGTCTGAAAATTCACAAGTGTATGCTTCCTAAAATTCTCATGTACAATAGATTGGTGATCCGAGCTACACAATAAGAGTGCTCAAAATTAAAAGAGATCACTCAAAAGGGCCAATGAGATACCTCTTCTCCTTCACTTAACCCCAAAATAAAATCAGTCACATTGATTGATAAATTGCAAATTGGGGCCATCTTTGCTTGAAAATATCCATTGTGTTTATCCGATTCAATCACATCTAAGTGAAAGCAAAAATGTGCATTATTCTTGTTTGTTTTGAAAATTTGGAATGATACTTCGAGCATTCTTTTCTCTACCTATACACATTTTATCATTTGCTCTCCCATTTGGGCCTTTGAAAGAGTAATTTCGTTTCAAATAAGCGCCCTAATGATCACTACCCTATATTGGAAAATTTTCAAATATCAAAAAGGGGAATGAATTTTCAATGACTATTTCGTTATTTTGGTTGTCATGAAGCGTAAGAATGATGCTTTGGCCATCGTTTCTACGACCTAAACACCATTTATCCCTTGCATCCTCATTTGAGCCAAAAATTTGGTAGATTCTTTTCGAGTGCACATATGATCGCACCCCACATTGGGGAAGGAGATTGGGGGAATTTTGAAAAAGAAAAAAAAGAGAAAAGGGGAAAGGGAACCGCAAATTGGGAAAATTTGATTACACTTGGGTTCCAATTTTGAAAAAAAAAAAAGAAGGAAAAAAAGGAAGGGTTTTGTCCGACGAACCACTTAGGGAGAGTCTTCCTCAGTCCATTAATTCAGATACATGCCAGAAATTTCGCATTAATGAAAGTTTCCTCTCAGAGTTAATGTAAGGGACGGAACAAAGGTCAGGCCATCTTCTTTTTCTAATCAAACATTCTATCCCTAGTTATCCCTTTTGAGCCATCAGAATAAAATACTTCGTTTGGCAACCCCTGAGAATCGCAAACCCCACACTGGGGCAAGTTTGAGTTGAAAAAGAAATTTCAAGAAGTGAAAAGGTGAAAAATCACAAATCAAAAGACAAAAGAAGGAAAGAGAACCTCAGTTCAAAAATAAACTGGGGCAAATTTTGAAAATTTCAAAGAACGGCAAAAGGCCGAAAAAGTCAAAAGAAGAAAGAAAATGAAGGAAAAAAAGCCTCAATTGAGCATAAACTGGGGCAAAATTCTGATTCAGCCCTAAAATAGGGTTGGCGCAACAATGCGATCTCAGATTCTTCAAACCACTTTTGAAATCCGCTTTCAAGCCTTAACTTTTCTAAGCACCCCACCAGACCCCATTACAAAAGCCGAAAGTCCTGACTTCTGTTCTTTGCAATGGCCCTGTCAAGAAAATTTCTGATGTCGAAAATTTTAGCTGTATTTCTGAATTACTCGGGTATGAGAAAACCCATCAACTCGAGGGAAAAGAAAAGAGGCGAAAGAAAATGCAGAAAAATTCGATGCTGAAATCCCTGGTGAATGATGAGAAAATCCAAACAAAGTCTGAAATCTTTCGAGTTCAAAATAGGGGCAATTTTGGGAAAATGCGATCTTCGGTGCTATGTCCTTGAAAGTTTTATTCTTTAGCTATCATTTCAAGCCACGTTACAAGCTCATAAAGTCCATCGTTGATTTATTCCTTCATGACAATCCAAAGTGAGGATCATGCTCATAAAAATTCATCAAATCATTTGTGATCATAAGGATATAACCCGTTTTCACATGTTTAGCTATCACTTCTGTCCATACGTTGCATGCCTAGAAAGCTTGTATGTTGACTAAGTTTTCTTGAAAAATAAGGGTGACAAATTCTTTGCTTTCACTAAGATGTGACATTGAAGGGATTACATACAATTTTGGGCACAAGAATAAGACAAATCTTGACCTCCCATTTTCCTTTAGCCATTTCCAAATAAAGTCACTTGGTTGGTCCTAACAGACGAGCCAACAAGAAATGGTGACCCATCACCCAAAGCATTGATGCTAAAGTGGGGAAGAAATCTTTCTTAATTTGGCATTGTTTTGAAAAATTCATCATGAAATTTTCTATATGAGTTTAAGCAAGACATTTCAATTTCTTCACATGCTATATTAGGAAAAGTAATTGCTCACTTTGTTCAAATAAATGGAGGGTCATTCAAACAAATTTTTTGCAATTAAATAGGCCTACACTGGGACAATTTTTCATGTGAGAGATTTTGCAAAATAGCCCACACTGGGGCAAAATTTTTTGTAATACATTTGAGGATGTCAAAACCAATCACGTTGCTCTTTTCAAATAAGAAATTTGAATGCATGTTATACTTTGGCAAGCCCCTATGTAGGTATTTATAGTTGAAATCAATGAAAGAGCATCTAGTGATGTGGAAGGCCGATGCCGAAGAAAGAGAAGAAAGAAGGGAAAAGGGCCCTACACTTGGGGCAAAGTATTTTGAAAAATTCTCATTTGGGTGGAAATATCCGAAAGGGGAGGAAAAATCAAAAGGGAAAAATCAGGAAAAGAAAAATCATCATCAGAAAGGTCAAAAAAAAAAAAAACTCAAATTGAACTTCTTGCTTCTTGACAAATCAAATTCAATTTCTTGGTCAAAAAGTCAAGTTGGGCCTGGACTTCGTGCCGCCAACATCCCAAATATCAAGTTGGGCCTGGACTTCGTGCCGCCAACATTTCAAAAATCCCGTTGGGTCTGGATTTCGTGCCGCCAACATCATCACGTTGGGCCTGGACTTGGTGCCGCCAACATTTCAAAGATCAAGTTGGGCCTGGATTTAATGCCGCCAACATTCCAAATCACGTTGGGCCTGGATTTAATGCCGCCAACATTCCAAAAATCACGTTGGGCCTGGACTTCGTGCCGCCAACATCATCACGTTGGGCCTGGACTTCGTGCCGCCAACATTTCAAAAATCACGTT
Source organism: Coffea canephora (assembly GCA_036785865.1). NCBI lineage: Eukaryota > Viridiplantae > Streptophyta > Magnoliopsida > Gentianales > Rubiaceae > Coffea > Coffea canephora. The sequence goes on from CM071922.1 coordinate 17,300,029, forward strand.
GGGCCTGGACTTTGTGCCGCCAACATTCCAAAAATTCACGTTGGGCTTGGATTTCATGCCGCCAACATTCTAATATCGCGTTGGGCCTGGACTTCGTGCCGCCAACATCATCACGTTGGGTCTGGATTTCGTGCCGCCAACTTCACAACATCCCGTTGGGCCTGGACTTTGTGCCGCCAACCTCCCAAACATTCCAAAGATCAAGTTGGGCCTGGATTTCGTGCCGCCAACATTCAAAAAATCACGTTGGGCCTGAGTTTCGTGCCGCCAACATTCAAAAAAATCCCGTTGGGCCTGGATTTCGTGCCGCCAACTTCACAACATCCCGTGGGTCTATCCCGTGGGTCTATCCCATTTAAATTTTTGTCTGGGTCTATCCCATTTAAAATTCATCCCGTGGGTCTATCCCGTGGGTCTATCCCATTTAAATTTCTGTCTGGGTCTATCCCATTTAAATTTCTGTCCGGGTCTATCCCGTGGGTCTATCCCATTTAAATTTTTGTCTGGGTCTATCCCATTTAAATTTCTGTTCGGGTCTATCCCGTGGGTCTATCCCATTTAAATTTCTGTCTGGGTCTATCCCATTTACGTTTCTGTTCGGGTCTATCCCGTGGGTCTATCCCATTTAAATTTCTGTTCGGCTCTATCCCGTGGGTCTATCCCATTTACAGTTCTGTCTGGGTCTATCCCATTTTTCTGTCCGGGTCTATCCCGTGGGTCTATCCCATTTAAATTTCTGTCCGGGTCTATCCCGTTTAAATTTCCTATCTCGGGTCAGTCCCGATTTTAAAATTTTCTCATTTGGGTCAATCCCATTTTAAAAAAAAAAAACAAACAACAAAAAAAAAACAAAAAACAAAAAAAAAACAAACAAATTTTTCAGTCCTCGTTTCAGAAGCGTCCGTCGTCCGGATCGTTCGCAGCCGAATAACACAGGTAAGTATTTGGTGTCTACTTCTTTGTCTCAAGTTTTTTCAAAACTCAGACAAAGAGGGCAAACTGTAGACACCAAATTTTTGATTTTTTAAATTAATTTCATCTTAGCTTTATTTGTTTCAATTTTAGGTTTTTCATTTCTTATTATTATTATTTATTATTATTATTATTTTATTATTATTATTATTATTATTATTATTTTATTTTTATTTTTATTATTGTTATTTATTTTATTTTTGTTCTAGTGTATTTTTGGCTTCACATTAATTTCCAGGAAAAACAAAAGAAAAAGAGAAAAGGAAAAAGAAAGAAAAAGTGAAAATGACAAGTGGGACTGCATGCACTTGGACAAGTGTCTTTTCTATGTTTTAGACAACTAAGCACCTAAGGGGTGAGGTGTTAGGGACATTTGGGAAGTTAAGGAATTTTTGGGGGTCAAAATAGAATTTTGTGAGGGCTAAAAACTAAAAAAAAAAAGAGAAAACGAAATCGAAAAAAGGAAGGGAGAGTCTGGGGGGGGCTAAGAAGAACGGCAAAAGGGGACGAAGAAAAATCAGAGGGGCGGCGAGACTTTTAGGGGGAAAAGGAATAGGGAGCTCCGTGGGCAAGGGAAAAAAAAGGGAAACGGAGGGCTCCGGTTAGGAAAAAAGGGGAGATGGCCTCGGCTAAAAAAACGGAGGAGGAGGGGCAGATCAAGGAGGGGCTTGACAAAAAGGACAGAGGCGGCAGACAAAGGAAATTGGGGGGTGGATTCCATCTGAGAAAAATGAAAGAGGGCACGAGAGTTTCGGCTGGGGTGAAGGAAGAAAAATCAGAGGGAGATTTCCGGCTGAAGAACGGGACGGATGAAAAAGAAAAGACAAGAAGGGAGCCGTGGCTGAAATCAAGAACTTGGAAGAGGTTTTCGTCTGGAGGGAATCAGCAAAAAAAGGAAGGGGCTTCAGCCAAAACAAAAGAAAACAAAAAAAAAAAAGAAGAAGAAGCAGAGCAAGGAGGGCAAAGGCTTGGACAGAACAGAGAAAGAGCAAGAGGGAAAGAGAAATAGAGGGGCGGCGGCATGAGATAGCTACGGAAAAACTGAAAGAAGGCTGAGTTAGAAGGAAAAGAGGGAGCCTCGGACGGAAGCTGCGGGCAAAATGAGGGAGCGAGAGTGATGGCTACGGCTGAAGGAAAAGCAGGGGAGGAGGAAAGGAATCGCCACTGGCCATTAGCTCCAGAATTTCCCATCTCCATCCGTGAATTTTCACTGAATAGAGGCACTGTAAGTTTCGTTTCTCTCCAAAATTTCTCAAGTTCTTGTCCAGTTTTTTTAAATGTAACCGCCGTGGCTTGCTCTAGTGTAATTTTTCTGCTACTTGGCCTCAATTTTTTGAATATACATACTGCGTATGATGATTGGAGTTGAAGTTCTTTGTTCTTAAATAATTTTGGGGTTGGTTGCTATCTTGATTGCTCACAGATTTGCTAAAAATTTTTATGCTCATGTATTGTTTGCTAAAATGCCCAAACCAAAGTCTTGAATCAAAAAAGGAAAGATTTTGGGTGTTCTTCTGTATCCGTGAGAGAGGAATGCCAGCCGGTCCAAAGTTAGCTAGAATCTGCCCGTTTGTTAATTGGGGAAAGGAAAAGAAATAAAGGAATTTTGGAATCAATTCTTGTCATTTTCAATGTTTTTGGTGTCGGATGATGTAGTGTGTTTTGCCGCGTGAAATTAATGGATTTTGAAGCATCAGAAGTTGCAGAAACGTTCTCACGTTCATTTGCATAAGAAGAAGAAATGTTTCTGTGAAGCCTGAATGAATAAGTTTCTGAAAATTTTGCAATTGGCCCTGGACCTTTGGTGAAATCACATTAAAGCATGCATAACTTCCAAATTTTATTCAATTAAGTCCCTATTTTGTTGTGATTGAACCCCAAATTTCCCCCTTATTCTGATATGGCCTAAATCTGGAAAAATTAGACTGATTTCATCCTTTTAAGTTTAATCTTGCGTTTGCATAATTCTATGAGACTTTTTGGATAGATTAATGCTTGATTTTTAGGTCATAATGGTGGCTTAATAATTTTTTTGTAGATTTTATCATGTTGGGTTTTAGTGAAATAGGGGATTTGGGCTAAGAAGTTGTTTTTGATTGGGTTTTAAAAAATGGTTTTAGTTTATTATTTTGGGTTTTGGTTTGGGCTAAAGGGTAAAAGCCCACCGGTCTTGTTACTTAATTTTGGGGTCTTAAATGATAGATTGGTCCATTCCTTTTGGTCTGAATTTCGATTGGGCTAGGGAAGGTTCTGGCCCAAATAAGATGCAAAACTGGCCTACTGGCCTGACCCATTAGCAACCAGAAACCAAAGTTGCAAATCAGTCCCTGAATTTCTCCTTAACTGTACTGTGGCCCTGGACATTTTCAACCTTTTTCAATTGGGTCCCTAATTTAATTGCGAATAGGCCCCTGTACTTTATTTTTCTTTAATTTTGACCCCAAAACTTTGGTAATGTTTGCAATCAAGTCTCTTTTTCTTTTGACTTCTTGAATGTGGGTTGATTATATGATTTAATTGATTCAATTTCCTGTTTATTTTTATCTTTTGTGATTATCTTTTATTTAAAGTGGTACCTTGATATTTCTTTTATTTTGGAGGATGAATAAATGATTTCACTCCATTTAAGGCATCAACTCAAGGGAGGTATAACTTCTTTTATCTTTTTTTGTTTCTCTCATGTGACTCAACGTGCTAAGTGAATTGCATGTCTACTTTGCTTTTCTAGTTTTTCTTTAATTCCTTTTACTTATGTCATTTACTTTTTGTTTTCATTAAGTTATTCTTTTAATGGGGTATGTGTACACCTCTTGGCTTGTAATAGATAGGGCTGTGGCGAGCAATTTGGTCTATTTTCCCCTTCCCCTTTTGTTTTAGTTAGTGAATGTAATAGGTTCATTAGTTTGGTTGCATGCCTACGTGTTAAGTGTTTAATCGCTTTATTAGGTTCTTGCATCTAGTCAAGCATGCTAAGTGTTATGTGCTACGTGTTTATAAGTGATTCGCATGTCTACTCGCTTTTTATAGTGTGGATGAATGGAATGGATGAATGTACGTCATCACACTAGTCCAACGCTAGTTGTGGCTTCTTTTATCGTTTCCACTAGTCCAACGCTAGTCGGAATTCATAGAATGGGCTAGTCCAACGCTAGACCCTTAGGGTTTTTCCCTCGTTAGTACATCATTTGCTTGTTCACTACATATCACGCATTTTCCTTAGTTTTATCATTTGGCATGATCCTCGAACCCCTTTTCCCCTCATTTTAGGTTTTGCATCCCATACTAGCTATAGGGTTCATTTTGCTTGAGTGTCCCCTTCCGATAAGGAAAACGAGCGAGTGTGGCTACTCGATAGCCTTAGCACGCTAGTTTTGCCTTCTAATCAAAGGGAAAATAGAAGTCGAAAAGTTAGGAGTCAACCCCCGTACCCGACTTGTTGCATTCCTCTAGGGTCATACTTTCTCATCTACATACTCTTTTAACCACATTTTTTTCACTTTTCTCAAACCATACTTTCTCACTACATTTTTCCTATCACGTGCTCATTTTCACCTCACAAATGGAATTCCCCTTTACCTTATATATCTATTATTCTATTTTTACACACTTGCACACAAAAACACTTGAATTTTGTACAATTTCACACATGCACCTTTTTATACACTTGCACACTTGCACTTGAATCATCATTTGCATTAATCGACCTCTATAAGGTTTTCTTTCATTGGCCGCCACAATTCATGTGGTTGGGACCAAAAACCTTACAAGAGACATCTTAGAATCTAGGGTTTTGCATTTCATGTAGCACATCCAAATGTAATAAATTCTTTGGTTAAAACAAGAAAATCTTTGATTAAATCACGCAACTAGCCTTGGCTAGGTCAAAGGGGTGCCTTGGATTGTATCCTTGCCTTCCCCTTTGTCAAATGTGACTCCCGAACCTTTTTCCTTGGTTTACGTGGACTAGGAGTCGTTTAAAAGGGGTTTCTTACTAATTTTTTCTCATTTTTCTTAAAAAATTCATTTTTTAGGTGACTTGGTACACCTTAACTCATTACCAAGTGGCGACTCCGATTTTAATTTCAAAAACCCTTTTTAAGCTACATTTTGGGTCAAATCGTCGCATTCTGAAAACCCCATTTAGACCCATTTTTCTTTGTAATCAAAATTCATTTTCCAATAACAAATTGAATCAAAAAATACATTTTTTAAACCATTTTATTTATTTATCAAAAAATGGGGCGCGACAATATGTATTATGCAACTGCCTTTGCATGCCTTTTATCATTATGCAATCCAATAAATTAGAAGTACAGTACATCGAAGTGGTGGTCAAATTTATAACCTTGTGAAAAAAATTTGTCAAATAAGAATCCCAATATTCTTATCCATCTTTCACTGAGTTTGCCACCAATGAATGCCTTCCTAATCTTCTGCTTTTATGAAAATACAGAAGTTTGTGAAATTTGTTGTTTATTCTTTTACTCACAATAAAAATTGAAACTAATTATCATTGCCAATAAAACAACAATCTCTCTTTGATTGCTTTTCTTTGCTACTTCCCATTAGTAAATAATTGTTAGATTTACATTTTACTAACATTGAAATCCAGTAATACAAACCTATGCAAAAAATTTTCACTTACAATTTTCTTGTTGCTTTTGCTTGTGTTCTATTTGCCTTTCCACAGGGGCTTATCCAAATTGTCCATCTTCCATCTCTTTTTGCATCTCCAATTAATATATTTATTATGTAGGTTTAACACTAATAAATGATGTAGAATGGTATTTATCATTGCATTTTTACTCCTTTTATTTGTAAACTTGATATTTAGTGAGTTAAGACTCAGCTTCTGAACTTCATCACCTCTTTTAACAACACTGTAGACACCAAAATTTTAATTTTATCTTATCTTATTTTATTTTATTTTTATTTTCATTTTTACTTTTATTTAATCAAAGTTCAAAAAATGATAGTTAACTATTTTCATTGAATTAGGTTCATCGTTTTTAAAACATTTTTGCATAATAATTTCCGGAAAAAGAAAATTCTCACAAAATTTATTTTCAATATTTTCAAATTCAATTTCTTCAAAATAAAATGAAAATTTGCAAGACAATTTCAAATAGGAGTTTAACATTTTGTTTACCCTAAAATTGTTTTGAAAAATAAAATAAAAAGAAAAAATAGGTGGAATGCATGCATGGTAGCTAAGTGGGTTAGGTGAGCATTAGCCATGTGTCTTTGTCTTTTTGCATAACACATGCCAAAGGCTAGGTGGCAAGACAGGTGTAGAGTTTGGGAAAAATCAAGAACAAAAAGGAAATGAGAAAGGAAGCTTCGGGCAAGAGGGAAGAAAGGAGAAAAAGGAAAAAAGAGTTTCAACTGAGAAGGAAGGAGGTTTCGGGAAAGAGAGAAAGAAAGGGAGAAGAGAAAGGGAGAAAATAGGGAAGAGAGGATCTGGAAGGGCAAGAAAGGAAGAGAGGGATTGCGTAGAGATAGAGAGAAACAAGAGAGAAACTAGGAAAAGAGAAAGGACCAAAAGAAAGAGGAAGAGGGTTTTAGGAAAAAGAGAAGGAGGAAAGGAAAAAAAAAAAAAAAAGAGGGAAGAGAGGATCTGCGGAGAGTCTGGGGAGGATCAGAAAGGAAAACCAAAGGCGAGAGGTAATCAGGGAAGGAAGGGAAAATTTTTTCCGCTGGAAAAATTTCTTATCAGGCTGATCGACCAGCCTCTTTCTCGATCAATTTTCGACTTGATTTCTGGTTGTTTGAGCGAATTCTTTTTTTTTTTTGCACCATCTCTAGATACCCATGAACAACTTTTGTTAAGAAATCGTTCAGCAAAATCGTCTCCAACCCTCTCAAATTGCGGCCCAAATTACTGACTTCGACTGCTGAAATTCTGGCGGCAACGCTCTTTTGAGTTTCGTTTCCAGACCAGCGTGATTTCTTGGGTGATTTTCATATTCGTTCTACTCTATAAAGGTCCCAAGGTAACCTTAGCTTCTCCCTTTATTGCTTTAACGCTGTTTTTTCATGAGAATCCAAGTCTATGAGACATGAATCTTGAGTTGTTTTGCTGTTGACAATGCTTGATAGTTGTAGCTATGCTGCCTTTCTCGTTTAGATCTTCATTTCTGTTAGTTAAAAGCTGTTTTTTTTTTATCATTTGCTGTATTTTTGCTAATCCTTGATGAGTTTGAGAGAGGAAATGAAAGAATAGCTAATCTTGCAACTGTGAATCAAGATCTTCCTTGTCATCTTGCCGATAGCTTGTTTGAAACCTGGGGTTGCATGATCTTGCGATGGGCTTTGAATCATGTGTTTAAATTACTGCAATGTCGTTTTTATTTAATGTCTGCAAGTTTTGCAACTCATGATCTAAGACATGTTTTCGAGCATTTGTTTGGAATATACAAATAAAAATGGTCTGTTTCTTTTTTATTTTTTTTTTGCTTGCAAACCCGAGAAGAAAAGATGGAGAGGGGGGGTTTGAGTCATTAACTTCATGTTGGTACGTTGTTTTTTCTTATTGGGATGAAATTTTTGTGTTAGTTGATGAATCCATGGGTTTTGTTTAAATTTGCGAATGATTCTCTTTGCTTGAATAAGAAACCCAGGATGTTGCAGGAAAGCTTCAAAAGAAGAAAGCTTCTTGAAGCTTTGCATGAAAATTTTCAAGAATTGCATTTTATCCCCTGTAGTTTTAAATAAATTCACTATGGCCTTGAAACTCTTATAATTTTTTCAATTAGGTCCCTGCTTGTTTTAATTTCTTGAATATAGGTTGTTTACTTTCATTTAAATGTTTTAATTAATCAATTTCATGATCATTTCCATTTTTTATGATTTATTTGTTGATTAAATTGGTGCCTTGATCATATTTTGTTAATTTTGGAGTTAAATATGGTAAATCCAATTCCCCATTAGCTACTACTTCAAGGGAGGTATCCTCTTGTGTTATTTTTTAAATCCTCTTATGTGCTTTTATGTGTTTTTATATGTGTAATTGCATGTTTTTGAGTGATTTTTCTTTTAGTTATTCGTTCATTTGTTTAAGTTTCATATATTTAATTTAATTTTAATGATTATTTGAGAGGCATTTAAATGTCAAATTGTAATAGATAGGAGTTCAAGACATGTATTTAGCTTGATTATGTAATAGATAGGTTTTAATTCCTACCAAAAGTGTAATTAGTTAGATGAATATAATAGTTAGGCTATTATTTTATTCTTTTCCCCCTAGATTGTAGTTAGGGTCCCCGAATGTAATAGTTAGATTTCTATTTGCTTGCGTGCTTGCTTGTTTGTGTGGTTACGAGTTTTCTCACTTTTTTAGGATATTTGCATCTAGATATCATGATTATGTGCTATGTGCTATATGTGATCTATGTGTTTACTTGCTTTTATCATATTTTATATGATTTATTTAGTTATAATAAATGCACGACGTCACCACACTAGTTCGACGATAGTTGTGGCCATTCTTTCCAATTTCTCACTAGTCCAACGCTAGTGAACACTTATAAATATGGGTTAGTCCAATGCTAGACCTTTTAGGCCGTTCTTGCACTAGATCTACATGTTTGCATGACAAGCATTACATTGCATGCATATTTTCTACCTTTTTAGGATATTTACCATTTTTTGTGTGATATTTCCTCTGTATCCCTTATCCCTACGTGCGAAACATGACATTTAAACTTGCATTCCATTTAAGAAAAATTAGAAATAAGTTAGTGCATTTGCTTGATTAGGTTTGGGAGTATCCTTTAAATATGGGAAATGGACGAGTATAACTTCTTAGCCATAGCGCTCGTATCTCCTCTATCAAAGGAAAAATTGAATTCACAAATGTTAGTTCCCTGTACCCGTTATGTTGCATTCCTTTTTTTAGATCACGTATACTTATATATTATAATTTGTCTTTTCTTCGAGTTTAATTCTTTGCATACTCGTGAGCATTTCTAATAATTATTTTGGGCGTCACAATTAATGTGATTCGTACCAATTAAATTTTGAAGAGATATTTCGACCCTCCCGATATCCATTAGGTCTAGGTTTGTATCCATATAGTAACATCCGAATGTGATAAATTTTATAGGTTAAATTAAGAAAATTTTTCACTAAATCACACAACTATCCTCGATTAGGTTGAAAGGGTGTCTTGAATTTTATCCTTGCCTTTCCTTTTTTCAACCGTGACTCCCGAACTTCTTTCTCTTGTTTTTCGAAGATTTGGAGTCGTCTAAAATGAGTTTTCTCTATTTTAAAATTCATTTTTAGGTGACTTGGCACACCTTAACTTAATACCAAGTGGCGACTCCTATTTTTTCTTAAAAACCCTTTTTAGACTATTATTTTGGGTCAAAACCGTCGCACTTTTTAAGCTCCATTTTAGGCCATTTTTTCTTAATTCTCTAAAAATCAAAAACTAATTTTCACTCAAAATTAACCAAAAAATCATTTTTATAAACCTGTAATTTTATTTTTCAAAAATGGGACGCGACAGTTTGACGATTCCACTGGGGACTTTTTTAGAGAGTCCGAGCATATGATTTAATTGATCATTTTCTTTTTTCTAACCTTTTTACATATCACATTAGGATGTTTTAGGTTGCATTTTTTTCTTTTTAGGTTTTCTTGCATTTCACCCGCTCAATCGTCTTGATATCTGTGTATATGATGAACAATTTGTTTATTTACTTATGTTTATATATCTCATTTTGCATCTTGGGGGGGGGGAATAGCCACCCTAGAACCTTCACCCACATTTGATGGTATTTAATCCATCCCCTCAAAGGGGAACTTCATACGTGCATACGTTATTTATTCATAAAGCCTCATCTTATTTTCTTTTAGTGGTTGTCACACCACTCCACCCTATTAGGATTAGGATCGATCCACTTGGACATGTGGCCGTGGCATAACATATGCGTAGCAATGTCTGAAGGATCACTCGAACCACCGACTAAAGGTTTTGGGATTGATGACCCTTCACCTCTTGGTCTGAAGGTTTGGGAGCCTGAAAGCTTATCGAATCTAGATGCATTAGTAAGCCCAATCTCATGAATTTGCCTAGGATAGAGTCGACCTTACCCAACTAGGAACACTAGATACGAGAGGAGGGATTCTACCCCTTTTTCCTTCTTTTACATTTTTGTATCATTTTCTTGCTCCAACATGTTATGTGTCATTTATTGAACTAATCTCTCTTTGTTTCCTCTTCTTTTGCATTCAAAAACTTTAGAAAATAAAAGTCCTAGCATGGTACTCTTTTTAGAGCCCACCTTAGTAGATAGATTCGCACATGTTTAAATTACCAGTTATTGCATTTTAATATTGCACTTCATTTTAGAACTACGCTGGCATATAACAAGGGTTCCTTTAGTTTAATCCCCATTATCGCATGTTTATTCATTTTAGTAAACTAGCATCATGCATCAACCTTAGAAGGAAATGTCGTATAGGGAATCTCACGTTAGAAATAAGCCACCTTGTGTCTCGGATATGTAATCCAATGAGACTTGCACGTCAATATTTCTAGCTTGTACCGTCCAAATGGGTAGTACACAAAGTAGGGTAGGATCCGATCTTTTCCATGATATTGGCATCGAAGATGATAGAGCAACTTTTGCACATTAGAATTTGAGCATCTAACAATCATCTTTTTGACCATTTTATCATAGTTGGTAAAATTTCCTGGCATAAAGGACATTAATTTGAAGAAAATCATAAATGATTCCTCATTGTTGAAATGATAAATATATCGAGGCCAAATCCTGATTTTAGAAGACTCATACACTAATGCATTGCAACGAAATTGGTAAAATTTGAGGCTACCAATGGACGGACAATTCAGTTGATTTTCGAATAAACCGTCAATTCTATTCAATCCATTTTTACCAGTTTATTCAGTTTTAGGACAATCCAATCAATTTTTGAATAAATCATCAATTCCATCCAATCCATTTGACCAATTTTTTCACTTTTGAATAACTCATCAATTCCATCCAATTTATTCGACCAAGTTTTAATAAATCATCATTTGATCAAGTTATCCATTTTTAGGGTAATCCAGTCAATTTTTTGAATAGGCCATCAATTTCATCAAATTCATTTAATCAATTTATGCTCTTTTAAGGTTTCGATCCATGGTTCACTGAAAACCTAGTTGAGATATTACAATCCTTTCAAAAGTAGGTTCTTTCATGCTAAATTGATTTTTTTAAATATCACTTTATGTGTCAATAAAAATAATCAATCCATTCGGACTTTGTACTCATTTTGTTAGGACAAATGTCTCTTCTCACTCTAATTGGCCAAATTTTTCAAATTGCTTTTTACTTGCATCTCAATAAGTTGATCGGATTCATCAAGTATTGTATGGTACCTATCTTAGAGGATTGTATTTTCATTCTAAGCCAACCCTTGGGATAAAAGACTGCCCCATAGGACATGCATACCAATTTTACAATTTTGTCTACTAACTTTGGGTATTTTTTTCTTTTATTTGCCCCCTCCCCTGCATTTATAAAAGATGTTTCAAAGAGGTGAAAATATTTTTTCTATATCTGATAACAATTTTGATTTGATAAATTTTAAAAAATAACAAGTATTACTTGATTCTTGGGCAGACCCTACAATGTCAATTTGAAAAATCCATCTGGGAGCGGTAGTTTAAAGTATTTAAGAGATTTCATGATTTAGTTGTTCAAAAGAAAAAACCTATTGAGAGAGAAAAAAAGTGTGTATACGTGTGTAAAGGAGTTCTTTAAAATTTTCTCTTTTTTCATTTGTATTATAGGTGTTAAAAAAAATTTCGTTTCAAATATTTACAACAATAAAATTTTTCATCTAGACAATTATTGTTTTTGTATATATTCATGTACATTTCATTCTTTATTTTTGCTCATTGGGAGATTTCCTGATGAATTTTAAGAAATAAGACTAATTTGAGATTTTTCAACCTCTTGCCTGAAAATTCACAAGTGTATGTTTAGTTTTCTAAAATCTTTGCATACACTTGATTTGTGGTCCAGACTATTTAATAAAAGCGCTCAAAATCAAAAGAGCTTACTCAAACCGGTTAATTTGTCTCAAGTGACCAATTACAATACCTTTTCTCTTTCATCTACTTCTATCAAGCCTCCAAAATCAATCACATGATTGACAAGCTGCAAATTCGGGAAATCTTTGTTTGAAAAATGCCCACTATGTCTAACCAGATTCAGTCCACATCTAAGTGAAAGTAAAAATATACATTAATCTTGTTTGTTCTGAAAATTTGGAATGATATTTCGAGCATTCGTTTCTCTATCTATACAAATTTTATCATTTGCTCTCCCATTTGAGCCTTTAAAGGAATAATTTAGTTTCAAATAAGAGCCTTAATGATCATTACCCTACGTTGGGAAAATTTTCAAATATCAACAGGGAATGGATTCTCAATAAACTATTCTTTACTTTGGTTGTCATAAGGCGTAAGAATGATGCTTTGGCCATCGTTTCTATAATCTAAACACTGTTTATCCCTTGCATCCTCATTTGAGCTTAAATAGGTGGTTCGTTTCAAAAGCGCCTATGATCTCACCTCACATTGGGGAAGGAGATTTGAGAATAGCAAAAATGCTAATATTAAAAAGAAGAGAAAGAAACTACAAGTTGGGGAAATTTGATTCTATTATTGATGTTTGAACTCCAACTTTGAAAAAGAGAGAGGGCATCTATACTCTAAAAGTTAGGGGGTTCTCACTTCTATCATTTTGGGTATTTTGATATTTAAAAAAAAAAAGAAAAAGAAACGATGAAGAAAAAGAAAAGGAAAGTGTGAAGAGAAAAGAGAGAAGAAAATGAGAAAAAAATGCAAAGAGATTCAATGTTGAATCCCCTAGTGAGTGATGATAAAAGTCAAATAAAGTCCAAAATCTTTGAATCCAAAACTGAGGCAATATTTTGTTTGGAAAGAAATGCGATTTTGAGTGCAATGTCCTTAAAATCTTATTTCTTTAACTGTCATCTTCAAGCCGCATTACAAGCTCATAAAGTCTATCGCTGACTTATCTTTCATGACAACTCGAAATAAAGATCATGCTCCTAAGGAGTCTATCAATCATTCGTGATCATAAAACCATAACCTGTCTCCATATGTTTAGCTATCGCCTTTACCCATATTTTACAAACTTATAGAGCTTATATGCTGATTGAGTTTTCTCAAGAAATAAGGGGGACAAACTATTTGCTTTCACTAAGATGTGATATTGAATGTGTTAGATACAATTTGGGCACAAAACAAGACGAGCCTGACATATCATTTCCCTAAACCAGCTCCAGATCATGAATAATATCCATTTGTTCGGTCCTAAAGGATGAGCTAATGAGAAAAATGATCATTCCCCCTAAGCACGGATGCTAAAGTGAGGAAGAAATCTTTTGTAATTTGACATTGTTTTGAGAGATTCATCATGAAATCTTCTGCATGAGTTTAAACACGACATTTAAATTTCTTCACATTGTATGTTAGTATGTAATTATTGTCTAAATTTTAGGAAACGCAGTTTCTTATTTTGTTCAAATAAATGGAGAGTCATCCAAATAAAATTTTTACAACCAAATGGGCCCACACTGAGACAAATTTTTATGTGTGAGATTTCACAAAATAGGCCTACACTGTGGCAAATTTTTGTAATATATTTGAGAATTTCACCCAAGAATTAAGTAATATACTTCGATAACGCTGCTCTTTTTATGAGTAGTAGTTGCATCAATTTTTAAAATAAATAAGAAATTCAAGTGAATATTATACTTTGGTAAGCCCCCCTGTGCAGGTATTTACGGCTGAAATCGATGAAGAAGCGCAAGTCAGAATCTTGCGAATGGGAAGGTCAATCACGAAGAAAAGACCTACACTGGGGCAAGTTTTGAAAAATTGCGATTTCAAAAGTTATTTCACGACCGTTTTTATTTTGTCAGGCTCCGGTTTTATCCCATTGACCAATTTCATGGCATGCTCAGATTGGGATAAATGATTTTATCCCACTGATCAATTGTTACGGCAGGTTTGGATTTTATCCCACTAACCCTTATATGTTTGCTTGTTTCAGTTCGTGGAAGAATGGTAGGTAAGCATTTGGCGTCTACGTTTTTGTTTTGAGTTTCTTCGAAACTCAGACAAAAAGGGCAAGTTGTAGACACCAAAATTTTAATTTTATCTTATCTTATTTTATTTTTATTTTCATTTTTACTTTTATTTAACCAAAGTTCGCAAAATGATAGTTAGCTATTTTTATTGAATTAGGTTCATCGTTTTTAAAACATTTTTGCATAATAATTTTCAGAAAAAAAAATTTTCACAAAAATTTATTTTCAATTTCTTCAAAATAAAATAAAAATTTGCAAGGCAATTTCAAATAGGAATTTAACTTTTTTTTTTACCCTAAATTTGTTTTGAAAAACAAAATAAAAAGAAAAAATAGGTGGAAGGCATGCATGATAGTTAAGTGGGTTAGGTGAGCATTAGCCATGCGTCTTTGTCTTTTTGCACAACACATGCTAAAGGCTAGGTGGCAATACAGGTGTAGAGTTTGGAAAAAATCTGGAACAAAAAGGAAATGAGAAAGGAAGCTTCGCAGGAGGGAAGAAAGGAGAAAAATGAAGGTTTCGGCTGAGAAGGAAGGGGGTTTCGGGAAAGAGAGAAAGAAAGGGAGAAGAGAAAAGGAGAAAAGAAGGAAGAGAGGATCTGGGAGAGCAAGAAAGGAAGAGAGAGATTGCGTAGAGATAGAGAGAAACGAGAGAGAAACTGGGAAAAGAGAAAAGACCAAAAGAAAGAGGAAGAGGGTTTCAGGAAAGAGAGAAAGAAAGGAGGAAAGGCAAAAAAAAAGGAAAAGAAAAGCGGGAAGAGAGGATCTGCGGAGAGTCTGGGGAGGATCAGAAAGGAAAATGAAAGGCTAAAGAAAGAAAAGCGAGAGGAAATCAGAGAAGGAAGGGAAAAATTTCTGATCAGGCTGATCAACCAGCCTCTTTCTCGATCAATTTTCAACTTGATTTCTGGTTGTTTGAGTGAATTCCTTTTTTTTTACACCATCTCTAGATACCAATGAACAACTTTTGTTAAGAAATTGTTCAGCAAAAGAGTCTCCAACCCTCTCAAATTGCAGCCCAAAATACTGACTTCGTCACTGCTGAAATTCCGGCGGCAACGCTCTTTTGAGCTTCGTTTCCAGACCAGCGTAATTTTTTGGGTGATTTTCATATTTGTTCTACTCTACAAAGGTCCCAAGGTAACCTTAGCTTCTCCCTTTATTGCTTTAACGCTGTTTTTTCATGAGAATCCAAGTCTATGAGACGTGAATCTTGAGTTGTTTTGCTGTTGACAATGCTTGATAGTTGTAGCTATGCTGCCTTTATCGTTTAGATCTTCATTTCTGCTAGTTAAAAGCTGTTTTTTTATCATTTGCTATATTTTTGCTAATCCTTGATGAGTTTGAGAGAGGAAATGAAAGAATAGCTAATCTTGCAACTGTGAATCAAGATCTTCCTTGTCATCTTGCCGATAGCTTGTTTGAAACCTGGGGTTGCATGATCTTGCGATGGGCTTTGAATCATGTGTTTAAATTACTGCAATGTCGTTTTTATTTAATGTCTGCAAGTTTTGCAACTCATGATCTAAGACATGTTTTCGAGCATTTGTTTGGAATATACAAATAAAAATGGTCTGTTTCTTTTTTATTTTTTTTTTGCTTGCAAACCCGAGAAGAAAAGATGGAGAGGGGGGGGGTTTTGAGTCATTAACTTCATGTTGGTACGTTGTTTTTTCTTATTGGGATGAATTTTTTGTGTTAGTTGATGAATCCATGGGTTTTGTTTAAATTTGCGAATGATTCTCTTTGCTTGAATAAGAAACCCAGGATGTTGCAGGAAAGCTTCTTTGAAGCTTTGCATGAAAATTTTCAAGAATTGCATTTTATCCTCTGTAGTTTTAAATAAATTCACTATGGCCTTGAAACTCTTACAATATTTTCAATTAGGTCCCTGCTTGTTTTAATTTCTTGAATATAGGTTGTTTACTTTCATTTAAATGTTTTAATTAATCAATTTCATGATCATTTCCATTTTTATGATTTATTTGTTAATTAAATTGGTGTCTTGATCATTTTTTGTTAATTTTGGAGTTAAATATGGTAAATCCAATTCCCCATTAGCTACTACTTCAAGAGAGGTATCCACTTGTATTATTTTTAAATCCTCTTATGTGGTTTTATGTGTTTTTATATGTGTAATTGCATGTTTTTGAGTGATTTTTCTTTTAGTTATTCGTTCACTTGTTTAAGTTTCATATATTTAATTTAATTTTAATGATTATTTGAGAGGCATTTAAATGTCAAATTGTAATAGATAGGAGTTCAAGACATGTATTTAGCTAGATTATGTAATAGATAGGTTTTAATTCCTACCAAAAGTGTAATTAGTTAGATGAATATAATAGTTAGGCTATTATTTTATTCTTTTCCCCCTAAATTGTAGTTAGGCCTCCCGAATGTAATAGTTAGGTTTCAACTTTGCATCGTTCATTTGCTTTCATTTTTTAATTTTGATATCCTTCCCATGGTTGCTCAAGCCAAATATACATTCAATATCATTGTTAGTCATATCCAAAGAGTAATCATAAGCATTCAAAGTCCTCTTATCTGCATCCAAATTATCAGCCAACCAATAAAAGAACTCTTCATCTATCTCAACTCCTTTGAGATTCAAAATTGGCCCAAATCCAAATCTTTTAATAGCCTCCTACTGCTCATCAATAGGATTAATAAATGATATCCTTTAGCGGATGACTCAATTTTCTTAATATTCTTTCCATCGTCAATGAAAGCTGATTTCTTTTTCCATTGAAATTTATATTATTTGTTGATTTTGTATTTTTACATGTCATAGAGGGTAAACTGTGACAGCCCCACCTTACCCTAAGGCGAACCAAAGGGTTCGGCGGACCGCCTGCCTAACTCTCGTCGGGACTCAGTCATACCTCAATCAATTCCAAAATAAAACCACAAGAATTCGTATAACCATAATCCAAAACTTAAAGCAAAACTCATATACATTGCTATCTCAAAAGGGAGTACAAACAACGAATATACAAAGGTTCTCAATTCTTCATACATCCAGCCTGTCGCGCCCCATTTTTTGATAAATAAATAAATGGTTTAAAAATGTATTTTTTGATTCAATTTGTGATTGGAAAATGAATTGTGATTTAAAAGAAAAATGAAAAGCATGGGTCTAAATGGGACTTGGAAATGCGACGATTTAACCCAAAAATATAGTTTAAAAAGGGCTTTTGAATGAAAAATGGAGTCGCCACTTGGTATTGAGTTAAGGTGTACCAAGTCACCTAAAAAATGAATGTTTAAAGAAAAATAGGAAAAATATTAAGAAACCCTTTTTAAAACGATTCCTAGTCCACGTAAACCAATGAAAAAGGTTCGGGAGTCACATTTGACGAAGGGGAAGACAAGGATAAAAATCCAAGGCACCCCTTCGACCTAGCCAAGGCTAGTTGCGCGATTTAGTCAAAGGTTTTCTTATTTTTAACCAAAGCATTTATCACATTTTGGATGCACTACATGAATGCAAACCCTAGACCTAGGGGTATTGGGGGAAATTTCTCTTCAAAAGTTGAGTGATGCCAATCACATTAATTGTGAAGCCCAATAACGATCCTTTGAAAAAGTCACGAATAATGCGAGTGGGATGCAAATGAATGGAATGCATGTATGCAATGTGAGGACATGAGTTTGAAAAACTAATAAAAGACAATAAATATGTAAATGAAAATGTGCACGTGAGTGGGCAAGGTACGGTATGTGAAATGATAATATGAAATGCATGTGTGCAAGTGATGATAAAGGTGTTCGTGTGCAAGTGAAGAAATCTAAAGGTGCACGTGTGCAACATGGGAGGAAAAATGAAAGTGTAATGAGGGGTATAAAAATGATAGAGTGGATTTAGAATGCATGAGCCTAGGGAATGTATGCATATTGGAAACGGGGAGACCTAAATCGTGACTCAATTTTCCCTTTGATAGAGGGAATACAAGCGTGCTAAGGCTTAGAAAAGTCACACTCGTCTATATCCCATATTTAAGGGGTATCACTAGTCTAATCAGGCAAAATGCACTAATCTACCCCCTAATTTCCTAAATGAGATGCAAATCTAAGTGTTATATATACGTAGGGGCAAGGGATATTTTATTAGGGGAAATATTATGTGAAAATGATAAAGATCCTAAAAAGTGAAAAATATGCGTGAATGTGATGTAATCATACAAGCATGAGCTAACGCTTGAAGGGCTCCTAAGGGTCTAGCATTGGACTATCCCATATCTATGAATTCCTACTAGTATTGGACTAGTGGAAAATCGAAACAATGAGCCACAACTAGCATTGGACTAGTGTGGATTCGGAAAAGGGGGCCACAACTAGCGTTGGACTAGTGTGGTGACGGCATTCATTTATTTATAAGCAGAAATAACAAAGAAAAAACAAGTAGACATGCAAGGCACATATTTTCACATAGCACATAAGCATGCTTGTCTAGATGCAGAATCCTAGGGAAGCGATTAAACACTTAGCACTTGAGCATGCAAAACATACAAGGCAATTAAGGCCCTAACTATTACATTTTTAGGGGGGAAGGCCTACTACACTCTAATGGGGAAAAATGAATAAAATAAAATAAATCTAACTATTACAACTTGGCATTCAAGTGCCTCCCAAATGATAAAATTGAACTAAAGTTAAAGCAAAACCAAGCAACTAAAGAAATAAACAAAGTGAAAATAAAATAAACACTTAAAGTCATGCAATTACACACATAAGACACATATACGCACGTAGGGCCAAATAAAGTCAAAAATCAAGGATAGAGTGTACCTCCCTCGCAATGATAAGCAAATAAAGGAAAAATGGCTTCAAAACAATAAAGGGGTCAAGGCACCAATTTAAAAGTAAAATATAAGCAAAATCACCAAAGCCTTCCTAATTGCAACCTAAATGCAATCAAATAATGCATAATTTCCAAGAAAGTAAAAACTATTGGTCAAACTTTTAAGATGGAAAAACTATCAAGGCCCCAATTCCAAAATTGACCAATCATTCAAGCTCAATTAACATATTTTGGGAAGTTCACGGGTCCATAAGTAACGAAAAGGACAAGCAATGGTTGACATGCAAATACTTTAGGACTCAATTGCAAGAAATCAAAATATAAGTGGGCCACAATGCAACAAAGGGAAACTTGGGGGGCCATAGTAGCATGAGAGGAAACATGTGGGGTTGATTTGCAACTTTTGGAAACTCTTCTCATGCAAATTTCATGCAAACAACGAAACAAGCAAATGAATTTCTGCAATAAAACCTTTCAGCAGCTAATGAAACTTCCTTTTGGAAAAACCAGACTTCACGCAAAAAAAATCACCTAACACTAATTCTCAACACCCCTTGACAACTAAACATTTTGATTAACACAACTCCATCATAAACAACAAACCATTAAAGTCAAAAGAAAAGCCAAATGAGAAGCACAGGTTGCGGCAGAAAATGAAGCTTGCTGCGATTCCATTTCCAACAATGATTCCAGACTTCATCCCAAACTTTTATTTAGACTTCAACTTACAATGAATGGCAAAAAACACATTCTCACACCCAAAACTTGATCTTGAAACAGCAAAAAAAAAAAAAAAAAAAAACAGAATGTCGTCCATGCTGCTGCATCAAAACTTGGCTTGTTGCAGCACTTTCTTATGCGTAAACTATAAGTGCTAGGCAAACTGAAGCTGGTCAACAAGATTATTAACCATTCCCCCCCTCTTTGTTTCTGAACATAAAGCCCATTATGTTTAAGTACTCTAACACTCATGCAAAAGGATTATGCAACCTGATATGAAAACAAAACTGATACGAAATATGGGCCGCTTATGGGCCATGTTTTGGGCTGCAAGAGATTGAATCTTTTAGTAATAATTAGTAGTTTATTTTCCAGATTTCTATTTTATTTGCGAGGAATAAATTCGGTCCAAGACCTCATGTTGAGTTGGATCCGATTTATAGAGTCTAGGCTCACCATTACTTAAGTTGGTTAATTAGCTTTTATTGGGTTATATTGGGCCAACTTAAAAGCCTTCATTGGATCGATTATAAGCTGACCATTAGATAGTGGATTTGAGTAGTAGAATTGGCCCAAAGGCCTAGCCTAACTGAGTTAGGGTTTTCCCAAGTTACTTTAGGTTTTCAAGTTGTATGGCTATATATAGCCAAGGCAAGAGACCTTCATGATCAGTTTTTGAGCATCAATAAAATTGTGAGTTTTCACTTTTCTCTTTCCAAGAGAGCCTCTTTGAATACTTGAGAATTAATCTCAAGTTGTTCATCGAACTTATCAATCAAGTAGTCTCCTTGATTGTGGCGTTCTTCTATCTATACTTTTGGTTCACTAAATTTGCTAGTCGTGGGTTAAGGAATCTCCTTAGTTCGTGGCTTGTGATTCTAGAAGGGTCAAAGTTCCGCCAAACATCCCAACTTGGTGTTCGTCTAGATCCGTCTCACATCAGTTGGTAATCAGAGCTAGTCGACAACCACCAGGTTATATCCTTCTTTTCTTTTGTGTTTCGAGTCACATACTCTTGTTTCAAATCAGTTTGTGTGTCAATTCAAAAAAAAAAAAGGGGGTAATGTAGCATCGTACTGTTCATCGCTACTGTAGCGATACTGTTCACCGGCCGACTGTAGCGATACTGTTCATCGCTACTGTAGCGGTACTGTTCATCCCGAAAAAAAATTTATGGCTTGTGTTTCTTTCTTATTTTGGTGTCTTGTTATATTGTTCTTGAAGTTTTGTGTGTGAGACGGATCTAGACGAACACCAAGTTGGGATGTTTGGCGGAACTTTGACCCTTCTAGAATCACAAGCCACGAACTAAGGAGATTCCTTAACCCACGACTAGCAAATTTAGTGAACCAAAAATATAGATAGAAGAACGCCACAATCAAGGAGACTACTTGATTGATAAGTTCGATGAACAACTTGAGATTAATTCTCAAGTATTCAAAGAGGCTCTCTTGGAAAGAGAAAAGTGAAAACTCACAATTTTATTGATGCTCAAAAACTGATCATGAAGGTCTCTTGCCTTGGCTATATATAGCCATACAACTTGAAAACCTAAAGTAACTTGGGAAAACCCTAACTCAGTTAGGCTAGGCCTTTGGGCCAATTCTACTACTCAAATCCACTATCTAATGGTCAGCTTATAATCGATCCAATAAAGGCTTTTAAGCTGGCCCAACATAACCCAATAAAAGCTAATTAACCAACTTAAGTAATGGTGAGCCTAGACTCTATAAATCGGATCCAACTCAACATGAGGTCTTGGACCGAATTTATTCCTCGCAAATAAAATAGAAATCTGGAAAATAAACTACTAATTATTACTAAAAGATTCAATCTCTTGCAGCCCAAAACATGGCCCATAAGCGGCCCATATTTCGTATCAAAAACCTTCTTCTTTTGCTGCAACCTTCTGTTGCAGCATCTCCCTTATTCAACCTATATGGATTCAGGTAGAGGAACCGAAAGACAGGATCTCACAAGCACAAACTTGGGACAGGGGGAGGGGAAAGATAAACGTCACAAAACGAGATGAACACTCGCTGCGAAACTTCAACCCGACCCAAGACAAACAAACCCAAACAAAATGAAGAAAACTGATGGCTTTTATCTTCTAAGTTCCTAATCACTCGCATACCTTGTAAAAGGAAAACAGAAACTAAAATCTTGCTTAATACTAACCAAACCAAAACCCCTCAAGCAAACTCTTAAGCAATCCTCAAGATACCACAGAAATGCAAGGAAAACTGCTACTGTGACATATGAACGAACAAGAGAAAGCTCAGTTGCAAACATTGAAACATTTCTGCATTTTTCAGACGCAATTTTTCTTTCTGTAACTTCCTTATATTGGTTCTATTCCCACCATCAACCAAAAGACAGATGAAATCCTAACCAATAGCATACTTTTAACATCAAACACAACCACAACTCCAACAACCAAAGAAAGGAAAAGATGATTTGCATACATCTTCATCGAAAAAGAACACAAATCATGCGTGCAAAGGCTCAGACCTCTTACAAGAATTGTGTCAAATCAAGATTGAGAAGAATTCCATGAATACCTGAGAGCACTTAGGCTGCTAAATCGAACGGTCTGGCAAGCGAAATCCACCAACTGGGTTGCGAAAAGTTCCAGCTCTGATGCAGAGGATGCTAGCCGAAGATCTGTTCTTGTTCTGGTTGTTTTCCTAGTTCTCCTCTTTCCCAGTCGCTACTCCAATTACTCTACTCTCTTCCGGTTCCTCTCCTTCTCCTAGACCCCCGATAGTTTCTTTTCTTTTCCGCCATCAAGCTTTACTCTCCACTTCCCCTCTCACTTTTCACTCTTGCTTTCTAACCCTAGCCATCATCCAGGTTGTATCCTTTCTTCGTTTCTTTTCTTTCGTCCACAACCTCCCCTTTTGTTTTTCCTTTCGCCCTCCGAAAACCTCTCGCCTTTTTCTTTCTTTTCTGTTTTCCTTCTAGCCGTCACTCGATGCCCCCCAGAAACCTCACCGCCAATCCTTTCTCTCTCTCCTCCCTCAGCCCAAACCTAGCTATTCCCCCTTCTAGAATTCTCTCTTCACAGCCGTTAACTTAGCTTCCCAGCTCACTCCCAGATTCTAGCCGTCAACTTGGATTCTACTCTTTCACTCTCGGTTTCCCTTTCCGTCTAGTCCCTATTCTCCCACTCTCTCCTGATTCCTCTTCCCTTTGCTGGTTTTTTCTTTTTGCCGTCACAGAATCTCCATCTTTCCTACGCTGTTTTTCTTTCACCTCATCCGAGAACCTCTCTCCTGCGGCTGCTGGCTCTCTTTCTATTTATATGGAAACCTCACAACCCTAAACACTCCCAGCCCTCTTCTGTATTTGCAGCCAAGGGCTGCCCGAAGCCCTTCCTTGCAAGCTGGGACAAAACGCAGCTTGCATGCCGCATTTTCTTTTTTCTTTTTTTTAACAACTTAACAAAATATAGATAACTAATTAATAATAAAAAACTAATGAAGAAAAAATTAAATATAATGAGCGGAAAATAGGTATAAAAGGATAAAAATGAAATGCTAATTTTCTTTTCTTTTTCTTTTCTCTTTTTTCCTTTTTTTCATTTTCAATTTTTCATTTTTTTTCATTCTTTCCAAGAAAACATTGAATTTAAATCAAAACAATTAAAAAATATTTTTTGAATGCTTTTTCTTTTCTTTTCGAGAAATTCTATGCTAAAAACTTAAAAATAATAATAATAACACGAAAAACTAAAAAACTAAAAAGGTGAATAAAACTAACAAACTGAAAACACTAAAATTTTGGTGTCTACACAGCCCGTGCCAAAAGGTAGGGTGAGAACCATTACAAAATCAGAAACTAGTCTAGACTAGTCTAAACCGAGCTCCCGTCCTTGCCCGCCTTCCCATGTTAAGGAAAACAAAACTAAAGGGATGAGTTAAAAGCTCAGTGAGATTCCGAATACATAATCAAACAACAAGTTCAATGCATTAACCATAAATAGCAAGTAATGCAAGAAACATGACAATATAAAGCAATAATAATATTCATTAAAAGGATACGTGCTCACAAGGAGCCATTCAATCATTCATTCATTCATTCTCCTTTCATTCCCCTCATTCCTCCATTCATTTAAGAATGCATTTTGATAAGTAAAACCCTTCATTTACATTGACATTCGTTCATTCATTTCATTTCACCCCTCTTGGACATTGGCCAGGCTCCACCAGACTACAAGGTAATACTCGAGTACACCAAACGTTCACCTAGGGTCACTAAATCGCCCGACCGAGTCCGCTTCTAGCTCGAGCAGATCAATAACGAAGGGCAGGGCCCAGTTCAACCAAGAGACTTACATTCATGCTTAACTAACATTTAATCACTTAAACATTGAAAATTTCACATTTCATTTAGGTCGAGTGCGATAAAGTACACACTCGCCTAGCAAAATTCATTTGTAACAAACATTTATCATTTAATCAAATATCCACAACATATCATATAGTTCATGGAAACATAACAAACAATGAATACTCACCTATTTACGCAAAATAACGTCCAATGTGTTCTTCCAGGTATTACCCTCAATCACCAAGGAACCCTAATATAATCAAAAGAATACATTATGCTTCAACTATCAAAAATTTAAGTGATTCAAAGAAAATTCGAATACGTACTAGTACAAAATATAAATATGGTTTTGGTAGTGAAAAGAGTATATTAAAACCAAAGGATATAAGTAAAATATTTGTAAAGCTTATGCTCACTCGTAAAACTTTAAATCTCCATTTGAGTCGAAGTGACAAAGAAAATGTATTTCTATTAGTCGTAAATTTCATTTTTTCCAAGAGTACAAGTTCCAGCTAAGTTCTAACTTATATATCTCGATAAAAGAAGATGGTAATATCCTAAATGGTTCAAGTGGTATTCGCTCTCAAGCCTTGCTCAAGTCGCAAGTATATCTACCTAACCCTCGAGCGAAAATTTGGGCAGCACGCCCTTTGTATTTACCTATTTTCTAGCCATTTATGGGTTCATTGTTTTCCTCAATCAATCCCAAAGTCACACACGAAATCATCTAATTTCAATAGCCATTCCATAGGCTCAAAGTCATACAAGTACACAATCAAGCTAGGAACATGTGCGGAAATGAAGTTTGCGTCAAGAAACAAAAGACAGATTTGACATTATTTTGCGTAACGGACAGAACCGAGGCTACGCTTATCGGATTATGGTGCAATTTATACCGTTTCAAAGTTAAGACAGAGAGCTACAACTTTGATGAAGACCACTTAGTCCAGTTCGTAGTGTATCTAGGTCAAAATTTCGAATTACAGAACCAGAATCTCACAAACAGGTCAATTAACCACACTATTCGTAAACGACAATAACTCAGGCTACTGAAGTCCGATTGAGGCTTTTCTAGTGGAGTTGGAAAGCTCAGACAAAATACTACAACTTTCATGTTTTGGATAAATACTAGTTCAGTATATATCATGGTGAAAAGACACGACTAGATTGGTGAAATATTCAAAACTGATCACTGGATTCACCTAGGGCAGTCAGGGTATTTCGGTCTTTTCACAGGCTACGTTGCTCCGATTGAACTGAAATTTTGCAGGAAACTATAAAACATAATTATATACAACTTTCATGTTTTAGGCTGAGCCTAATTCAGCCTCTAACATGGTGAACTAGAACCGGGTATACCTTAACTTCAATTCTGGAAATTTGCTACAATCAAGGTATAAATCTCATTTTTAGCTTGAAACCATCACTACCATCTCTTATACCACCTTATATATATCATATACCACCCACACAATAAGTATGATAAGTGAATCATTCAAACCCTAACTCAAATTCATCACCCCTAACCATCCAAAATCACTTGATATAAGCATTACAAGCACCTTTGAACCACAAATAAGCTAACAACGAATCTAGTATTAAAAGTAAAGAGAGATTTCTTGGCAAGATACCTTAAAACCACAAGAAGATAGTGGTTTAGTCTTTCCTCCTCCAAAACAACTCCACCAAAACCATCAAGCTTCCTAGTTGAGCACTTATATGGTGTAGTTTCAAATTTGGTTGGCTAAAACTCAAGATCTCTGCAAGTTTGGAAGCAAGAAATTGAAGAGCTCTCTCTTATTTCTCCCCTCAAGAGAGTCGGCCAAGAAGCAAGAAAAATGAAGATATTTCGGGTCAAAATTTGGTTTTTAGTAAAGGTGAAAATGAGGTCAAAGTCCAACCTCCAATGGGTTTGCAACACTTGGCCCTTTTAGTGTTTTCTCTAATCCTTTGGCTTCCAATGGTTACATCATATAACAAACCTCTAATTATCCTCTAGCACCTTGTATAATAATAACACTTAGCACAAAAATTATATTGCAGTAGCGGGTCCCACGTCTATAACGCACTTCAAATTAATGTACATTAACTCATACTAGGAAAAATGATTTTAAAACTATACTTGCTCGTAAAAATGCATAGAAATTTTAATATTTCCAAGGAAAGTATAAAATATAGGTAAAGAAATAAAATAATGCTAAGAAAATGTGAAAATTTTTGGGTTTTCACATAAACCATCACTTTCTTCTTCAATATCCTACTACATATTCTAAAACATCTTCAAAGCATCAATTTTTGCAGCTTGCTTCATGAATTATTTTTTTTTTGGTACAATTGAAGAGAATTCCTTTGGCACCCTAATTTTTCTCAATGGATACATGGCCGCAGTGCTTATTCTTTGCCTTCTAGAATTTGTCACTGTTAGTTGTATAGTGCACTCCTCTTTAGGAAAGTTATGACACCTTTTACAATCTCGTTTAATTTGTTTCTAACCCCCTCTAATTGTGAATTGTTTGTTTTCTACAAACTGCTTTTCATGTCTGTTTGTTTCTCACCTCCAAACTTTTGTATCTAGTCCTTACACTAAACTTGGACACTGTGCAAGTCTTCCAGGTTACCAATCACAATTACTCCTACATGCGGCACATCAAAAAACATGTCCAATATAATGTGGCTACAGTTACCTAGTAGTAAGTTATTGCAAACTTTTATAGATGTTGTTTGAGTCAAGATCACATACTCCCAACTTTAATTTTATAAACTTACCGATAAACAATAAAATGCATGTATCAAAATGATGAACCTAGTATAATTAATAAATATGTATATTAAATAATGATTCCCAACTTTAATTTTTTAAACTTATTGATAAACAATTAAATGCATTCATGATAAATCTAGTAAACTTGATAAGTGATTAAATAACGATTTTAGCTAACAGGTGGCTTGCCTTGATTAAGAGGAGATTTAGATGTTAATTTTTTTTTTTAAAAAAAAGATGAAACTAGCTTTGAAAAGTATCTAAATGCAGGGAGTGCATAAAATGTGAGTTTTTGCATTCAAATAATAAGTTAGATGTAATTTAACAATATTTACGATTGTCCCAGAGGTACTCATTAGAGAAATTCTTAACTAATACCCAAAATCATACCCAAAAGCATCATCGTATGATTGATTTTAGGACATTCATCTACGTCAGCTTCACCACAATATGAAATAAACTGTGAAACATATTCTATCTTAACATATAATGAATTAATAATTGGACATAGCAAAGTTAAACTTCTTTTCAACTCTAAACTCTCTTTCTTGAGAAGATAAATAAGTTTGCAATATATTAATCAAATTGGTCTAAGATAACTAAAATCATCATCACATTTTTACTTTAGTACAATTATTTGCTTCATCCGCACCACAATGTGAAACAAATTTGAAATATTTTCAATATTAACTTGAAACAATTGGACATAAAGTTTTATTACATTAATCCTAACCAACTACTTAGTGTTAATATGTATATCCTATAGTTGAGAACCTATGAATGTACTTTAACTATTTATATTTAATGAATGGCACATGTTACTACAACAAAATGGCCTTTCCTGACATGTCTATAAGGACAATTGCTGGTTTTTGTCATTATAGCACTTCTATCATGACATTTGTTATTAATTCACTAATTTATACTTTAATTTTTTTTATTTTATTTGATATAAAAATAATAATGTGTCTTTAGATTTCCTATCATGACATTTCAGAAAATATGAGATACAACGAAAAAATTAAAACATAAAATGATGTCGTTTGATTTTGGCGGAAGATTCATTTGCCAAAACACTTAGTGAAATCTCAAAACTTTCATTTTGCCAGTTCTTCTCATCTCTCTCACAAACCCTCTCTCTCGGCAAACTATCTCTCAGAACTCCCCCATTTTGGTTCTTCTATCTTCCGCCTTCGCCGCCGTCCCACTCCTCTATTTTCAGTTGCTAACTCAGCCGCTTCTCTGCCCTGTTCAGTCAACCACGACACCTGCACCAATAAGTCTTCGCTCTCTTTGTTAGGACAAAAAGAATAAGAAAACAGATACTTATGCTCTTTCCTTTTTCTTCTTTCCTCTGAAACCGATCCCCATGCTTCTCCTTACTGACTAGATATTCAGGTTGAGCGTGTCGAGGAGTAGAGTAGGCGAAGGTTGCCGCCATCGTCTGACTGGAGTCCAACCACTACAGTGGAAATCATCACTGTAAAGTTTCCCATACTCTTATACCTTTTTTCCCCTTTAATCGTATTGTTTTCTTCTTTGTCTGCAATCATGTCGGTTATACTTTACTTTCGTCATGTTAATCAATTTTAAGTGGCAAGAATTGATCATAGGTTTGAGTAGAGTTTTTGTGACGCCCCCACTTCTCCCTAAGGCGAACCAAAGGGTATCCGCGGGACGCCTACCCGACTCTCGCCAGGACTCAAGCGATTTACATTCAAGCTTATAATGGTACTAGACATCACATCCAGATAATATAAATACAATCAGTGCGGAAGCGTTTAAGTTTAACAATATTTAACATTTACCAAGTCCATATAACGGGTTTCCAAATACATCCCAAAATATACAATAGCCAAAAAGTCTAGTCAATGGAATTGGAACCTTATTACAAAAGTCCACAAAAGTACTCAAAAATAGAAATTTCCTCCGAGTCTCATTCCAAACCCAAACCTGTTAAGGAAAACAAATCTACAGGGTGAGTAAAACGCTCGTGAGGCCAAGAACACACATACAAGCACGTTGTTCAAGTAACAATCCCAAATTGACAAGTCGAGCAATAATATATACATGATTAACAATTTACGAGGAAAGTAACCATAAACAATTCAAGAATACTGGAGCTCTCAGGAGCTATGTTCCACTTGCACGATTAATAACCTCTACGAGTTGACACTCCGCCAATCGGATAGGTTTAGTCCGTAGAACTCCACTTAACCTGTCCCCTTTCACCTTACATACCCCTGTTTCGAGCCCGCCTGTCATTTGTTTAAGGCAATACTACTTGAGTATGCCAAACGAGATCTCTCACTAGATCAAGTTTTTCAATTTTTCCCATGGTTTACCAAGGAGCCCGACCAAGCCCATGCCGGCTCGAGTCCAAGGTTCGCCAATGAGATGTGGGCGTCCCCCAAGTATGTTCGAGTGTCGAGGAGATTCACTCCAACGACGTATGCAGCCATAGCATACTATTTCAAGTCAAGCAAGCAAGCAACATGTGCAAGCAATTGAAACATTCGAGTATTTCAAGTGCGAGTCATTTATTTCAAGCGAGAACGGGTGCGATAAAGTACACCCCCATCTCGAATTTTAAAATTCCAAGTATCAATAACAAGTAAACATGTATCTGGTTCACAGTAGTTCAAATATCACACACTTGACACTCACCAAGTAAACAAGAAGAAACGACACTCGAAATTCAAGCGTCAACCGAGGGATCCTCTTGAAGTTCCTCTTGTGTGCCTGAACAATTAGTAAGGATTTATCACTCAAAACCCCCAATTATTACAAAGATTGTACTTAGCGCACACTCTAAAAAAATCCCATGAAAACGAATCCCAATCACTCGTAAATCGGGGTTTTAAAATGGGATTTTAAAGCACAAAAGCAATCGAGGTTTCATCTTAGAAATCAAGTTTAATACGTTCAAGTAACATTAAAGGAATAAGGAGAATTCAAAAATCTCCATTTCCTTAAGATTCGGAAATTTCAGTTTTGGTACGAGATTTTTGAAAAATCATATCTCATTCTTTATAAGTCCAAAATTGGAAAATTTGGTACCATTGGAAACCTCTTCCAAAGTACTAAAAGTTCCTATAATACACTTCTCTAAGATTCCAAATGAAAAACATTCAAAAATGAGTTCAAAGTCGCTGTTTTGGTTCATAAGGTAGATTTAAGTTGGTTTTTGGCCAACTTTGAAAATTCGGCAAAATTCACTTGAATGGAACTAGCCTTTGAAATTTGTAAATCTATTAGTATTATAATCGAAGTTTACAACAAAACAAGCGGAACGAGAAACAGAGTTTTGAGTACCAAGATATGGTAGCTCAAAGTTACCCAAATTTTCTTGTTAAACAAGGGTTTTCCAAAATCAAGTCTTGAACTTTGGTAATTTAGTCGAGCAGTGAAATGGACTCGGATTGGTACCAAATTTGGAAGTATAATAATCCTATATAAAAGGCATCTCTTTATTAAATTTCATGTAAAAATACCTTCGGAAAGGTAGTCAACCAAACAACCAAAGTTTTGAAAATCCTAAGGCAGAACTGCCTTGAGCTTTTTGTTTTCCATTCCAAACATTTTAGTCAAGGAAAATTCCTCAAACATGGCTCATTTGTATAGGAAATGCCTGAGGAACATTCATGATACATTTGGTAAGTGTTTTAACTCCAAGAAATTCAATTGGCAAGTCCACACCAAGTCTAGCATCAATTTTGCCCAAAATTTAGGGTTTTCAAGAACAGGGCAGGTTTCGTATTTTAATCACAAATCACTCAATTCAACTAAAAAATAAGCATGGTTGGCGGCGTTGGAAACTAAATTCATAAAAATAAAATTTCACAGAAGAAATTATTTTGAAATTCAGCACACAACTAACTCAAATTTGAGCCTCAAGTTGTAACTTCTGAACTTCGTTCCAGGAAAATAGAGAAACAGGACAGTCAATTTAAACGGTTGGTATGGAATACTCAGTGGAATTAGGAGTTGTATTTTATACTGTTGGAAAGCTAAGAATGTCTAGTTTCAAATGCCATTGACGACACTTGATTTTGACGTTGGAGTACAAAGTTATGGACGAAACAAGAAGGCTGTCTGAGCATTACGGGAAAATTTTCCAGGTTTACTAGCTTTGCAAGATTAATCCATTTGACCAACCAAACCTCAATATTTTTCGATGAAACTTCACCATCTATACAACATATAAACATCATATACAAGCCATCAAACCCTCAGAATTTCGTAAAAAGGGGCTCGATCAAACAGGGGCAGAATTGAAAATTTTTCAGCCATGCATTCCTTGAAGTTTATACTAGCTATGCACCATTAATCTACCGATTTGAGCACTAAACTAACATTATATCCATCATCAAGCATCACATCAGCCATCAATCCAAGAGTGGGAGTTCATAGAGCCCACCTTCAAAATTTTTCAACAATAACAAGCCACCCACATGAATAACTAAGTTCATAAGTGTAAATCAACTTCCATAAACCAAGATTTCAAGGGTTGATCATCACTTACGTTTGTTGATGAGCTAAGCAGAAATTTCGGTCTTTCCCTTGGCCAAGAAAATCGTGGTTTGCAGCTCTCCTTTGTAGGTTAATGTGATCTCCAAATATTGAGCTAAGTGTAGTTCAATTTTGGTTGAATTTGGTGAAGGTTTGTACAAGACTTGGAGATGAAAATTTGAGAAACTTTGAGTTGTTTTTGTAGCTGATGGTTCGGCCAAAGTGAGAGGGAAAGAGAGAGAGTGTAGTGCTGAAATAAAGCTTCTAAAGTAAGCTTAAATGTGTGGCCACAATTTACCCGAAAGTCAACTCTCTCTCGCATGTGTACGCGCGCATTTTGGACTCGATTCCTTTCAAGTTTATTTCACTAGTGCACTAAACCTCTAATGCACTTATATTCATATGAATATTATTCACTCTTAATTGTCCCAAAATAATGGTCTAAAGTCGCTCAATTAATCGAGCGCATGAAAACGCGTATTTCCAATTTAGGCGCGATAGAGTGAAACTTTCGAGAAATTCTTATAACGATCGTACCACTAACTATCACTTTAGTACTTAAACCTAATATTACCTATTTTAGGGCCATTGTACATGTCTCCAATTTTCCGAGCTTATTTTACTCCCAATTGGCTAAAATTTTCAAACACGTTTTCACTATTTTCATTAATCGAGCTTCCAAAAATTATTTTTTGAAACGAGTCATTTTAAAAATATAATGAAGTCATAATTCCATGTATTTAAGTCTAATAAGGTTAGAAAATAATAATCGGAGCAAATATTCAGATAAATAATTAAATAAGCAAAAATAGGAGTTGAAAAATAATAATTTTTATGAGTCCTCACATCCTCTCCCCCTTACGAAAAATTTCGTTCTCGAAATTTACCTTGATTGGTGAACAGACCTGGATACTTTTCTCGAATTGCTTCTTCGACCTCCCAAGTTGCTTCCTCTAACCCATGGTTCTTCCAGAGGACTTTTACTAATGGTATCTGCTTATTTTTCAATTCCTTCACCTTCCTATCCAGAAGTTTAACCAGTTTCTCCTCATAGGTTAAGGTCTCATCAATCTCAATACTCTCTGGTTGTAAGACATGTGAAGGGTTTGGATGGTACTTCTTAAGCATAGACACATGGAATACATTATGGATTCGAGATAAACTCGGCGGCAATTCCAATTTGTATGCTACACTCCCCACACACTGAATAACCTTATAAGGTCCTACAAATCTTGGTTGTAACTTCTTTCCCTTTCCAGATAGCAAACTTGCTTTCAACGGTGTGATCATGAGAAACACTAGATCTCCAACCGCGAATTCTAAATCCTTTCTCCGATTATCGGCATGGCTCTTTTGGCAGCTCTGGGCAGTCTGGATTCTCTGGCGTATCAACTTTACCTTCTCATTAGCTTTCTCAATCCATGACACTGTGGTCGGATTTAAGATCTTCCGTTCACCTACTTCCTCCCAACAAATCAGAGATCTACACTTTCGACCATAAAGCGCTTCATACGGAGACATTTGAATAGAAGAGTGGAAACTGTTGTTATAGACGAATTCCACTAAAGTCAAAAACTTACTCCAACTCTCCCCAAAATCCAGAACACAAGTTCTCAACATATCTTCAAGGGTCTGAATTGTCCTTTCAGACTGTCCATCGGTCTGGGGATGATAAGTAGTACTAAAATTCAATTTAGTCCCTAACACTTCTTGCATCTTTTGCCAGAATCTCGAAACAAATCTTGGATCTCTATTCGACACGATACTGATGGGGATTCCATGTAACCTAATGATCTCATCCAAATACAATTTAGCCAACTTCTCCAATGGGTACTTCATGTTAATTGGCAGAAAATGAGCCGATTTGGTCAATCTATCCACTATCACCCAAATCGCATCATGGCTTCTCTGTGTTCTTGGTAATTCCAATACAAAATTCATGGTGATATTCTCTCATTTCCACTTAGGTATTTCTAGAGGTTGCAAAAGTTCCGATGGTTTCTGATGTTCGGCTTTAACCTGTTGAGAAATTAAACAAATTGAGCAATCTCCTTCTTCATGTTCTCCTACCAATACGGACTCTTTAAGTTTTGGTACATTTTATTCCCTCTTGGATGTACCGTAAACTTTGATCGGTATGTCTCTTCTAAAATTTTCTTTTTAAGTCCTTCATCCTTTGGCACAACTACCCGATTCCGAAATTTCAATACACCATTCGATCCCAAGTTAAAGTCCGACTTGTCCCCCTTTTTAACCTTTTCCAACCACTTCTGCCCTTCAATGTCCTTTCCTTGAGATTCCTTGATACGTTCCATCAAAGTGGAATTCAATACAATATTTCCCAAAATTACTTTCCTCGGTTCCAGTCGAGAATTCCAATAACTAACTTCTTCCAACAATTGGAATTTCTTAATCATCAATCCAGCCATCTGTACTTGACGACTCAAAGCATCAGCCACTACATTAGCTTTCCCTGGATGGTACTTAATCGTACAGTCATAGTTTTCTAGAAATTCGATCCATCTACGTTGCCTCAAATTCAATTATTTCTATGAAAATAAGTATTTAAACCTTTTGTGATCAGTAAAGATTTCAAACGTTACTCCATACAAGTAATGTCTCCATTTTTTCAAAGCAAAAATCACAGACGCTAACTCTAAATCATGAGTCGGGTAATTCCCTTCATGCGGTTTCAATTTCCTAGAGGCATATGCTATCACTTTGTCATTTTGCATCAAAACACACCCCAAATCTTTCTTAGATGCATCTGTGTAAACCACAAAACTATTCTTTCCATTGGGTAGAGCTAATACTGGGGCTTTGGTTAAGCGTCTTTTCAATTCCTGGAAATTCTCTTCGCACTTAAGACTCCAAATAAACTTCCCACTTTTCTTAATCAGCTCGGTCATTGGTCTAGCAATTCTAAAAATTTTTTTGATAAATCTCCGGTAATACCCTGCTAATCCAATAAAACTCCGAATCTCAGTAGGATTTTCCGGTTGTTTCCATTTTGAAACAGCTTCAACTTTAACTGGATCCACTTTAATCCCATCCTTAG
The DNA here is from genome assembly GCA_036785865.1 of Coffea canephora. Lineage (NCBI taxonomy): Eukaryota > Viridiplantae > Streptophyta > Magnoliopsida > Gentianales > Rubiaceae > Coffea > Coffea canephora. Next base: position 17,334,327 of record CM071922.1, read on the forward strand.
AAATTATGTGCCTCAAGAAAGTCACTTCTTTTAACCAGAACTCACACTTGCTAAACTTAACATATAATTGATGTTCCCTCAAAGTTTGCAAAATGATTCTCAAATGCTTCTCATGATCCTTCACATTCTTAGAATACACTAAAATATCATCAATGAAAACCACCACAAATTGATCTAGATAAGGCTTAAAAACTCTATGCATTAGATCCATGAAAGCTGCAGGAGCATTAGTTAACCCAAATGGCATTACTGCAAATTCAAAGTGCCTGTATCTCGAGTTAAAAGCAGTTTTGGGTATGTCCTTTTCCAAAATCCTCAACTGATAATAACCCTGTCTCAAATCCAATTTCGAGAATACTACAGCCCCTTGTAATTGGTCAAATAATTCATCAATGTGGGGTAATGGGTACTTATTCTTAATAGTGACCTCATTCAAGTCTCTATAGTGTATACATAGCCTTAAACTCCAGTCTTTTTTCTTAACGAACAAAACTGGGGCTCCCCACGGAGAATCACTCTCTTTTATAAAACCCCTTTCCAGCAAGTCTTGCAATTGCAATTTCAACTCCTTCAATTCCGTTGGAGCCATCTGATATGGCGTCTTAGAGATAGGTATCACTCCCGGAGTTACATCAATTTTAAAAGTTATTTCCCGTTCTAGAGGTAGAGACTCTAACTCTTTGGAAAAAACAATTGGAAAGTCTTTCACTACAGGCATGTCCTCTAAATTCACCTTATCACTAGGGGTATTAATAAGAAAAGGCAAATACCTTTGAGCTCCTTTACTTAATAATTTTCTAACCCGAATTCCTAAAATAAGTGCAGATGAAGCCAATTTACCCCTTACATCCAGCCTCAGGGTTACCTCCCCTGGAATACACAATTCTACAATTTTCGTCCTACAATTCAACTGGGCATTATAACGGGCTAGCCAATCCATTTCTAAAATCACATCATATTCCTTAATTGCTAAACCTACCAGGTCGGCCAATAGTTTCGTTCCCCGACACAGACTTCACAATCTCTATATACCAGGTTAGCGATTAAACTTAATCTTCAGTAGGTGTTTTAACTTCCAAGTCATACGGTAATTTAATTGGTTTCAAATCTATCCCACTCATAAAGTTAGGGTTTATAAAAGAATGTGTTGCACCCGGATCAATTAAAACCCTAACTAAACGATAAAAGATTGGAATTGTACCTTCAACCACTTCAGTCGCTTCAGGAACCTGCTGATAGTCCAGTGCATAAACTCTAGCCGGCACTTTCGGTCGACTTCCTCCAGCACTGGCCTACTTAGAGGTTGACTTTTCTGGCCTCTGGGCGTTACTTCCCATTTTTTGTGCTTTCGGACAATTCGCGACTTGATGTTTGGCACTACCACAAAACAAACACTTCCCCGACTTTCTCCAGCAGTCATTCTCGGAGTGATTGGGTTTTCCACAGTATCCACAAGTAACCTAAGGGGTCACTGTCGAACCAGTAGAAGGCGCACCCCTAACTTGAGTTGGACCACCACGACCTCCTCTAGACAGAGCTCCCCTAGAAGCTCCAGGAATTCTTGTTCCTCCCGCTCCTCTTCCCATTTTGGAAGGTTGTGCACTCTTATCAGCCTGCCATGATGCAGGGCCAGAAAAATGTCTCTTTCTATTATGAAAGTCTCTCACCTGCAATCTTGCACTCTTAACCCTTTGTGTCTTCTCTAAAGTTTCAGTAAATGTAGAGATTTGGGTTGCGGGCAAACCCTCCTGAATTTCGACATTGAGCCCTTGTACAAATCACCTTATTCTCTTCCATTCATTAGTTACCAATTCAGGAGCATACTTAGAAAGTTTAGTGAATTTCCCTTCGTACTCCGCTACACTAAGGGTTCCTTGTTTCAATTTGATAAATTCAACCTCCCTCTTCTCCTGGATTAAGGGTGGAAGAAACTTTTCATCAAATTCCCTCGTAAAATTCTCCCAAGTCCATGGGGTTTGAACTCTTTCCCATTTTCCTTTCACCATGTCCTACCAAGCACGAGCTACTCCCTCAAATTGGAAGGTCGCAAAATTCACTCGCCTATCCTCAGCGTAGTTTAAAGCAACGAATATGTTGGTCATCCTTTCTAACCAATTCTCCGCTACCTCAGGATCAGGTTCGCCAAGGAACTTAGGCGAGTTAAATTTCAAGAACCTCTCTAAGGCTCTATCCTCACCCCTATCATGTCACCCAGTTTGGTTAAGCGGTCCAGAACCTTGTCTATCAGCTAAACGTTCTAAAATATCAGTCATCCTATTAATGGCAGTAGCCACTTGATTACCCTCAATATTTTCCTAGCCTTGGGTCGGTCCAGTTGCCGATCTCTGGTCATTCCCCTGAGGTTGGGTCTGTCTAGTCCCTCGCCCACGATTTCGACCACGGCTTCGACCCCTTCTTAGTCCTTCCATAACTTAGGCATGCCTAGTGCAAGAAATAAGTCAATTATGCGGTACAAAGCAGAGAGCAGGAACAAATCAAGAAAACATTGAAAATAACAATAATTTACATTCATTAGTATATCAAGTTCATACAACTAGCAAGTGATGGGGTAGTCACAAAAATATAGCACACAGGTACTACAAGAGTACTTTTAGTCACAGAAGATTAAAATAAAAGCAAGTGTTTCAAAAATAAGCCACACAGTCATGCAAAATATAATGGCCTCAGCACTTAGCGTCACCCCAACTAATTCTAACTATACTAGTCAAAAGGGTCAAAAGAGAGGTCAATCTGCCTAGACCTAGTCCGTAGTAGGACTATCAGGAGGAACCTCCTCCTCTGGATCCTCCTCCGGATTAGGGTTCTGAACTACACCCATCACCTCATCCACTAGCCTAGTGGCATCAGCCATGATCCCAAAACCCCTATCACGAACCTCCTCCCTCAACCTAGTAAGTTGAGCCCTAGTGATCCGGAGCTCCTCATTAACAACAGCAGATGTAGCTACCTCGCCCTCTATCACCTCCTCGAGTTCGGCGATCCTCTAGCTCTGAGTGCTAACCATCTGTCTAAACTCGTCCACCTCTGCCTGAAGATCCCTGTTAAGATCCACTAGCTGACGACGCTCGTCGTCCAGAGCAAGCACGAGGTGGTTCGGGTAGGCAAAGGTAACCCTACACGAACATCAGGAATATCTATCAGATGGGGAATAGCGAACTCGAGCTCCCCCACCTAGCGCTCGGTAGAAAATAGGCCTAAGAGACACTACATGACCATTCACATGCCCATTCTCGTTAGCTACCGGAACTCCATTTCCGTTTTCCATCCCTGCAAAATAATAGCATTTTTTGGGTTAGAAATTAAATCACTATCTAGTTCGGATGTCGTTTATGCCTGCCTAACCCAATCACTAGTATGCTCCAAATACCCCTTAAGGTGCAACTTAATTATCCGATTTCAGATCTTAAGGGTAGAGTATCTAATATGTCTCCCATATAGATCTCTAATCTAGCGCTAACCTAGCGCTCTGATACAACTGTGACGCCCACACTTCTCCCTAAAGCGAACCAAAGGGTATCCGCGGAACGCCTGCCCGACTCTCGCCAGGACTCAAGCGATTTACATTCCAGCTTATAACGGTAATAAACATCACATCCAGACAATATAAATATAACCAGTGCGGAAGCGTTCAATCTTAACAATATTCAACATTTACCAAGTCCATATAACGGGTTTCCAAATACATCCCAAAATATACAATAGCCAAAAAGTCTAGTCAATGGAATTGGAACCCTATTACAAAAGTCCACAAAAGTACTCAAAAATAGAAATTTCCTCCGAGTCTCATTCCAAATCCAAACCTGTTAAGGAAACCAAATCTACAGGGTGAGCAAAACGTTCGTGAGGCCAAGAACACACATGCAAGCATATTGTTCAAGTAACAATCCCAAATTGGAGCTCTTGGGAGCTATGTTCCACTTGCACGATTAATAACCTCTACGAGTTGACACTCCGTCAATCGGGTAGGTTTAGTCCGTAGAACTCCACTTAACCTGTCCCCTTTCACCTTACATACCCCTGTTTCGAGCCCGCCTGTCATTTGTTTAAGGCAATACTACTTGAGTATGCCAAGCGAGATCTCTCATTAGATCAAGCTTTTCAATTTTTCCCATGGTTTACCATGGAGCCCGACCAAGCCCATGCCGGCTCGAGTCCAAGATTTGCCAATGAGATGTGGGCGTCCCCCAAGCATGTTCGAGTGTCGAGGAGATTCACTCCAACGACGTATGCAGCCATAGCATACTATTTCAAGTCAAGCAAGCAAGTAACATGTGCAAGCAATTGAAACATTCGAGTATTTCAAGTGCGAGTCATTTATTTCAAGCGAGAACAGGTGCGATAAAGTACACCCCCACCTCGAATTTTAAAATCCCAAGTATCAATAACAAGTAAACATGTATCTGGTTCACAGTAGTTCAAGTATCACACACTTGACACTCACCAAATAAACAAGAAGAAACGGCACTCGAAATTCAAGCATCCACTGAGGGATCCTCTTGAAGTTCCTCTTGTGTGCCTGAGCAATTAGTAAGGATTTATCACTCAAAACCCCCAATTATTGCAAAGATTGTACTTAGCGCACAATCTAAGAAAATCTCATGAAAACGAATCCCAATCACTCGTAAATCGGGGTTTTAAAATAGGATTTTAAAACACAAAAGCAATCGAGGTTTCATCTTAGAAATCAAGTTTAATACGTTCAAGTAACATTAAAGGAATAAGGAGAATTCAAAAATCTCCATTTCCTTAAGATTCGGAAATTTCAGTTTTGGTACGAGATCTTTGAAAAATCGTATTTCATTCTTTACCGTTGGAAACCTCTTCCAAAATACTAAAAATTTCTAGAATACACTTCTCTAAGATTCCATATGGAAAATATTTAAAAATGAGCTCAAAGTCGCTGTTTTGGTTCTTAAAGCAGATTTAAGTTAGTTTTCGGCCAACTTTGAAAATTCGGCAAAATTCACTTGATTGGAGCTAGCCTTTGAAATTTGCAAATCTATTAGTGTTGTAATCTAAGTTTACAACAAAACAAGTGGAACGAGAAATGGAGTTTTGAGTACATAGATATGGTAGCTCAAAATTACCCAAATTTCCTTGTTAAACAAGGATTTTCCAAAATCAAGTCTTGAACTTTGGTAATTTAGTCGAGCTACAAAATGGACTCGGATTGGTACCAAATTTGGCAGTGTAATACTCCTCTATAAAGGGTATCCCTCTATCAAATTTCATGGAAAAATACCTTCGAGAAAGTAGTCAACCAAATAACCAAAGTTTCGAAAATCCTAAGGCAGAACTGCCTTGAGCTTTTTGTTTTCCATTCCAAACATTTTGTTCAAGGAAAATTCCTCAAACATGGCTCATTTGTATAGGAAAAGCCTGAGGAACATTCATGATACATTTGGTAAGTGTTTTAACTCCAAGAAATTCAATTGGCAAGTCCACACCAAGTCTAGCATCAATTTTGCCCAAAATTTAGGGTTTTCAAGAACAGGGCAGGTTTCGTATTTTAATCACTAATCCCTCAATTCAACTCAAAAATAAGCATGGTTGGTGGCATTGGAAAATACATTCATAAAACTAAAATTTCACAGAAGAAATTGTTTTGAAATTCAGCACACAACAAACTCAAATTTGAGTCTCAAGTTGTAACTTCTGAACTTCGTTCCAGGAAAATAGAGAAACAGGACAGTCAATTTAAACGGTTGGTATGGAATACTCGGTGGAATTAGGGGTTGTATTTTATACCTTTAGAAAGCTAGGAATGTCTAGTTTCAAATGCCACAGATGGCACTTGATTTCGACGTCGGAGTACAAAGTTATGGACGAAACAAGAAGGCTGTCTGAGCATTACGGGAAAATTTTCCAGGTTTACTAGCTTTGCAAGATTAATCCATTTGACTAACCAAACCTCAATATTTTTCAATGAAACTTTATACACCATCTATACAACATTTAAACATCATATACAAGCCATCAAACCCTCAGAATTTCGCAAAAAGGGGCTAGATCAAAACAGGGACAGAATTGAAAATTTTTCAGCCATGCATTCCTTGAAGTTTATACTAGCTATGCACCATTAATCTACCGATTTGAGCACTAAACTAACATTATATCCATCATCAAGCATCATATCAGCCATCAATCCAAGAGTGAGAGTTCATAGAGCCCACCTTCAAATTTTCCAACAATAACAAGCCACCCACATGAATAACTAAGCTCATAAGTGTAAATCAACTTCCATAAACCAAGATTTCAAGGGTTGATCGTCACTTACGTTTGTTGATGAGCTAAGCAGAAATTTCGGTCCTTCCCTTGGCCAATAAAACCGTGGTTTGCAGCTCTCCTTTGTAGCTTAATGTGATCTCCAAGTATTGAGCTAAGTGTAGTTCAATTTTGATTGAATTTGGTGAAGGTTTGTGCAAGATTTGGAGATGAAAATTTGAGAAACTTTGAGTTGTTTTTGCAGCTGATGGTTTGGCCAAAGTGAGAGGGAAAGAGAGAGGGTGTAGTGCTGAAATAAAGCCTCTAAAGTAAGCTTAAATGTGTGGCCATTATTCACCCGAAAGTCAACTCTCTCTTGCGCGTGTACACCCGCATTTTGGGCTCGATTCCTTTCGAGTTTATTTCACTAGTGCATTAAACCTCTATTACATTTATATTTATATGAATATTATTCACTCTTAATTGTCCCAAAATAATGGTCTAAAGTCCCTCAATTAATCGCGCACGTGAAAATGCGTATTTTCAATTTAGGCGCGATAGAGTGAAACCTTCGAGAAATTCTTATAACGATCGTACCTCTAACTATCACTTGAGTACTTAAACCTAATATTACCTATTTTAGGACCATTGTACATGTCTCCAATTTTTCGAGCTTATTTTACTCCCAATTGGCTAAAATTTTCAAACACGTTTTCACTATTTTCATTAATCGAGCTTCCAAAAATTAATTTTTGAAACGAGTCACTTTAAAAATATAATGAAGTCATAATTCCATGTATTTAAGTCTAATAAGGTTAGAAAATAATAATCGGAGCAAATAGTCAGATAAATAATTAAATAAGCAAAAATAGGAGTTGAAAAATAATAATTTGTACAAGTCCTCACAGTTTTAGATTTAAAATTCAAGCTCAGGCAGTATAAGGAATTGATGAAAAAGAAATTTCAAAACTTTTCATGCTTACTACCTATTTGTCGGAAGGTTCGAATGAGGAAAGAAGGAAATTTGCAATGGAAGCGAACAGAGAGAGATGAAAGTGATTGGACAATGAAATTTTGCCTTGGTGAACTTTTCTTTTGTTTTTGATCATCAAGTGCAATAGAAAAGTACATTTAGTACAATTTCCTAACTATCTTAGAGGAAATCTTGTTTGGAACTTTCGCTGGATGCTATGCAACTTATTTTTGATGCTTTGGTCATGATTGTTGTTCTGTTGGCTATAGCCCCATAAGAAGGTTTTTTTTTTAATTATTATTAAAAATTACTGCATAGCTTGGATACTTTTGCATTCCATGCACCATGTCAGCTATTCATAGCACATAGCACGAAAGTAGTGCACTCTGTAATTTTGGAGATGTTTCATCTACGCATTCAATTATTTCAAGTTTTTAGTCCAATGGGTAATAACTGGTTGTACATCACTTATTATGTTGCATCCCAGTTATATTGACCTAGAACAATTACCATATAGACAAAAAGAAGATATTAACTGCATCAAATTGAAGAATAAAAAAAGTATCTGTCAAATCTTTTCTCCCAACATCCCTCGTAATTCTTTCCCCCAACCTCAACTTAGGCACACACTGTGTCTCTCCTTTTCTTCTTCAAACTAAATGTTCTTCTCATGACAAATAAGAATAATTTGAATTTATGAGGATGTAGAGAAAGAGAATGAAGATGGAGAAGTTAATTGTTATAACTCCAGTTATGATAAAGTTGAAGATGACTTTACATAAGATGGATTAGGTGACTAGTACTCTATTGTAAGATGCTGGGTCAATATCTTAATTTCTTTGAATTGACTTTATATCTCAAGAAAAAAAAAACTTGAAGGAATTCTATATTTATTTGACTTCTGTGGTATTTATTTGTGTGACTGTCTTATTTTTTGTCTGCTTTTATGATATAGAGCATTGATTACTCTATATTTTTAGACAAGAATATATTGCTTTTTGTTGCAGAATTTCTCTATAGAAAAAATACAGATCTTGCACATTAAACCCAATGGGGACTGTTTGCACTATAATGCATTATGGGCAACTAACAAATTGGGATTTGCTAGCCATTCAATATTTTGTAAATCCTCTGCAATGTAACATACTGGAAATTGCCTTTCAGTTACAGTCTCCAGCGAAGTGTCCTGATTTAGTCTTTCAAGTTGGAATGTGATTAATAGTTTCTTATCTTTTAAAAGTTTGCCAATTCAGGAGGATTGGTTACATAGTTTTTTAAGATTTCTTTCCTCCAGTGGGCACTTAAAAAAATAGTGATTATTGAGTGCTTTGATATGTTGAAATTTAATTGAAAATTTTCCGATCATAAATTGACACACTTCAAAACATAGTTATTAAACTCGGCCCGGAGAGGAGACCGGCGAAGAAGGTGGGTCAACGGGTCACTAGTTCAACCAGTGGGTGAGTGGTTGAACCAGTGGGTCACTAAATATATTTAAATATTATATCTTATAAATTTTGATATAGGATATATGATATAAATTGTAATAAATAATGTCATAACAAATATTCATTTAATTTGATTTGCTATAGAATATTTAATTCATATAAGAATCAACAAAACATAAATTTAATTAGTAATCCACCAAACTTCAAGTGTAAAATTTTATATGTTTACTGTAATTATCTAAGTTATTTATGAATTTTAAGTGCAAAAAATTATTAAAAATAATATTTGTCTTTAAAATAAATTATGTAATATGTTATTTTTTAAATCTATTTTATAATTTATAGAATATATGGGTCATAAGTTTTATTAAAAGATTCTAAATAAATTTGTTTTGGAGAATTAAAAAAAATATATAGATAAAATTAACAAAACGTTGATATAGCATAAGAATGGCCATTAATCAACAAGTGACAAAGTGGCCTGGTGGTGAGTGTTTCATAAACAAGACCAAAGGTCTTGGGTTCGACTCCAAGCAAAAGCTTGGAAATACCTTTTTTCCTCAAAAGCGGTTGCCCCACAAAACCGGCCGGGTTTCCGGTTTAATCCGGTTGAACCACCGGGCTGTTGAAAAGTCAACGGTTCACCTGCATAAACGATCTAATTAGACAACCGGCTCGGTTTAATGGCCGGTTCACCGGGTTGATCGGTCGAACCGCTGGATCAGGTCGGGTTTAATAACTATGCTTCAAAATGTTAATGACTACATATGTCAAAGCACAACTTGGGAATTTATATCAGCATGTGCTCCGACTGTATGGTACTAAACTTGCAGTGCTTCCACAAAGAATGTGAATAGCACATATTGATCATTGAAAAGATAGGTTTCTATTATGATTCTGCTAATGTTTGAAGCACTAAATGTGAAATTGCTATCTATTTTGAATGAGTATCTATTTCTCTGAAAACTTTGGACAAATATGCATATGACAATAGTTTCTAATGAAGTTACAAACGATGCTGAACCTCTGGCATTATACCAAGAAGGTGTTAATCAAGTTAACTGGTTACACTTCTAAGCCCTTGCCTGTGGGCAGAATCTTAGCTAGCTTTATTCATTTGTAGCAAGAAGTAATTTTGCATGCCAATGCCATGCATTGTTGACTAACCTGTAGTATTCAGTGTTTGGATAGGTGGGAGTATATTGGTGGCACTTGGTTCCTTTCAGCAAATGTGGTTTTCAAAATCTGAGTAAGCTTTTCCATCCACTCTACCTTTCAATATTCAACTTTTTTTCTTTTTTTCTCCCCATTTTCAGTCTGTTTTATCTCTCGATTAACAGGGTTTGAGGAACATGGAACTTCTTATGTTCAAAGAAAATGCCTGTAAAGTACTTTACTGGTGCGGACAATTATCACATTAGACAGAAATTCATGGAGCTGACTTCACTTTGATTAGTTTGCTGACGGTATGGGTTGCTCGGTTTTAATATCCTGCTTTATAGGAGCCCAAACAATGTACTATATATATACTATACCTCTCGCGGATCGTTGCTAATGTTGTACAATTACGATACTTGACTTTTAGCATTTCTTTCAACTTGTTAGGGATGAGAGTCTTTTTGTTTGTGCACAAGAAAGTCTTTCAAGTTATTGTAAATGAGAATCTTTCGGTACTTTATTGGGATTTTAGTACTTGCTTTGAGCACTTGTTTGCGATTTTAGTACTTGCTATGTTTGTACTTTTTATCGACTTTTAATTCAATGATTATATTTGAGTATCAACTTCTTCTTTTAAATTGCTATATGCATTCTGCTCTTTGGGATAATTTTACAAGTCCCTTGGGATTCTGGTTGATGGAATATATAGCAGGGAGGACTAATTGTAGGTTGTTTCCATATAAAAAAACAACAGGGAAAAAACTCCTGGCAATTAAAAGTGTCAGTATAGCTTAGTTTCGAAAAACACTAATGACAAATGGGCATGTCATCCAAAGCAGTGTAAATTCACATGGCTACATGTCCTTAAAGCCATATATTAAGACAACTCAAGATGCCTTCATAAATTGGATATACTACTGATCCGCTGTGAGAACCCTAAAAATTTCCATATTTTCTCAGCCTTTTGGTTCATTCTCACTTCCCCATTTTAAGTGAAATTTGTTAACCATTTGTTTTAAACAAAGGAAGGTTTTGTTGTTACGTGTAATTGTGTGTGAGATATGTATCTATGTGTATGTATTGGAAGTACGGTTGAGCGAGGCAATCAAACTTGAAAAAAAAGAAAAAAAATATTTTGTGAAAAACTGAAGGGCCAAATCCGGCCGCAAATCCGGCCAAGAATTGGCCGGATTGCTGGCCGGATTGTTGTGAGTTTTTGAAAAAAATTGATTTCCGCTCTGGCCAGGAATTCGGCCGGAAAATCCGGCCGGATTGTGACGTGTCACAGCCAGTCATCAGCTTTGACCGGCTATTTCCTTCCTTCTTATCCCACTTTTTGGCCAAAATATTTTCATTTCCTCTTCTTGTTCAGCTGTGCACCTTGAGAGAAAACCAAGAAAAGCTTTACAATTTCAAACTTCTATTTCTACTTAAATCTTGAGTTTTAACCGTTGGATTCTCAAACCACTCCGTACAAGTGCTAGTTAAGGTGGGTTAAAGGTGCTAGTGGAGTTGTTTTTGGAGGGGAAGTTGTAAGTTCCTACCTTTCTTGAGTTGAGGTGTGACAGCCCCACCTTCCCCTAAGGCGAACCAAAGGGGTTAGCGGACTGCCTGCCCAGCTCTCGCCAGGACTAACGGTACGGTTTACGTCAATCTAAAACGTTCCGGAACATACCATTGCGCGCAAACAAGTCAAAAACACAAAATAAAAAAAATGAAAAACCGGAAGCCGAAATTTATCTAAACCATAGCCAAGCATATATATACAATGGAAATCAACATTTACAACCATAATGGCATGCCAAAACCATTCATTAAGGGGTACACATTCGATTTGCCTATCAAAAGGAAATGAACCCGTTATACATTAGGGTTTCACTTCAAGAGCTATACAAAAGACATTTACAAGCTCAACTTGGCAATTGACTATCCAATCCATTCTCAAAAGTAATTATATCCCTGTAAGGAAAACAAATAACACGGAATGAGCTAACGCCCAGTGGTATACTACTACATAAGCAACCAAAGTCACATAAGGATGAACTTTCATTTAAAGTGCACAAATAAGCAGTAAACAAAACGGTAAAAGGATACGGTCGGCTCTCAAGAGCCCGATTCCACGCTTGCCATCTTGATCCAATCTCATTGACTCTCCGTCAATGTTAAAAGTACCAAACCGTAGACCTCACTTTCCTTCCATTCCTTCCACCCAACATACCCCAACCGGGCCCGCACTCCATTCAGTAACTTTTGGTAATACTCGAGTTTACCGGAACCAAGGGTCTCATTACCACAAGGTTCCCCAGTACAGTCCCCGTGGCATGATAATTTTCACGACCAAGCCCTCGCCGGCTCGATCCAATTAACTACCATACGGGGTTGAGCTCATAAATGCAGTAAAGCCATTGGATACTCGTCCAACGACACCAAATCAGTTTCCATGAATGGAATGCAGTATCTCATATATCCAGTGCAGTATTTCAGTAAAACACAATCAATAGCCATGAATAAAATCACAAGGGGTGAGGGCGATCAAGTACACCCTCACCTCAATCATTTCCAATAACCAAGTAAGCCTCCAAAGCATCAAATACACATAGCACAAAGCCACATTATAACAAGTAAGTGAGTAGTATACTCACCAAGCAAGTAAGTGGTATTTCATGTACCACGATCACCAAGCCGTCGTGCACTACCTTCACGCCCTAGAATCATGCAACACATACAATAAGACTCCATGCCGAGCCATAAACAACACCAATTCACAACCCCAATAGGGTTCTATAAACATATACAAGCATGATAGCAAACCAGAAATTAAGAAAGGGCTTTAACTTAAGCCTTGATAAGAAAACCGGTTTTGACGTCATAATGCGGTAATGGCACAACTCTCACTACAATTATCGGTTGGGGGTGTAAGACCACCGTTTCGAAGCTATGGAACAGGGCTACAATAATGTAGAAGACCACTCAATCCAGTTCCTAACACAACTAGGTCAAATATACGAAATACTATACCAGAATTCCCAAAACAGGTTTGCAAAACGCAGAAAACTGTAATCGGTATATCTCAGTCCATACAAGTCCAAATGCTGAAATTCCAAAGGCATATGTTAGCTAAGACAATCAGCTACATTTCATCAGAAGACATCAACTCCAAAATCGAAACCAATACCAGTCAAAATGGCCAATTACTATCGCAGTTTTCGCATTCTGTCCAAAACAGAACAGCTACAGTAATTTCGTCATATCTCATTCCACATTAATCCAAATGACCTGAAATTTTACAGGAATCTCCATCACATCAATACCAACAACTTTCATGTTTTGAGCAAAGTCTAATTCGGCCTCTAACCCAGTGATCTAAAACCGGACAGAATTGGGGTTCAAGAACCCTAACTTTTCAAATTTCACACCAAATCCAAAATTGATTGCATTTAACCACATTTCACATCCACTAGAGCCATTTCCAACCATTACAATTCATCATACAAGCCCCCAACATCAAGATCATATTAAACTAGAAAAATTCCCAATAAAATAAAAACTTCACCAAAACTCTTCAAATCAAGAAATAAATCACATTTTCACACACTCATGCCACTTCTAAGCATCATACAACCATTATTAGAGGTAGTAGGGTGTTCAAGCAACACTTACCAAGAAACAAGAGAGAGAGGGATGTTGGGCACCTTAGTCCTTCAAACAAAGTTCACCAAACAACTTACTAACACTAGAAGGAAAGTTTTTATGGAGTGAAATCTTGTTTATGGCCTTGATTGAGATGATTTGCTAGAAGAAACTTGAAGATTGAAGAAGTTCTCCTTCTTGCAAGAGTGAGAGAGAGAGCCGGCCAAAGGGAAAGAAAAATGAGGAAATTTGGTGAATTTTGAGATATTTAACCTTTGGTCAAAAAGTCAAAATTTGGAATAGTATTTCTTAAAAAGGTATCCAATAAGAAAGTGACACGTGGCACCTTATTAAATGCATTCCTATCCTTCTTTTCTCTCTCACATCAATCATTTCACACACTCTACTTATCACTTAACACCCCATAAATTTTACACAGTATCCGAAACTTAACCTTATTGGCCGAATTTTTCCGAACTTATCGCACTAGTGGGTCCCACGACCACTATTTATTCTTAATTTTCTAAAAACTCACCAATGCTAGAAAAATCATCTTAAAACTATAATTGCTCATAAAATCCACTAAGAAAATATTTCTAAGCCAGAAAATGCAGAAAACATGCAATTAAGGGGAAATAAACCCTAGGAAAATATTAGGGTTTTTACGGGTTCTCACATGAGGTGAGTTGTTAAGAAAGTCCTCTTGTTGTTTCAATAATGATATCTTGATGCTTTATAGTGATTAAATATGTTATTTTGTGGAAGGTTTCTTGGGTTGAAGGAATTTATGGTGATTTTCTAATTTATTGGGTTTTTCCTGATTTTATATGATAGTCATGGATTGGTCTTGGATTGATGGACTAAAATGGTGTTAAATGGAACTTTTATGCATTAAGTGTGATCGTTTGCGGAAAATTTACGCTTGTGGGGATAATTGCCGGTTCTAGGGTTTCAATTTGCGGGTTTTCTTATAGTTGGCTTATAAGCTTCTAATTGGCCTTAATTGAAGGATATTGTGGCCTAATTGGATATATTTTATTGCTTGTTAACCGTATATGTGATAATTGTTAATTGCTATGATATTGGGTATTTGTTTGTAAGGTGAAATGTTTAATTTAAGGGGGAATGCCGTCCGTTTATTTTCTTGTATTGTGAGTGAGTTAAAGTGGTTTTGGAAATGTGTTTTGTGTCAAGTTGGACGTATTTCATTGAAAATTTCATCGGTTCTTTCAAAAGGTGTTCGAGGGCTAAGTTTCTATTTGAACTTGTATATTTTCGTTTGGCAAATACCATGACCATTTTTCCATTTTAAAACATGATACCTCTTTAGTTTAAAACTCCAAATGTTACTTACTCCTTACCAAAATAAAGAGGTATGAGTTAGGGTTTTATCGGCCACAAGCGAATTCCTTTTAAGTAAGGTTTTAAGTGTAGAAGTAAAGTATTCTTTTTGTCCTCCTTTTCACATGATTTTCATCAAGACATTTGTCATATAATGTCCACTTGGATATATATTGATTTTGAGCCACGTAAACGATTCCGAAACAATATTTCATAGCGGATCTAGTTGGATTCCGATTTGACTTTGGTTCAACTGTGTTCCGCCGGAAATTTTATAACCCTTTTGAGTGTAGTTTTGCATTTGGTTTATGACACCCTAGTTATTTCCGTTCACAAATCCAAATGGCCTCTTTTCACTTTAAAGGCGTCCTTATACGTTCTACTCGGCATTAGTCGGATTTTCTTCGATGTCATTTGCTTGTTTTGCTAGATAAACTGTGATATTCTTTCTCGTTGAATCTTAGGTTTCCTCGATGATTGAGAGTAATATCCGAAAGGATATTTTGGGCGTATTTTGCATAAATAGGTGAGTGTTCCCTGTTTGTTATATTTTTCCTGACTTCATGACTTGTTGTTATTGTTCGATAATGTGTTAAGTGCTCTTAATGATTTCCAAATGAGTTTTCTAGGCGAGTGTGTACTTTATCGCACTCGACCTAAATTAATATGAAATTTTCAATGATTTAATGATTGAAACGTTACTTGTGCATGAATGTAAGCCTTTTGGCTGAACTGAGCCCTGCCCTTCGTTACTGATCGACTGGAGCCAGAAGCGGACTCGGTCGGGCGATTTAGTGACCCTGGGTTACTGTTTGGTATACTCGAGTATTACCTTGAAGTCTGGTGGAGCTTGGCCAATGTCCGGGAAAGGGGTGAATGAAATGAACGAATGAATGTCAATGCAAATGAGGGGTTTTACTTATCAAAATGTATTTTCAAATGATTGGAAGAATAAGGGAATGAAAGAAGAACGAATGAATGAATGAACGAATGAATGGCTCCCTATGAGCACGTATCCTTTTATTGATTGTATTTATCACTTTATATCGTAAATGTATCTTGAATTATTGGTTGTATGTAGTGAATGCATCGAACGTATTGTTTGCCTATGTGTTCGGAACCTCACTGATCTTTTAGCTCACCCCTTTCGTTTTGTTTTCCTTAACAGGGGAAGACACGCAAGGACAAGAGCTCGGTATAGACTAGCTTGGTCTAGCTTTTGATTTTTGTAATGGTTCTCGCCCTAGTGCTTGGCACGGGCTGGATGTATGAAGAATTGAGAACCTTTGTATATTCGATGTTGTCCTCCCTTTTGAGTTAGAAATGTATATAAGTTTCGCTTTAAGTTTTGGATTGTTGTTATATTTATTCCTGTGGTTTTAATTGAGGACTGAAGTGAACGATTAATTCCCGGTGAGAGATGGGCAGGCGGTCCGCCGAACCCTTTGGTTCGCCTTAGGGGGAGGTAGGGCTGTCATAGTTGGTATCAAAGCCTGCTTCGCGTTGTCTCTGCGCGGAATGAGTCTGGACTGAGTGGTGAATTGGTAAGAAGGATTAAGTGCTCGTTCGAGCATAAGCTATGAATTGTGGATATTATAGGCCTTAAATTTTCTTGTGGTATTTGAGGACTATAGATAGGTACGTCTGGTAGGAATTTCGATTGTAGATAGTTTGCTCTTGGGACTGGCCAGTTCGAGATGTGAATTGTCTTATTTCGGATTCTCGTGCCCGAGCACTCTAGAGTTGAGGATGTTAAATGTGCGAGATTTGTATTTTGGGAACATGAACAGGCTTTGTTCGACTGGAATGAGTACAAGAGGTTAACGGATGTCTAGTTTGGATAGGAAGTGACGTGAGGGACCGGACGGGGTTATCTTAACTGAGACTGGGACGACTTCACCTTTTCCTCTTGATTCGCCCGTATATTGTTACTACATGGCGATAGTATGTGTATTTGTGTACATGGTTATCTGTTCAACTTGATATGTATTTGTGTATTTGATTATCTATCTCCTTGATATGGCGTGTTATGTGCGTATATGTTTATTTGTGTATTTGGTATGTTCGGTTTGTTATTCTAATCACTTTACTCTGTTTATTTATTAAATCACCTTTTGGAAAAGAAAAGAAAGACTGAGGAAAAAATATATATATGGACGAGAGACGTAGTCGTGGACGTAGTCGTGGCCGTGGGAGTAAGCGGGCCCAAGAGCCAAGAGAAGAAAGGGAAACGACGGCTGCACAAGAGCAAGGACCTAGGGTTGAAGCCGGGGACCAAATGGCGACGGCAATTCAACAAATGACAAACATTTTAGCGAGGTTGGTGGACCAACAAGGTCAAATACCTGCGAATCAACCCCAGAACCCTGAAATAGGAGAAGATCGGGCTCTAGAGAGGTTTCAGAAGTTTAATCCTCCGAAATTCCTTGGAGGGTCTGATCCGGATATGGCCGAACAATGGTTAGAGGCCATGGTTAATATTTTCACAGCTTTAAACTACACTAAGCAAAGACAAGTGAACTTTGCGGTGTTTCAATTTGAAGGACCGGCCCGAGCATGGTGGAACGTGATTAAAGCGAAGTGGGAAAGAGAACAAACCGTGTGGACATGGGCGAACTTTATAAGAGAGTTTAACGAGAAGTACCTCCCACCTTTAGTCCAAGAGAGAAGAGAAGAAGAGTTTATTGGACTACGCCAGGGAACGCTAAGTGTGGCTGAATATGAAACGAAATTTACAAGATTATCCAAGTTTGCCTCGGAACTGGTAGCCACCGAACGGCGACGAGTAAGGCGGTTCATACAGGGATTGAACTTGGACATCCAGGAGGCGTTAGCGGCGGCACAAGTGAATACCTTTACGGAGACTCTTGAAAAAGCTCAAAAAATTGAGAAGGCAAAGGCACAGGTAAAAGCCTCCCAAACTCGGAAAAGGGGTGCATCGGGTAGTGGATTGGAAGAGTTTAGTGAAACGATAACACTTTCTAAAGCTCAGAAAGTGAACCAGTTATCCTGCCCACCATGGACATTAGGGGCGGTAGATGAGAGGTCTATAAAAGGAAACCAAGTAGGACATGGAGAGATTTCTCAATAAAGCCAAAAGATGGCTTCTTACTTGACTTGTGGCTACTATGGAAAAGCCAATCATACCGAGAACGATTGTTAGCGGAAAGGGCGGAGGTGTTTGATTTGCGGAAATGGGGATCATTAAGTTAGCAACTGTCTGAGAAGACAGTCACGTGAAGGTAGTACTTCGCAACTGGAGGGAGCCAGACCAAAACAAGCGAACGAAAGAGAGAAACGAACAAGTGTACCGACAAAAGTTTATGCATTAGACAACCAAGGAATTTTGGACTCGTCTGAGGCAAATGAAGGTAAAATTTTGAGAACAAAATTTCCTAAGGGGGAGAGAGTGTGAGAACCCTCAAAATTTCCATATTTTCTCATCCTTTTGGTTCATTCTCACTTCCCTTTTTTAAGTGAAAATTGTTAACCATTTGTTTTAAAAAAAGAAAGGTTTTGTTGTTACGTGTAATTGTGTGTGAGATATGTATCTATGTATATGTATTGGAAGTATGGTTGAGCGAGGCAATCAAACTCGAAAAAAAAAGAAAAAAAATATTTTGTGAAAAACTGAAGGGCCAAATCCGGCCGCAAATCCGGCCAATTCTTGGCCGGATTGCTGGCCGGATTGTTGTGAGTTTTTGAAAAAATTTGATTTCCACTCTGGCCAGTATCCGGCTGGATTGTGACGTGTCACAGCCGGTCATCAGCTTTGACCGGCTGTTTCCTTCCTTCTTATTCCACTTTTTGGCCAAAATATCTTCATTTCCTCTTCTTGTTCATCCGTGCACCTAGAGAGAAAACCAAGAAAGGCTTTTCATTTTCTAACTTCTATTTCTACTTAAATCTTGAGTTTTAACCGTTGGATTCTCAAACCACTTCGTACAAGTGCTAGTTAAGGTGGGTTAAAGGTGCTAGCGGAGTTGTTTTTGGAGGGGAAGTTGTAAGTTCCTACCTTTCTTGAGTTGAGGTGAGTTGTTAAGAAAGTCCTCTTGTTGTTTCAATAATGATATCTTAATGCTTTATAGTGATTAAATATGTTATTTTGCGGAAGGTTTCATGGGTCGAAGGAATTTATGGTGATTTTCTAATTTATTGGGTTTTTCCTAATTTTATATGATAGTCATGGATTGGTCTTGGATTGATGGACTAAAATGGTGTTAAATGGAACTTTTATGCGTTAAGTACGATCGTTTGCGGAAAATTTACGCTTGTGGGGATAATTGCCGGTTCTAGGGTTTCAATTTGGGGGTTTTCATATAGTTGGCTTATAAGCTTCTAATTGGCCTTGATTGAAGGATATTGTGGCCTAATTGGATATATTTTATTGCTTGTTAACCGTATATGTGATAATTGTTAATTGCTATGATATTGGGTATTTGTTTATACGGTGAAAATGTTGAATTTAAGGGGGAGTGCCGTCCGTTTATTTTCTTGTATTGTGAGTGAGTTAAAGTGGGTTTTGGAAATGTGCTTTGTGTCAAGTTGGATGTATTTCATTGAAAATTTCATCGGTTCTTTCAAAAGGTGTTCAAGGGCTAAGTTTCTATTTGAACTTGTATATTTTCGTTTGGCAAATACCATGACCGTTTTTCCATTTTAAAACATGATACCTCTTTAGTTTAAAACTCCAAATGTTACTTACTCCTTACCAAAATAAAGAGGTATGAGTTAGGGTTTTATCGGCCACAAGTGAACTCCTTTTAAGTAAGGTTTTAAGTGTAGAAGTAAAGTATTTTTTTTGTCCTCCTTTTCACATGATTTTCATCAAGACATTTGTCATATAATGTCCACTTGGATATATATTGATTTTGAGCCACGTAAACTATTCCGAAACAATGTTTCATAGCGGATCCAGTTGGATTCCGATTTGACTTTGGTCCAACTGTGTTCCGCCGGAAATTTTATAACCCTTTTGAGTGTAGTTTTGCGTTTGGTTTATGACACCCTAGTTATTTCCGTTCACAGATCCAAATGGCCTCTTTTCACTTTAAAGGCGTCCTTATACGTTCTACTCGGCATTAATCGGATTTTCTTCAATTTCATTTGCTTGTTTTGCTGGATAAATTGTGATATTCTTTCTCGTTGAATCTTAGGTTTCCTCGGTGATTGAGGGTAATACCCGAAAGGATATTTTAGGCGTATTTTGCATAAATAGTTGAGTGTTCCCTGTTTGTTATATTTTTCCTGGCTTCATGACTTGTTGTTATTGTTCAATAATGTGTTAAGTGCTCTTAATGATTTCCAAACGAGTTTTCTAGGCGAGTGTGTACTTTATCGCACTCGACCTAAATAAATGTGAAATTTTCAATGATTTAATGATTGAAACGTTACTTGTGCATGAATGTAAGCCTTTTGACTGAACTGAGCCCTGCCATTCGTTACTGATCGACTCGAGCCAGAAGCGGACTCGGTCAGGCGATTTAATGACCCTGGGTTACTATTTGGTATACTCGTGTATTACCTTGAAGTCTGGTGGAGCCTGGCCAATGTCCGGGAAAGGGGTGAATGAAATGAACGAATGAATGTCAATGCAAATGAGGGGTTTTACTTATCAAAATGTATTTTCAAATGATTGGAAGAATAAGGGAATGAAAGGAGAACGAATGAATGAATGAACGAATGAATGGCTCCCTGTGAGCACGTATCCTTTTATTGATTGTATTTATCGCTTTATATCGTAAATGTATCTTGAATTATTGGTTGTATGTAGTGAATGCATCAAACATATTGTTTGCCTATGTGTTCGAAACCTTACTGAGCTTTAACTCACCCCTTTAGTTTTGTTTTCCTTAACAGGGGAAGACGCGCAAGAACGAGAGCTCAGCATAGACTAGCTTGGTCTAGCTTTTGATTTTTGTAATGGTTCTCGCCCTAGTGCTTGGCACGGGTTGGATGTATGAAGAATTGAGAACCTTTGTATATTCGACGTTGTCCTCCCTTTTGAGATAGAAATGTATATAAGTTTTACTTTATGTTTTGGATTGTTGCTATATTTATTCCTGTGGTTTTAATTGAGGATTGAAGTGAACGACTGAGTCCCGGCGAGAGATGGGCAGGCGGTCCGCCGAACCCTTTGATTCGCCTTAGGGGGAGGTGGGGCTGTCACATCCGCTACTGATGTTCTAGTGCTAGATGGACACTTTCGATTATCACAAAAAAAAAGTTTTTGTTGGCAGAGGGAATGCTATAGCAGCATGGTTTTCCTGAGACATTTTAATGTTGCTAAAGATTTGAGGCTATCCCCACATTGGAAGGGATAACACTCGTCCTAGGTGTGAGGATAGATAAAATGTCAGGTTAGATTATCTATACTGACACCTTTAAATGCTGCTAAAGGCTATTTTTGTTGTAATGTGTATCTTATTAATTGTCCTATTCTTTTGATTAATAAGATAAATTCTCCAAAATAAATGTATACCTATATAAATTAATGTTATGATAATAAAAGACATTCAAGTAGGGTTCATTTTTAATGATTTACAATCATAGTGTTCATAAAAGGGATACCATTAATACGGATGTTTTAGCATATACTGTGACGGCCCCACCTCCCCCTAGGGCGTACCAGAGGGTTCGGCGGACTGCCTGCCCAACTTTCACCTGGACTCAATCATACACCTCAAGTAAAAATGAAGATAAGACCACAAGAACAAGTGTAACAATAATTCCAACTTAAAACATATACTTATATACATTTCTATCTCAAAAGGAATACAACTCAAGTATACAAAGGTTTTCAATTCTTCATACATCCAATCCTTGCCAAGCGCTAGGGCGAGAACCATTACAAAAATTCAAAAGAACTAGACTAGGATAGTCTATACAGATCTCTTGTCCTTGCACGCATCCCCTGTTAAGGAAAACAAAACTAACGGAATGAGTTAAAAGCTCAGTGAGGTTCTAGACACATAATAAAAAAATTAAGTCCAAGGCATGAATCATAGATAACAAATAATCCAAGAAACATTTACAAGATAGAAGCGCTAATAATACATTCATTAAAAGGATACATGCTCACATGGAGCCTTTCGTTTTTTCCTTCTCATTTCATTTCCTTATTCCTCCAATATTTAAAATTTCATTTGTAATTGAAAACCTCCTTTCATTCATTCATTTCATTTCTCTCCCTTTTGGACATTGGCCAGACTCTACCCGACAACGTAGTAATATTCGAGTATACCAAACTTTCACCCAGGGTCACTAAATCGCCCGACCGAATCCGCTTCTGGCTCGAGTCGACCGGCAACAAAGAGTAAGGGCCCAATTCAACCAAAAGGCTTATATTCATGCACAACTAACATTTAATCACTTAAACATTGAAAATTTCACATTTCATTTAAGTTGAGTGCGATAAAGTACATACTCGCCTAACAAAATTCATTTTACAAACATTTATCATTTAATCAAATATCCACAATAATTCATATAGTTAATGCAAATAACAAACAAAGAACACTTACCTATTTAAGTAAAATAACATCCAAAGTTTCCTTCCGAATAATACCCTCAATCACCAAGAAACCCTAATCATAACCAAGAGAAAATATTACAGTTAAACCATCCAAAGTTTAGGTGAACCAAAGAAAATCTGAATAACTACTTGTATAAAGTATAAGTATAGTTTTGAAAGTGAAAAGTGGATATTTAGACCAAAGGACATGAGTAAAATATTTGTAAAACTCATGCTCGCTCCTTAAACTTTGAAATCTCCATTTGAGTCGAAGTGGCAAGGAAAACGTATTTCTATTAGTCATAAATTTCATTTTTCCAAAGGTACAAGTTTCAGCCGAATTCTAACTTATATACCTTGATATAGGAAGATGCAAATATCCTAAATGGTTCAAGTGGTATTCGTCCTCAAATCCTTACCTAGTTCTCGAGTGTAAATTTGGGCAGCACGCCCTTTGTATTTATCTATTTTTCAGCCATTTATGGCTTCATTATTTTTCTCAAGGTAGCCCCAACATCACAAGCAAGAAATATCATCACTACAGCCTTTCAATTAGGCTCCAAAATCACCCAAGTACATCACAAGTCCAATAGTGCAACTAAATATCAGTTTTGAAGCCAAAAGAGGAACTAGCAGCTTTAACATCTTATAGAATTTTAGTCACAAATGGAGCTACAATTATAGGATTAAGGCAAAATTTATACTGTTACGAAACTAAGACAAAGGGTTACAACTTTCATGAAGACCACTCAACCCATTTCACAACTGATCTAGTCAAATTTACGGATTACAGAACCAGAATGTCCTTGTCAATACGGTTGTTAGTACTGAATTCCAATGACAATAACTCAAGCTACACAATTCCGTTTGAGGTGTTTTTGGATGCGTTGGAAAGCTCAAAACATAGGACTAAAACTTTCATGTTTTGGGCAAAGACTGGTTTGATACGGATCAAGGTGAAAAACGAAGCCAAAAGTATGAAATCATAAAACTGTCCGCAAAATGAAGCTTTTGGCAGTCAGGGGTATTCCAGTCACTTCACATGATACAGTGCTCAAATTGAGCTGAAATTTTACAGTCAGCTATTTAACATCATTTCCTACAACTTTCATGTTTAACCCAAGCCTAATTCGGCCTCTAACATGGTCAATCAACACTGGTCAGAACAGAGCAGAAACTGCAAATCTGGAATTTAGTTCATTCAAGAGATAAACTTCACATTTCTATCTTGATTCACTACTTCAACTTCCTATACAAGATTATAGACATCATATACCATCTAAACAACAAGAAATATAGTTGAACAACTCAACCCTAACTCAAAAACATGCACCATCCATCCAAACCACTGAAATAACTATCATTTGGCACAAGTATAAGTTGTTATCCAAACTTAATCAAGTTTAAGTAAGAGATAAGGAAAAGATAGCCATGTACCTTCCAAAAACTCCTTGTAGGTGTGGAACCAAACACTTTCCTCCCAAACTTTTACCACACACAACTATCTAAGCACTCAAATGAAGGTTTAATCGGTTTGGCTTCGGTGATTTTGCTCAAATGAAAGTGATTCAAGGTGAAACTTGGTGGTTGCTCACTTAGTTTCTTTCTCTCTTTTCCCTCTCTATGTCTCGGCCATAATGAGCTTAGAAAACAGGAATTGAGCTCCAAGAAAGGGATAAAAAGCTTGGTCTTAGTTTGGGTCAAAGATGCATGGATTGCTTCCGCTTGTCACCACCAATTTACATCTCAATTTTTTCTTTTCTCTTGGTTTTTGAAGTCAAAAATTTCAGCCAGCTTAATCTGTTTTAGAGCTGATATTTTGCACTAATGACAAAGAGATTCAGTTAAGAAAGTGGTGGTCAAATAGTGTGTTCAATCGGTAGTGAACGGTACCCATCGGTTCACACCTTTTTCCTTAACTCGCACGTACTAGGGTTTTCACTTATAATTCACTAACTTATTATTATAATTTCTAATCCCACGTTTAATATCATCAAAAACTCATTCTTAATCACTAAATTTAATACACACTTTGGACCGATTACTCATACCACAAAAAGACGTAAAAAACCCTAGTTTTCTCTTAACGTTGAAAGTAAAGGAAAACCCTTGGTTCTATGATTAATTGTAACTCTAGGGGAAGTGAATGAATAGTAAAGCTATTGTAGAGTACTAAATTCCAAATAAAAGGGTATTTTAAGAAAATATAAGGAATTTTACAAGTCCTCACATATACCATGTCTCTTCCTTCTGAAGGAGGTAGTAAATCTCATTTTTTGTGTAATGTAGTGATATCTAAACTAGTTACATAGCAGCTTGGTAAAAAATAAAATTCGTTAGACTGATCCACATAAAGAATATCATATGGATATCTATTTAAGTGTCAATGATATATTTTGTATATATTATGTGTATAAGTGATCATACTACTTAAGATTATTGTAGTATCTTGAGTATGAATTATTGCACTTGGACTCTCTTGATTGTTACATGTAATTGGGTAACTTATATCATTAGAGATTGGGTATGGCATGAAACATGAAAAGATAATAAATAAACTATAAGAATTCACTATTTGTAATAGTAGAGAAGTTTCTTATTAATGACCATTTGTTAAAATATAACTAAAGAAATCTTAGTATTAAGTGAAAGATCTTACATATGTGTATCTAAATATCTATTCATTGAGAGTTATATTTTGGTAACATTAATCATATTAGAGTTAGTGCATACTCCATATTCTAGATTAATGCAAGATAAGTATGGTGAAGGATAATAATTATATGGTACATGTGCATTGAAAGATGCAATCATCTATTTGTCTCTTCTCTGTCCTTAGGTGATAATGATTTTTGCTAGAAACTAATATTGATATATAAATATTAGTTGATTAAATTTAATAATTGATAATTTAAGGAATTTATTTATCTAGTTCTTATGAAGAAAAATTATAACTTTTACTTATTACCAATATAGTGGAGAATTTAATGGCTCACATATATTAAGAGTCTATTATGCAAGATTAAAAGGTATTCACATAAATGATTTGAATGATATATATTTAAAACTTATACTTTAATTTGTGAGACAAATTAAACTTGAAAGATTTATGCTGCAAATAAGGTTAACTCTTTTAAATAAAAAATTATATATTGGAGAACATAAACTAAATCCTTTCAAACACTACTTACACAATTTTTAACTTTTACTTATTACCAATATAGTAGAGAATTTAATGGCTCACATATATTAAGAGTCTATTATGCAAGATTAAAAGGTATTCAAATAAATGATTTGAACGATATATATGTAAAACTTATACTTTAATTTGTGAGACAAATTAAACTTGAAAGATTTATGCTGCAAATAGGGTTAACTCTTTTAAATCAAAAATTATATTGGAGAACATAAACTAAATCCTTTCAAACACTACTTACACAATTTTTAATAAAATTAGAAATCCTATTTGCACATGTGCACGCAAACACAGATACACACATACATATATGAACAAACTTTATATCTATGTGTGTGGGTATGCGTATATAGAGACATACACACATATACATATACATATATATATTATATATGTGTGTGTATTTGTTTGTTGTTTATAAACATATATACAAGACAAACTTCTAATGAAGTGTGGGATCTTCAGTGAAAAGATACTAAAAATGCCAGAGCAAGAGAGTGCAAATCTGCTTTCTCTCCTTCCTTTGGTCAAATCTCTTCGTCTATGAAACTTTTTTTTTCCTTCTTCACATCTTCATCTTGTGAAGTTTAATATTGGTAGTTAGTTAGCACTATCTTAATTTAGGTAAATCTACTTAACAAGGTTCTTATATAAAGGCTCATCTGAATCACTATTGGAGGTTAAGCATTTGAATAACTTCAAATACATAACTCAACATAATGCAAACTTCATTGCAAGTTTATAAAAGTCCTATTCCTTAATATTCATTCAAACAAATATTAATTAAAGTAGATATGTGTATAGGTGGGGGAAGGGTTGGGTTCAGCAGAGGCCTCGGGTTCGAGTCCTCTTGCTTATACTTAAAAAAAAAAAAGATATGCTTATAGGTATAAAAATTTTAAAGTTTTTGCTACGTATGTATTTTTTATTCCTTACATTCTCCAATCCTAGTAGTTGGTCTTTGACCAATGAAATCATGCCAATTTGACAGATAAGGACTCTACACTTTAATTTAGACTATAGTAAGTAATGTGGAAGTAATGGATTTCATAATCTTATTTCGAATATTTTCACTGGTCAAAATTTAACTATTAAAGTAGTAGCCTAGCCATTGTCAATTCATCGGTGTTGAGTCTCATCATAGATGCCTAGACCCTGACTAGCTATGCTTTAGTCTTTGATTTCTCATTGGCTGCTGTTGATGGAGTTGTTTCATCGAAATAGCTTCTTTATCGGTCACTCTTGACACGGTTCCACCGAACGTGCCAAAATGTTCATGCCAATTTTTTTCAATTAACAAATTGTAGCCAATGAAATGATGGTTGCTGGCGTGCCACTTGGTTTATGTTGATGAAACTATGAAAATGATGAATGAACCAATGTTGGTGAAAATAAAAATGCACTAATCTATGCTTGACAATGATTGCTATTCGTCCTACCTTGAGCAGCCCCCCAATAACTTAAAATTTATACCAAGGGTAATTGATTAAGGAGATGCTGTTAACGAAACAAATTTACAAGAATGAACTGATAGATTGCTTGATATGAAATGTAAAGGATGCTAGAAATTCATGAAAACTACTAGGAAATATAAAGACTGTTGGAAACAAAAGTCTTCATAACAATTCTAGTGAAATTTACATAAACTGACATTGAACTGCTTAGAAACATGAAATGAAGATGAAAATGATTGCAAGAAATTTCAAAGTCCTAAAATTAACCTAGTGAGACTATGAAAACTTGCGAAAATCCTAATTTCTAGCCTAAGATTTCTAAGAAAAAAAATCAAATTTGTCAAAGTTAAAGTCTTGTTCTCAATTTGATACTACTTCTTATATTTATAATGACAAGTTCCCTCCAAAAAACCAAGAGCAGTTTCTTTTGATGAACCCACCATCTACATCGTCCACGTCATTTACCTTAACTTCATCATGGGTAGTGGTAACTTTCCACTTTTATTATTTTAGAGATAATGTAACCACCACTTCCCTAATTTGTAGGGCCCTTAGCTGATGCATACATCCTTCCTCTACCAACTACATTATTAGCTCCAATGGCCCTTAGCGGATGCATACATCCTTCCTCTACCAACTACTTTATTGGCTCTATCTTTATTGGTACTTGATTAATCGTATCAACTCCTTTTGTATCAACATCCATGTCGATGAACATGTGCTAGCATGCCTATGCATGCATCGATGAGTATGTAAATATCAGCCATCATCACCGATCTCTCTTGTAACCTTTACCACTCACACCTATCAAGTTTCTCAATAGTAATCTAGCACAATGGTTGATATATTCCTAGTTGCCAATTTACGAACACCAGTTTAACAATCAAGTTCCCTTGTGACCATCAACCATGACTAATGAGTTCCTTATGATACAGCCAATTATTTCCATGTCAATTATTGATCAGCCTCAAATGGATGCAGCGACTAAGTTTCTACCTGCCAATTAGGATTCATCAATATCACCTTGTTTGCTGATAAGCTATAAATTGTACCTATCAGCACTATATGATTGATTATTTGTCTGCAGATAAGTAGTATAGATTGCACCAATAAGTAAATTACAAACCTAGGGCAATTAGGGTGCCATATGAATTTGGCTATAAAGCATCCAAAGATACCAAACGAAGAGGCAACTAAAATAATTACCCAATGTCCTTTGTTGTGAAGGTGCCAGTGGAGATTGGACTAAACTTTAATAGAACACTCATATACATGAATTTAGTTAAGTTATTTATTTACTATATACAAAATTTTTATGTGCTCATTTCACAATTCTTGAGAAATTAGTAAATATTTTGTAAAAAGAATTAAAGTCTCCAACCTATACAATAGGGTCGTCATGTCACTTTCATAAGAATCATGAGATTGAGGTAAGAAGTAAAAGGGCTTTATCTTCTTCCTCAATTTCCATGCCAACATTTTGGAGTTGATCCAAAATTCCGTTGAACGTATTCATTTGATCCATGAGGCTGCCACCCTTCTACAACTTTAGCCAATAAAGTTGCCACTTCATATGCAATTTTTGGATAATCTCTTAGCTAGATTAAGCTTTTCTAATTTTTTTTTCAGAGATTTGCTGTAGAATCTTCCTCATCTATCACATTTTGTGATGCTTTCTGCAATATAGAGCTGAATCATGTTTGCACACTTTGCATCAAACTCTTCAAACTCATCATCTTTCATGCTCTTTGGTTTATTATTCTTGCCATTCAATGCTTTTTGACAAGCGTCCACTACAAGAAAATTGGTCTTCAGTGACAAGCCATTTTTGTCACAAAAAAATAAAAAGTCATCGCTGATAACTTTTATTGACAACTTTCTAGTTGTCACAGAGTCGTCACTGAAAGCCCGTCGGTAAAAGTACATAGTGACGATCCTAAAAGTCGTCAGTGAATGGGACTGTTTTACGACAACTGGTTTCGTCAATAATTGTTGTACTTTTAGTGATAACATAGTATCTTGTCAATGATGTACAAAGCAACGTCGTCACTAAAACTAATTCATAGTTGTCATTGGTATAGACCAATTACTGACAACTTTTGTTGTCACTAAACACTTTTTAATTCTATAACAACAGGTTGTTATCAATGGAGAATTCTGATTCAGTGGCAACACTTTATCACCATGAAATTTGAAGATTTTCCTAATACAATTATATCTAAAAATGAAAAATAATATATCTTGCATGCCATTAAAAACAAATAAAAGTTGTAATTTAAAAACAAATAAAAGTTGTAATTGCATTAGATGCTGCATGCCAATATACCACAAATTATCTTCAAATGTCATATAAGTTTTACATCGCAAAATAAATGTTTCGATAAGGGGTCTAGCATCCCAAATTTTACATCAAATTAAGGTCGTTTTACAAAAGACTACTGAAATAAATAAATAGAAAACTTGTAAGTGAGCTGCGTGAACAAAAGACATATTCATCTCCAATGTCAGTCAGTCAAAGGCATGGACTCTAGTGTTGGAAATTTCAGTAATATTCATTGATCTTCCAAAAAGGTTGAATGAACAGCCATTTTCTGCATTAAGGAAGAAAAATAAGTTGTAAATATGGAGACGAGCAAAACATCAAAGTAAAAGTAACTTTGATTAGCTTATCTACCCAAAAATGCAGTTGATTCACATGAACATAACAAATTAAATACATAATAAATCATTGTTAATTAATTGGCCGTGTACATAGCTTCAATTCAAGTAAAGTTCATTGCAAACGGCTATTGAAACAATATAGTTTTAGCAAAAGCTGTGAGAACCCGAGAAATTAAGTGTACACCCTAAAATAGTTTATTTTATTTACTGTGATATTAGAAAAAAATTTTACAAATTAAATAAATATATGATGTACATATCGTAAATTGTGTTAATTGCAAATCTACTTTCAATGGCTGGAACTTGGGTAGTAAACCGCACCACTGTTAAAATACTTTCCAGCTTAACCGATGGGATTCTTGGTATAAAGTTGTTGGAAAACGTTGATGGACACTTATTGTTTGTTGGACATCAGGTTCGCAAGCTGATGCAGGCTGCTATGCATCAGGTTTTGCAGCTTGACGTAGACCTGAGTTTCATTCAACTCTCCTCCTAAATATTTAGGTTCATTGACTCCATCTAAATATTTAGGATCTAGGTAATTCTTAATTGACATCCAGCTCCTATCCATGTTTATGCAGCCCTTTATCCTAACATCAAGAATAAGAACATGTAATATTATACCAAAGACAGAGCACTATGTATGGAAACTTAAATTTGCCAAATACCAACAATGAAAACCCAATCAAATAAAACACATTTTCACTAAAGTCCATGTCAGGAACAAATAACAACAATTCATTAAAAACAAGATAGATTATGTACCATTACAAAAGATGCAAAAGAAAGCTCCAATTAATTTAAGCCATTCCTAAAATTATACATCTCAAACTATACAACATCAACTCCCAAGTCTAAAAAAGAATAACCAAAGCAGATTTCTAGTCATGAACAACCCCTCCATATGACACATACCCAGCCTACTCAATCATATTCAATTTGAGGAGGAAACAAACTGGGTCAAATCAAGCACATAACATCCCATCTATTCCTGTTCTGCGTACCCATACAAAAGCCCCAATTAGCTTGTTAGATAAACTAAACCAACCCCAAAAACTAGTAGCAAAACACATCTAATTTAATGTTTTCTAAGTTTGTTGGATAGGTTTGTCTAATGAGGGAAAGAAGTAGAAAGTGTGATCAACATTTTACACTACCAACGACAACAACCAGAATAGGGTCCTTTAACCACAATACAGCAAGTTGTCACAATTTAGAAGATTATTAATATAAATAATGAAACATGACAAGAGATATATTAAGTTGTAATGCAGTTACAAGTAGATCTTACAAACCATTTCCATTGTCATGAAGATCCTTGCTCTCATTAGGTGTATTATTTCCACCAACAGACTGGTTAGATACAACCTGCTGCAGTGGGAGGCTCATATGTTTGCATCTCAACAGATGTAGGAGATGCCAATCCATCCCTTGATGATGCTGTAGCAATTTTTTGACTAGCTGATGTAGCATGAACCCATATATTCTAGCCATGTATACAAAGACATAATCAGTATAAGTAGCTAAATGACAACCTCCTACCGAGACACCGAACCCATGTCAGCAGCTTCAAGCATAGAAAAAAAATACAAATCATAGGACAAACAATTTAAGGTTTTGGAGTCTAATTCACATCAATTTGTACATATGTAGATGGATCTAATAAGACCTGAAACTATGAATTTAAATAGAACATTATTGCTCAAAAGTTAAAGGATAGTCAAGCATAGTCGTTACAATCAAGCATAGTAAAGCGTAATCTGTGTTTCAGCTAATTAGTGGTAAATGATTTTTAACAACCAGGGATGACTATGTTCCAGAGATCATTTTAGCTAATCAAAAGTAATCTATGCTCCAAAGATGACTTTTTAACAAGCAAAAAATACAACGGTAAGACAGTAACAGGATTAAATGAGACAAAATAGACCATACAAGATGCTGGACAGATTGCAGAATACTTGAACAAAACATTTGACCATCTTTGGGGACATTTCTACTTGCAAAATTTGAAGTGTCTTATTCTTTAAAATTCTCTTATTTCCCCCTTCCAACATCTATAACTAAATTCGTAATCCTTCCACTAAATTTTATAAACCCCAGACCTGCAAAACACCTTTCTCTCTATATCAAAAAAATCCTCCCAAAAGGTATCCCCTAAACAAAAAACAAACTCAAATCAAACACCTGGTGGACTAAACATAGCACCAGAAATGCTGGCCAACTACTCACCAATGTGTCAATTCTTGGGCTTACGGTAATTTTCTTCAATGTGGTTGATAATTACCAAACTAGTAGTCCGGAGCTTTAGAACATTGGGGACGTTGTAGTTTTGGGCTAAATATACCCTAAAAACCATACCTACCATGAATGAAAAATAGTCCTAATTAATCCCATTCCTGTATTTTTTTTTAAGTTCTTATTGTCTATGGGCTTTTCGGTAGTCCGAAGAATTGAGGATGGAAGCTCTAATACATGGAAGAACTAATGCAACGGAGAAGGAGATTATTGCACCCACAACTTAAATCTTTCTATGAGATTATTGAACCCACAACTCAAACAATCTAAAAGAAAAAAAAATTAGGGCAACGTGATTGGGGGAAAAATAAGAAAAACAAGGAGAGAAATGAGAGGACTTACCTTAGAGTTAGGGGAGAATGAATCGATTTCAGCTGGGGGAATCCATATTTGGTCGAGAGTTTATGGAAAATGGAGAGTGTTTTGTCTTCTTTGAGGGATGTGAGATAGAAAAGTGAAGAGTCAGAGTGGGGAGTTTGGGAAAAGGAACGGTGGCTTGTATCTCCCTGGAGAGTACTATGAGTTAAAGAGTGTTTCTTTCTCCCAATTCAACAAAAGAGTCCCCACCAACATTTTTACTATTTTGTCGTCACAAAATTTCAGTACTAGTTAATTCAATCAATTTTGTAACTTTAACTTTTATTTGAATTTACTAACATATTAAATTTTTTGAAAATAATTTACTAATGTATTATTAACCATTTGTTGTTAACCATACTGTCTCAAAAATTATTAACCATACTGTGTGAAAATTGTAATTGGTAGAAATTTTAAACAAAGCATATTCAATTAACAAAGCACATTTTAAATAGCGCACATTCAAGTAACATTCAATACAAAACTTCACTATTTATCAATTATCTTCAAATAAGAAAAAAATGCACAATTAAACTAATACATAAAGTGTATTAGGTAATTAAGTATGGAGTTTAGGATTTATCCACTATGATAGCTAGTTCAATTTGAAAACTCTTATTTATATTCATATCAAATTAACTAATAATCATTCTAAGTTAAGTAGTCATAAGTTTATTTACACTAATGAATTTTTTATTTTTTAATTATTTTTATTCTAATGAAATTATTACATATACAAGAAAATTAAACTAATAAGGAGGCTCATAAGTATATAATAGTTAAAAACCATTAGAGAACACATAATGATTACAAAAAATTAGGACTAATAGTTGCAAAAAGCAATAAATATTTTAAATCAAACAGTGACAAGACTAGGTTGTCACTAACGGCTATACAATGTTATCAGTGACAACAACTGCAAAGTTGTCAAAGAAAGTGCTATTAATACTGACAACTTTTAGAAAATTGTCACTGTTGCAGTTCCCGCTCTCTCCGTGGCTCCTAGCGGGAATCGAATTGTGACGACAATGCAAGGTCATCATTGATGTGTTGGCTCCCTTGACTCAATTGTGACAACTTTCTGTATTGTGGTTAAAGGACCCCATTCTGTCACAATTTTTTTTCGTCGCTGAGAAATGTTGTCACTAATGACCAAATTTCTTGTAGTGGCCATTGAACTAAAACACCCTTCACTCTTCTTTGCAAAGAGTGAAACTTGTAGTTCAATTAAACTGTTGAATTGAAAATTGTATATTCCCAAATGTCATGGTATGCCACCAATCACTCAATCTCAAATAGTTAATGAAAACCTCAGTAGAGCTGTAATGCCACTTGTTGGAGTATCAAACTAACTATTTGAAATATGAAATGCCAACTGTGACAGGCCCACCTTACCCTAAGGCAAACCAAAGGGTTCAGTGGGCTGCCTACCCAACTCTCGACAGGACTATCGAGCAGTTAAATGAAATCGAAAACGTTCAGGAAGGAAATAGCGCGCTCAAACGATTCAAAGTCGCCAAGGGGCAAAACGAAAATCAAAACCACAATGAATAGTGGTTGCCACGTCACCACCCAACCAGGGGCCAAACGAATACAGATGTGGCCATATAACTCGGGAAAACATTTCCAATCCAACTAGGATACATGAACAGGGTAAATAGTCTTATACACATACGTTTGTAATTTACGGAACAAAAGAAGATAATTAGATCAAAATACATTTAGGGTTTTCCAACTATTGAGGAGCTTTACAAAAGTATATTAAATCTAGCTTGACTCGTGCTTCAAAACATCTTAGCCCCAAAAGTGGTTCCCTGTAAGGAAAACAAAGATAACGGGAAGGGGTGAGCTTACGCTCAATGAGGTACCAAAATAATAGCAAATAGAAACGTGGAACTTCATATTCAATTAATCACATATGCGAGTCAAATAAGAAATGAACAAACACCATAGACAGAAAAGATACGGGTGGCTCTCAGGAGCCAAATTCTCATTTTGCTTCACCGAACTTGATCGAAATAATAGTTGACACTCCGTCAACATTAAAGAAGTAACCAATACAGTAGACTCCACTTTCTCTGATTCCTTCCACCTCACATACCCCAACCGGGCTCGAACTCCAATCAGTTCAGAAATGGTAATACTCGAGTATACCGGAATCAAGGGTCTCAATACCCAAAGATCCCAAAACAGACTACCGTGGTTCGTTATCTAATCGACCAGGCCTTTGCCGGCCCGACTCGAGTAACTAGCCACAGGTGTTGAGCTCAGAGGTCACAGAAAGGTCGTTGGATACCAGCTTCCAAACGACATCAGGACAGATACAGATACAGATACAGATAACAGATTCAGATTCGCACCAAAAATTGGCATATGAACAACCAAGAGAACGAGTGTGATAAAGTACACTCTCATCTCAAACAAAATAAACAGATAGTTCAGATGTTCATATCACAGATTGCATGTACAGAAACCGAGTTAAACAACAAGTGAGGGGAGGGGTACACTCACTGGTCCAAGTACGGATACTTCCAAAAGGTTTCACTTCAAACTGGCTTTAATCGCCAAGAAACCCTAAACGAACCAAAGTAAAACAATTGAAGGTTTCGCATCCAAAATCGAGTAAACAGAATGCACAAGTGAGGCTCGACTACTAGTCGCATGCCTCGCCAAATAATTACTGATGCAAGGGTGCAAAACATGATGTTTTTGGAAACAAAAGTAACGGGCGGCCCTAGGGTTTGAATGACCCAAAAGCCCTTCATTTCTTTCAAAAGACAACTCAAACCTAAAGAGACTAAACGGCCTAGAAATTTGGACAGCATTTCCCTTAAATTTGCTTACTTTTCCAGCCATCATGGCTTCATTATTTTCGTCAATCAACCCCAAAGTCATACGCAATATAAATTTATCACAACAGCCGTTCAATAGGCTCGTAGTCATTCAAGTACAAGATTTAGCTAGGAAAATGACCGGAAATGAAAGTTAAGTTCTAAACCCAAAAAACAGTTTTTGACATCATTTAGCGGTTTTGGCACCATTGGCACTATAATTATCGGATGGAGGTGTAAAATACACAGTTTCGAAGCTAAGAGATAGGGCTACAATATTGTAGAAGGCCACTCAGTCTAGTTTGTAGTGGAACTAGGTCAAAAATTCAATATACTAAACCAGAACCGTAAAGACAGGTTAACAAACCGCATTCTGGTTAACAAACCGTAATTCAGGCTACCTAAATCCAAATCAAGTGATTCCAAAGCCATCTGAAATCTAAGACATCAGGCTACATTTCATCAGAAGACCTCAACAACCAAATCAGTCATATTCCCAATCAAATTAGCCAACTACAGAAGCAATTCTCAAGTTCGGGTAGAAACAGGGCAGCAAGGGTATTTCGGTGTTTTCAGAAGCTACACAACTCCGATTGGCCTGAAATTTTGCAAGCGACTCTAAAATATCATTCCCTACAACTTTCATGTTTTAATCCAAGGTTAATTCGATCTCTAACTATGATGAACAGTGCCAGGCAGAATTAGGGAAAATGAAACCCTAACTTTCCAATTTTCCTTCCAAAACAGAAATTTTCTGCAATTAACTACCATTCACCCACTAAGGCTTCATTCTAGATCATTTCCAATCATCATACATGGCCACACCACATGAATCATATTAAAACATAAAAATCATAAATAAATAGAAAATGTCATCAATCTCACTAAAATCATGAAATAACCCACAATTTCACCTCTTAAACTACCACAAGCCATCAATTAAACATCATTAGGTAGAGAAGAGAGGTTTCTTAGTTACTCACCTTATCAACTCAAGAAAGGAGACCACTTAGCACTTTAGCCTTCCAAACCACTTCACTAATCACCTTACAAGCACTAAACTAAGAGGTTTTATGGAAGAAATTCAAGATTAAACGGTTAGTTTGTGAGATTGGGCAAGATTGGAGCAAGAAACTTGGAAGCTTTTTCTTTCTTTTCTCAAGCAAGAGGTTCGGCCAAGGAAGCTTTAAAATGAGGATGATTTTTTGGAATTTTGACTTAAATTGGTAAAGCAAGAAAGTTGGTCAAAGTTGACTAGGTTAAGAATGAACCTCCAAGTGACACTTGTCACTCTAATTAATACATCTCTATCCTTTTTGTCTCTCCATTGATAATCCATTTAGGTAACTTCTAATTATCTCTTAACATCTGATAAATTAACCTCGGTATACACAACTTAACCTAATTGGCCGAATTTTACCGAATTTTTCGCACTAACGGGTCCCGCGTCCGGTATACGCTCTTAATTTCTCAAAAACTAACAGATACTAGAAAAATCATCTAAAAACTATATTTACTCATATAAATTATCGAAAAAATTTTCCTAATAAAGAAAATGCAGAAAACATGCCCTTAAAGTGAATAAAACCTAGAAAATGAGAAAATTACGGGTTCTCACACTCTCTCCCCCTTAAAAGAATTTCGCCCTCGAATTTTGCTTATCAACGGAATCTTTCAAAATCTAAGGTACCTAACGGATTGTACCTTCTACGTCCTCAGACGAGTCAGGAACCTGATGGTGCTCTAAAGAATATACCCGAGTCGGTACCTTCAATCCAGTCCCTTCCTTTTCCGACTGTCCAGGGTTAGTCTTAGTTGGTTGCAGGGTCCCTTATCCTTTTCGCAATCGAACTGGGCATTCTGCAATCCGATGATCGGCACTTCCGCAGCGCAGACATTTTCCCTCTTTCTTCCAACAATTTGCCTCCGTATGATTTGGCCCTCCGCAATATCCACAGGGACCACGAGTTGCAGAGACCGGTCCCCCCTGAGAGACATCACGCGACACCCCTGGTTGTCGTACTCCCCCGTTTCCCTTTCCAATCTTAGGGGGCGTACTTGTACCTTCTAGCTCAGAGCTACTCCCAGGAAATCCCTTTTTCTTGGCTTGAAAGTTTTTCACCTGCAGCCTAACATTCTCTACTCGTTGCACCTTCTCTACGGCATCACTGAAGGCGTTAATTTGAGCTACGGCTAGATCTTTCTGGATCTCCACGTTCAAGCCCTGGATAAAATGTCTGATCCGCCGTTGCTCGGTCATAATCAACTCAGGGGCTAATTTGGACAGGCGGGTGAATTAGTTCTCGTATTCTGCCACAGACTGAGCCCCTTGGCGGAGTCGGATAAACTCATCTTCCTTCCTCTCCTGAACTAGAGGAGGGAAAAATTTCGCGTTGAATTCCCTTATAAAATTTACCCAAGTTCTGGGCGTTTGTTCCCGTTTCTATTTTTACCTAATGACATTCCACCAGGAACGGGCCACCCCTTCCAGTTGAAAGATGGCATAGTTTACCTGCCTCTCCTCGGTATAGTGCAAGGCAGCAAAAATATCTACCATTTTCTCGAGCCACCTTTCGGCGACATTCGGGTCGGGCTCCCCAATGAACTTCGGTGGGGCGAACTTCTGGAATCTTTCAAGTGCCCTGTCGTTGCTCTCGACGTGGTTGCCAGGGTTTTCAGGGTTAGGGTTCGGGTTTTGGCCCTGTTGGTGCACCACTTGGGCTAGTAAATTAGTCATTTGCTGCATAGCAGCCGCTATTTGGATGTTAGGATCAACCCTTGGTTCAGGGTTAGATCCAGATGAGGTTTCCCCAGTGCCCCTTTCAGGCGTGGGTTGCCTAACCTCGCGTCCACGGTCTCGACCACTACAAGTGCCTTCCATCAATCTAAGTCAATTTAGGTCACAAAATAAATATACTGTTAAAAGGCACATAACCCCCCTTTTCGTAGCACTAAACAGGAACAATTAAACAAGAACAGTTAACTAAAACAACTACCTCGTAGAGCATTTAAACACATAACACATATACATATAACACATAACCGGATCAAGCGATTATACAAAACAGTCAGTCAAGTACATACAAAGTCATCCCATGAAACAAAAGGGGTCCTCCAAAAGGACTATAGGCAGGCTAGGTCACGAGTACAAAAGAACTCACGAAAAGCTTTTCCCTCTTCTAGGGCTCCGTCCATAGTCTACGATAACAACACCATTTATCTTAATCAAGGTTGATCAAGCTTAACCACACCCGAACAATCCACACGAAATTCCATAGAATCGTATTTCGAGTTCGCCCAATCCTTTCTAACCTAGGCTTTTATCTCTTTCATATCCGGACGCAAGAATCCCATCTAAGATGATTCACAAATCGAGCCGGCCGGTCCCAAGCGTAAATCATCCATATTAAAGATTCCTACCCGACATACATACCTAGCTTCCTCAAGTCCCATGATAATGATCCTTACACTCACGACATGCACGGTTCATAGTTTACACTCAAAAGAGAACTTATACCTTTTAACGCATTCACGAAAGTAGGACCATAACACCACTTGGCCCAAACTCTCTCCGCGCAGAGACCACGCGAAGTGGCTCTGATACCACCTGTGACAGCCCCACCTTACCCTAAGGCGAACAAAAGGGTTCAGCGGGCTGCCTGCCCAGCTCTCGCCAGGACTATCGAGCAGTTAAATGAAATCGAAAACGTTCAGGAGGGAAATAGCGCACTCAAACGATTCAAAGTCGCCAAGGGGCAAAACGAAAATCAAAACCACAATGAATAGTGGTTTCCACGTCACCACCCAACCAGGGGCCGAACGAATACAGATGTGGCCATATAACTCGGGAAAACATTTCCAATCCAACTAGGACACATGAACAGGGTAAATAGTCTTATACACATACGTTTGTAATTTACGGAACAAAAGAAGATAATTAGATCAAAATACATTTAGGGTTTTCCAACTATTGTGGAGCTTTACAAAAGCATATTAAATCTAGCTTGACTCGTGCTTCAAAACATCTTAGCCCCAAAAGTGGTTCCCTGTAAGGAAAACAAAGATAACGGAAAGGGGTGAGGTTACGCTCAATGAGGTACCAAAATAATAGCAAATAGAAATGTGGAACTTCATATTCAATTAATCACATATGCGAGTCAAATAAGAAATGAACAAACACCATAGATAGAAAAGATACGGGCGGCTCTCAGGAGCCAAATTCTCATTTTGCTTCACCGAACTTGATCGAAATAATAGTTAACACTCCGTCAACATTAAAGAAGTAACCAATACCGTAGACTCCACTTTCTCCGATTCCTTCCACCTCACATACCCCTACCGGGCCCGAACTCCAATCATTTCAGAAATGGTAATAGTCGAGTATACCGGAATCAAGGGTCTCAATACCCAAAGATCCCAAAACAGACTACCGTGGTTCGTTATCTAATCGACCAGGCCTTTGCCGGCCCGACTCGAGTAACTAGCCACAGGTGTTGAGCTCAGAGGTCACAGAAAGGTCGTTGGATACCAGCTTCCAAACGACATCAGGACAGATACAGATACAGATACAGATAACAGATTCAGATTCGCACCAAAAATTGGCATATAAACAACCAAGAGAACGAGTGTGATAAAGTACACTCTCATCTCAAACAAAATAAACAGATAGTTCAGATGTTCATATCACAGATTGCATGTACAGAAACCGAGTTAAACAACAAGTGAGGGGAGGGGTACACTCACTGGTCCAAGTACGGATACTTCCAAAAGGTTTCACTTCAAACTGGCTTTAATCGCCAAGAAACCCTAAACGAACCAAAGTAAAACAATTGAAGGTTTCGCATCCAAAATCGAGTAAACAGAATGCACAAGTGAGGCTCGACTACTAGTCGCATGCCTCGCCAAATAATTACTGATGCAAGGGTGCAAAACATGATGTTTTTGGAAACAAAAGTAACGGGCGGCCCTAGGGTTTGAATGACCCAAAAGCCCTTCATTTCTTTCAAAAGACAACTCAAACCTAAAGAGACTAAACGGCCTAGAAATTTGGACAGCATTTCCCCTAAATTTGCTTACTTTTCCAGCCATCATGGCTTCATTATTTTCCTCAATCAACCCCAAAGTCATACGCAATATAAATTTATCACAACAGCCGTTCAATAGGCTCGTAGTCATTCAAGTACAAGATTTAGCTAGGAAAATGACCGGAAATGAAAGTTAAGTTCTAAACCCAAAAAATAGTTTTTGACATCATTTAGTGGTTTTGGCACCATTGGCACTATGATTATCGGATGGAGGTGTAAAATACACAGTTTCGAAGCTAAGAGATAGGGCTACAATGTTGTAGAAGGCCACTCAGTCTAGTTTGTAGTGGAACTAGGTCAAAATTTCAATATACTAAACCAGAACCGTAAAGACAGGTTAACAAACCGCATTCTGGTTAACAAACCGTAATTCAGGCTACCTAAATCCAAATCAAGTGATTCCAAAGCCATCTGAAATCTAAGACATCAGGCTACATTTCATCAGAAGACCTCAACAACCAAATCAGTCATATTCCCAATCAAATTAGCCAACTACAGAAGCAATTCTCAAGTTCGGGTAGAAACAGGGCAGCAAGGGTATTTCGGTGTTTTCAGAAGCTACACAACTCCGATTGGCCTGAAATTTTGCAAGCGACTCTAAAATATCATTCCCTACAACTTTCATGTTTTAATCCAAGGTTAATTCGATCTCTAACTATGATGAACAGTGCCAGGCAGAATTAGGGAAAATGAAACCCTAACTTTCCAATTTTCCTTCCAAAACAGAAATTTTCTGCAATTAACTACCATTCACCCACTAAGGCTTCATTCTAGATCATTTCCAATCATCATACATGGCCACACCACATGAATCATATTAAAACATAAAAATCATAAATAAATAGAAAATGTCATCAATCTCACTAAAATCATGAAATAACCCACAATTTCACCTCTTAAACTACCACAAGCCATCAATTAAACATCATTAGGTAGAGAAGAGAGGTTTCTTAGTTACTCACCTTATCAACTCAAGAAAGGAGACCACTTAGCACTTTAGCCTTCCAAACCACTTCACTAATCACCTTACAAGCACTAAACTAAGAGGTTTTATGGAAGAAATTCAAGATTAAACGGTTAGTTTGTGAGATTGGGCAAGATTGGAGCAAGAAACTTGGAAGCTTTTTCTTTCTTTTCTCAAGCAAGAGGTTCGGCCAAGGAAGCTTTAAAATGAGGATGATTTTTTGGAATTTTGACTTAAATTGGTAAAGCAAGAAAGTTGGTCAAAGTTGACTAGGTTAAGAATGAACCTCCAAGTGACACTTGTCACTCTAATTAATACATCTCTATCCTTTTTGTCTCTCCATTGATAATCCATTTAGGTAACTTCTAATTATCTCTTAACATCTGATAAATTAACCTCGGTATACACAACTTAACCTAATTGGCCGAATTTTACCGAATTTTTCGCACTAACGGGTCCCGCGTCCGGTATACGCTCTTAATTTCTCAAAAACTAACAGATACTAGAAAAATCATCTAAAAACTATATTTACTCATATAAATTATCGAAAAAATTTTCCTAATAAAGAAAATGCAGAAAACATGCCCTTAAAGTGAATAAAACCTAGAAAATGAGAAAATTACGGGTTCTCACACTCTCTCCCCCTTAAAAGAATTTCGCCCTCGAATTTTGCTTATCAACGGAATCTTTCAAAATCTAAGGTACCTAACAGATTGTACCTTCTACGTCCTCAGACGAGCCAGGAACCTGATGGTGCTCTAAAGAATATACCCGAGTCGGTACCTTCAATCCAGTCCCTTCCTTTTCCGACTGTCCAGGGTTAGTCTTAGTTGGTTGCAGGGTCCCTTTTCCTTTTCGCAATCGAACTGGGCATTCTGCAATCCGATGATCGGCACTTCCGCAGCGCAGACATTTTCCCTCTTTCTTCCAACAATTTGCCTCCGTATGATTTGGCCCTCCGCAATATCCACAGGGACCACGAGTTGCAGAGACCGGTCCCCCCTGAGAGACATCACGCGACACCCCTGGTTGTCGTACTCCCCCGTTTCCCTTTCCAATCTTAGGGGGCGTACTTGTACCTTCTAGCTCAGAGCTACTCCCAGGAAAGCCCTTTTTCTTGGCTTGAAAGTTTTTCACCTGCAGCCTAACATTCTCTACTCGTTGCACCTTCTCTACGGCATCACTGAAGGCGTTAATTTGAGCTACGGCTAGATCTTTCTGGATCTCCACGTTCAAGCCCTGGATAAAATGTCTGATCCGCCGTTGCTCGGTCATAATCAACTTAGGGGCTAATTTGGACAGGCGGGTGAATTAGCTCTCGTATTCTGCCACAGACTGAGCCCCTTGGCGGAGTCGGATAAACTCATCTTCCTTCCTCTCCTGAACTAGAGGAGGGAAAAATTTCGCGTTGAATTCCCTTATAAAATTTACCCAAGTTCTGGGCGTTTGTTCCCGTTTCTATTTTTACCTAATGACATTCCACCAGGAACGGGCCACCCCTTCCAGTTGAAAGATGGCATAGTTTACCTGCCTCTCCTCGGTATAGTGCAAGGTAGCAAAAATATCTACCATTTTCTCGAGCCACCTTTCGGCGACATTCGGGTCGGGCTCCCCAATGAACTTCGGTGGGGCGAACTTCTGGAATCTTTCAAGTGCCCTGTCGTTGCTCTCGACGTGGTTGCCAGGGTTTCCAGGGTTAGGGTTCGGGTTTTGGCCCTGTTGGTGCACCACTTGGGCTAGTAAATTAGTCATTTGCTGCATAGCAGCCGCTATTTGGATGTTAGGATCAACCCTTGGTTCAGGGTTAGATCCAGATGAGGTTTCCCCAGTGCCCCTTTCAGGCGTGGGTTGCCTAACCTCGCGTCCACGGTCTCGACCACTACAAGTGCCTTCCATCAATCTAAGTCAATTTAGGTCACAAAATAAATATACTGTTAAAAGGCACATAACCCTCCTTTTCGTAGCACTAAACAGGAACAATTAAACAAGAACAGTTAACTAAAACAACTACCTCGTAGAGCATTTAAACACATAACACATATACATATAACACATAACCGGATCAAGCGATTATACAAAACAGTCAGTCAAGTACATACAAAGTCATCCCATGAAACAAAAGGGGTCCTCCAAAAGGACTATAGGCAGGCTAGGTCACGAGTACAAAAGAACTCACGAAAAGCTTTTCCCTCTTCTAGGGCTCCGTCCATAGTCTACGATAACAACACCATTTATCTTAATCAAGGTTGATCAAGCTTAACCACACCCGAACAATCCACACGAAATTCCATAGAATCGTATTTCGAGTTCGCCCAATCCTTTCTAACCTAGGCTTTTATCTCTTTCATATCCGGACGCAAGAATCCCATCTAAAATGATTCACAAATCGAGCCGGCCGGTCCCAAGCGTAAATCATCCATATTAAAGATTCCTACCCGACATACATACCTAGCTTCCTCAAGTCCCATGATAATGATCCTTACACTCACGACATGCACGGTTCATAGTTTACACTCAAAAGAGAACTTATACCTTTTAACGCATTCACGAAAGTAGGACCATAACACCACTTGGCCCAAGCTCTCTCCGCGCAGAGACCACGCGAAGTGGCTCTGATACCACCTGTGACAGCCCCACCTTACCCTAAGGCGAACAAAAGGGTTCAGCGGGCTGCCTGCCCAGCTCTCGCCAGGACTATCGAGCAGTTAAATGAAATCGAAAACGTTCAGGAGGGAAATAGCGCACTCAAACGATTCAAAGTCGCCAAGGGGCAAAACGAAAATCAAAACCACAATGAATAGTGGTTTCCACGTCACCACCCAACCAGGGGCCGAACGAATACAGATGTGGCCATATAACTCGGGAAAACATTTCCAA
The DNA here is from genome assembly GCA_036785865.1 of Coffea canephora. NCBI lineage: Eukaryota > Viridiplantae > Streptophyta > Magnoliopsida > Gentianales > Rubiaceae > Coffea > Coffea canephora. The sequence continues at coordinate 17,378,334 of CM071922.1, forward strand.
TCCAACTAGGATACATGAACAGGGTAAATAGTCTTATACACATACGTTTGTAATTTACGGAACAAAAGAAGATAATTAGATCAAAATACATTTATGGTTTTCCAACTATTGAGGAGCTTTACAAAAGTATATTAAATCTAGCTTGACTCGTGCTTCAAAACATCTTAGCCCCAAAAGTGGTTCCCTGTAAGGAAAACAAAGATAACGGGAAGGAGTGAGCTTACGCTCAATGAGGTACCAAAATAATAGCAAATAGAAACGTGGAACTTCATATTCAATTAATCATATATGCGAGTCAAATAAGAAATGAACAAACACCATAGACAGAAAAGATACGGGCGGCTCTCAGGAGCCAAATTCTCATTTTGCTTCACCGAACTTGATCAAAATAATAGTTGACACTCCGTCAACATTAAAGAAGTAACCAATACCGTAGACTCCACTTTCTCCGATTCCTTCTACCTCACATACCCCTACCGGGCCCGAACTCCAATCAATTCAGAAATGGTAATACTCGAGCATACCGGAATCAAGGGTCTCAATACCCAAAGATCCCAAAACAGACTACCGTGGTTCGTTATCTAATCGACCAGGTATTTGCCAGCCCGACTCGAGTAACTAGCCACAGGTGTTGAGCTCAGAGGTCACAGAAAGGTCGTTGGATACCAGCTTCCAAACGACATCAGGATAGATACAGATACAGATACAGATAACAGATTCAGATTCGCACCAAAAATTGGCATATGAACAACCAAGAGAACGAGTGTGATAAAGTACACTCTCGTCTCAAACAAAATAAACAGATAGTTCAGATGTTCATATCACAGATTGCATGTACAGAAACCGAGTTAAACAACAAGTGAGGGGAGGGATACACTCACCGGTCCATGTACGGATACTTCCAAAAGGTTTCACTTCAAACTGGCTTTAATCGCCAAGAAACCCTAAACGAACCAAAGTAAAACAATTGAAGGTTTCACATCCAAAATCGAGTAAACAGAATGCACAAGTGAGGCTCAACTACTAGTCGTATGCCTCGCCAAATAATTACTGATGCAAGGGTGCAAAACATGATGTTTTTGGAAACAAAAGTAACGAGAGGCCCTAGGGTTTGAATGACCCAAAATCCCTTCATTTCTTTCAAAAGACAACTCAAACCTAAAGAGACTAAACGGCCTAGAAATTTGGACAGCATTTCCCCTAAATTTGCTTACTTTTCCAGCCATCATGGCTTCATTATTTTCCTCAATCAACCCCAAAGTCATACGCAATATAAATTTATCACAACAGCCGTTCAATAGGCTCGTAGTCATTCAAGTACAAGATTTAGCTAGGAAAATGACCGGAAATGAAAGTTAAGTTCTAAACCCAAAAAATAGTTTTTGACATCATTTAGCGGTTTTGGCACCATTGGCACTATGATTATCGGATGGAGGTGAAAAATATACCGTTTCGAAGCTATGAGATAGGGCTACAATGTTGAAGAAGACCACTCAGTCTGGTTTATAGTGTAACTAGGTCAAAAATTCAATATACTAAACCAGAACCGTAAAGACAGGTTAACAAACCGCATTCTGGTTAACGAACCGTAATTCAGGCTACCTAAGTCAAAATCAAGTGATTCCAAAGCCATCTGAAATCTAAGACATTAGGTTACATTTCATCAGAAGACCTCAACAACCAAATCAGTCATATTCCCAATCAAATTAGCCAACTACAGAAGCAATTCTCAAGTTCGGGTAGAAACAGGGCAGCAAGGGTATTTCGGTGTTTTCAAAAGCTACACTACTCCGATTGTCCTGAAATTTTGCAGGCAACTCTAAAATATCATTCCCTACAACTTTCATGTTTTAATCCAAGGCTAATTCGATCTCTAACTATGATGAACAGTGCCAGGCAGAATTAGGGAAAATGAAACCCTAACTTTCCAATTTTCCTTCCAAAACAGAAATTTTCTGCAATTAACTACCATTCACCCACTAAGGCTTCATTCTAGATCATTTCCAATCATCATACATGGCCACACCACATGAATCATATTAAAACATAAAAATCATAAATAAATAGAAAATGTCATCAATCTCACTAAAATCATGAAATAACCCACAATTTCACCTCTTAAACTACCACAAGCCATCAATTAAACATCATTAGGTAGAGAAGAGAGGTTTCTTAGTTACTCACCTTATCAACTCAAGAAAGGAGACCACTTAGCACTTTAGCCTTCCAAACCACTTCACTAATCACCTTACAAGCACTAAACTAAGAGGTTTTATGGAAGAAATTCAAGATTAAACGGTTAGTTTGTCAGATTGGGCAAGCTTGGAGCAAGAAACTTGGAAGCTTTTTCTTTCTTTTCTCAAGCAAGAGGTTCGGCCAAGGAAGCTTTAAAATGAGGATGATTTTTTGGAATTTTGACTTAAATTGGTAAAGCAAGAAAGTTGGTCAAAGTTGACTAGGTTAAGAATGAACCTCCAAGTGACACTTGTCACTCCAATTAATACATCTCTATCCTTTTTGTCTCTCCAATGATAATCCATCTAGGTAACTTCTAATTATCTCTTAACATCTGATAAATTAACCTCGGTATACACAACTTAACCTAATTGGCCGAATTTTACCGAATTTTCCGCACTAACGGGTCCCACGTCCGGTAAATGCTCTTAATTTCTCAAAAACTAACCGATACTAGAAAAATCATCTAAAAACTATATTTACTCATATAAATTATCGAAAAAATTTTCCTAATAAAGAAAATGCAGAAAACAGGCCCTTAAAGAGAATAAAACTTAGAAAATGAGAAAATTACGGGTTCTCACACCAACAATTTAATAGATAACAAAAACTAGCACAAATAATGTGTCACACATAAAATTAACATGATTCGACTTAATCACCGAACCTATGTCTATGGAAAGAAAAATATGTTCTTATTATGAGAGAGAAAAGACTATAAGATTACAACTTTATTCCCAAGTTCACCCTTATATAACCACTCTCTCCTGCCAAGAAGTCTTTCATCTCTTTTCTTGTGTATTTTTGAGAATGCCAATTTATCTATTTATAGAGAATGTTACTCGACTAAGAATCAAATAATAATAGAAAACAATTGCTAATTCATAAATTTATATAGAACCAGAAATAAGTTTGCAACTACTTCAACTAACAAAAGAAAGGCAAAATATTTCAATAGCCCTCAAACTATTATGAAATTTAACTTTTGACCCTCCAATTATTAACTAATAAGTTTTAACCCCCTAACTAATTAAAATATATAATCCTAACCCTACTATCAACTTGAGTCATTATATTTAACAGAAATAGCATGACGTGTGCAGCAGTGGCCCTTAAACTATTATAATGTTTGACTTTGGCCCTCTAATTATTAACTGATAAATTTTATCCTTTCAACTAATTAAAACATATAATCCTAATCTTTTCGTTAACTTGAGTTGTTACGTTGAATAGAAGCATCACGATGTGCACGGCATGGGCATAATTGAGGGGCATTTTCATCTTCATAGGACATGTGATATGGTAAAAAAAATTTACCACCATTTGACTCATAACTAATTTACCAAATCTCTAATTGCTAAACTTGACCAAAATTAATTGAAAACTTGAAACCCTGAACAAAGAGATTCCAACAAGGATAGGCAACTTGAAGAAATTGAGTTGTCGGCATTTGAAATTTAACTCAATTTTTTGTGTTGTTCTAGATTCATTGCGTTCATGTGCTTCTCTTAATGACACAAATTAGTCATACAATTCATTTTTTTGGGAGTATTCCAACAAGCCTTGGTTTCCTTCCAAACTTGAACTTTCTAAATTTTTCAAATTATCAATTCTCTAGTGACATTTCTCTGAGCTTTACATCATTACACCTAAACCTTCTTGATTTGTCAACAATAGGTTACATGGTCACATCCCAAATTCTTTATCAATAGATGTTTATGTTTGACATAACTACTCAAGTTGTTGGGAAGACTAGGATTATATATTTTAATTAGTTGGAGGGCTAAAACTTTTCAATTAATAGTTGGAGGGTCAAAAGTTAAATTTTGTAATAATTTGAGGGCCATTGGGCATTTTGCCCATCTCGTGAATCCTATAATTCTATTAGACATAATGATTCAATCTAACGGAAGGGTTAAAATTATATGTTTTAATTAATTGGAGAGTTAAAACTTATCAGTTAATAGTTGAAAGGTCAAAAGTTAAATTTCTTAATAGTTTGAAGGCCACTGAGGCATTTTGCCCACCAAACAATCAGGAAACTACTTACTTTCCTACAAAACATTGAACTTGCTAAAAAGAAATTAAGCGAATGTTCTAAGAATTATTTCCAATAGAATGCCATATCCTATGCCACTGCGATGATGCTTTGGTGATGACTTAACTGGTAATATATATTATTTCTTTTTGTTGGAAATATATGTGAAGATGAGATTATTCCAAACAATTAGTCAAAAAAAAAAACCTGTTTTTTAAGCACTATTTAACTGGTAAAAAACATTTTGTGAACCACGTATTTAAAAATATTTATAAAAAGTTGAAGGAAAATGTGTCTTTAACCATGTATTGACTGGTTTCAGTTCATAGGCAACTCCACATGGATAAAGTCGCCAATTGGTAATTGAATCTTGCATGGATAGAATACAAGTCTAAGGCAATTAGGGTACCATATCAAAAAATTTGCTTGTGAAACGTCGAAAAATATAAAGCATGGGGCAAGTGAAATAATTATCCAATATCCTTTCTTGTAAAGGTGTCACTGGAGATTGAACTGAACATTAATAGAATGCTCGTATACATAAATTCAGTGAAGTTATTTATTTACTATAGCCAAACTTTGTTTGCCCTTGTTTCGCAATTCTTGATAAATTCAGTAAATATTTTGAAGAAAACTTGGAAAATGTAATTGAAGAGTACACTATATTGATTTCACTGTGCATGAGTGTTCATTTTTCCCTATTGCTTGTGTTTATATATATTGGATTAATTTTATATACACTGATGGAATATACATTGTTAAATTTAGATGAATGATAGTTATATAAAATTTGAATTTGAATTTGAAATTCTATTTTTTGACATGTATCATGAATTTAATGGTAGTAGTATATACACTATAAGTCTATATAAAATATACTCATATATGTGTGTGTGTGTATTTTTTTTGGGATAAAATATCATAATTTCATTAAAATCTACACTAATACCAGAAATTATATCGTCAAACATATACAAATATCAAAGAATAGATCTAAAGAAAGGATTCTCCAGATCTGAAAAATAATAAAAATTACATTGTAAAGATTCAAATTTTAAAAATAATTACAACTCCACAAACATCTGTGCATGCTTCCAATCGCCAAATCTGCTGATTAGCTGCTTCAATTCTAGATATTATGGTGAGATTTGTTGAATAAATTCAAGAAATTCCAGATCTGATAATCAAAATCTGAAAAAACTAAGATCTAATAAAAGAAAAATGAAAAATTATAAAAAATTCTCACTAGGAATCCCTAGGAGAGAATAAAACTTTGACTAAAAAATTTAGGAGAGACAAAAACTCTCACTAGAAAATTCTAAAAGATATTTTATTCACACAAATGAAAAGAAATTATAGAGAGGATTTTTTCCATGGAAAAAGATCAGATTCTCTCCAACGGGAGAGTTGAAGGAAATTTTAGTTAGAGAATTTTTTCTAGGGAGAAGCGGAGAGAAGGAAGATATGTGGTGTGTTATATATCAACAAAATGGGGCGATTTGTGAAATGCTTCACCAAAGCAATAAAAATTGAAGTGAAAAGATGCCCTTACCCTGTTTGGCAAGCGAGTTTTTTTGGTATTTGTCTAAAATTTTACTGTAACTTACCGTAGAAGTTTTTTTAAAAATTTTTGAAGTATGTAAATTTTTGAATATTTTGAAGTGTATAGTTTAAAAACTTTGAAAATTTTTTTGAGATTATTGTAGTTAAAGTTTTTAAAAAATTTGTAGCAGACAAACTTGACAAAAAACTCAAGTGCCAAATAGGTCCAATTGTTGTGCAACAAAATTTTGTCTTTTTTGCCTTTTTTCATCCAACAAATTGAGCCAGCCTGTCGACAGATAGCACCAAAGAACTTGACTCGTGCAATGCATGCACTGCATTCAATTCAGTCCGATCTTTGTTATGAAAGACTTAGAGAAAATCCAATATCATGTCGTGGCAAGGGACCATCTGCTTTATCGCCCATACGTTTCTCCAACCATCCGACCATCCAAGCAGCAACAGCTGTGCTATTGCCTTAAATCTTGAAGAAATCAGCACATGATAAAACAATCTTGCAAAGATAAAAGACATAAAAGTGAAAGGGCCCTTCACCAGCCCTGCGTCCAACGACAGTACCTTCCACTGGTGATCGAAAGGTCCCGAGATCGAGTCTCTACTCCGCTAGATTTCTCCGTGCACTTATTGTGTTTGGGTCGGGTTGAGGCGTCGAGTCCGGATCGCAGGGGATTAGTCGGGTCCTGTAAAGATTGACCCGAACACCCTCGTGTCAACAAAAAAAAAAAAAGGGCCCTTCACCGGAAGGTAGTAGCCATTTTGCTCCAAAGATGAAGTAAATGCCCATTAGACTCGGACGACTGTTTTGTGGAGCACCCCAAAAAACATGATTTGACTTGCCCCTCTTATCTTCTAAGACGTTCCAGATAGACACGGGGCTCACAATTTGTGTTTCGAATAATTTCCTATAAGTTGAGATCTGGTATAAATTAATAGAGTTTTAGTGTAAATCAGGTCTAATTTGATGTAAATTAGGTACAATTTGGTATAAGTTAATTATTATCATTTAGTGTATATTGAGGATAATTTGGTGTATGTTGAGAGTAAATTATTAATTTGCACCAATTTGTATGAAATGGAACTGGTGAGGCCCCATTTCCCTTTTATCAAATGAGTTTAAAAATGGACTTATGAGAAGTTTGAAATAGAGGGGCTTCAAAAAATATAGGGTGTGAAAACAATTAAAAATAATAAGAAGGTCACAAAAATTGTTTCATGCCGTGGAATATTCTGGACGTTATAAACAATGCGATAACATACCAAATTTGGTGCATCTCTATGGTCCTCCAACATGATCTACTATGCTGGCAAATTGGACATACAAAAACGAAATAAACAAGAAAATATCTTACAAATCGTAATGAAAAAACAATTGATGGGAGAAAAGAAGTATACGTAATAAAAATTAAGAAAACACATAATTAATTTTTTATGTACCACTGTCAATATACCAAGAAACATAAATGCATTGCTGTATATTTAAGAATTGAAGTTGAATTTGTATTAGAATTAAATAACATGTATCTATACTCGTTAATATACAAGGACGACAAAGTTTAATCTTTCACGCATGATGGCGTATAAAAGGCTCTACTCATTGAACGGCTTTGTTTGTGAAGCTTTCAATTACTATCATCTTCACCAGCATTGTTTCTTTTGACTCCTCCCTATACATACCTCAAGATCCCTCTTCAAGAAATGAAGCTTTTCAGCCTTTTCCTTGTGGCCATCCTCCTTCTACAGGTTTGTCTCGGGTCGCTAACGCCACCAACTAGCTAGCAAAGGACAATAAGCTGATCTTTCTTGATAGCTGAAAATGTCATTGCCTGTACTTGCAGTTTCCAGTTGTGTTTACTTTCTACATTTCACATATTTCAGGTTTTCACAGAGGCATTGTCCATCAGTGGCACCACCACTCCTCAGACCCATCAGGTCGTTCATCTAGGTTTTCCTTTTTCTTCCTCCTTTTTTAAGTTTTTTTCCTTCTCAATCTTTATGTTGTAATTTTTCCATGGAATCATTAGGCCTCTTACCAACAAACTTGTAGCAGTCCACTTCATTTATTTTTCATATTTTGTTAATATTTCATATAAACAGTAGAAGTTCCCTGAATTTTCAACACATTGCGGCCTTTAGGCAGAGGTTCCGAAGCCGAACACGGTTTAAATGGGCCATCTCACATAAATTTTAGTTTCCACTAATGGAGTTCACCTAAGGCCCCGATTATCTTCGGAGATATGGTCCATGTAAACTTGGTCTATATACAAATTTGCATCCTTTGACATGGCAACCCCAAGCCTTATGAAGTTGGTAATTATAATTGATGATCTATTAAATATAATTAACAACAAAAACAAACTATATCAAGAAGATCTATAAATCAGTCAAAAAGTTGAGGTAAAAAACTAGAATTCATACTGACTTCATTTTAGAGATACTCAAATATTTGGTTAAAAATGCGAAGTATATCTAACAACTAGGTAGAAATCCATGAGCTAAGTTATTTGTTAGCCCACAATTGATGAAGAAAAGCTCTTCCTTCCTTATAATTTGGACAAGAATATGTAACAATTTGGAATAGAGTTTGGAAATCATTTCATAGTGTTTTCATGTTTAGCATTTCTCCCTTTGTTTTTGCAGTCTTGAGTTAGTTCCTCTTTGCCTGATCTTTACATATGATTAATGTTTCAATCAGTCTGCTTTGACATATTCCTTTCCTCGTTCACTCTCCAGAATCATTAACTTCAAACTGTTCTGCCTCCAAACTTCTTCATTTGAATTTTGAAGCTATAGCACAACAGTGAAAGCTTGTCTGATTGAGATTGTACAGATATGGTGGGAATATAGGGCCTTGTTCTCGTTTGCTTAGTGAAAATCCGATTGTGGAAAGTGATTATGAAGAATAGTTAGAAGCAGTAAGAATTATTTTTTGGTAGGTTATGGAGTTTATCCTTTTTTATCATTAAAAATATATAACCTAAATGTAAAGTCAATGTGGGCATAAAAAAGAATCAATTGTTCAAAATCAGAACCTATAATTAGTTAAAATAATCAACTAAGAATAAGGCCTAAATTCTATAAGAAGGATTCTACAGAATTGAGAAGGGAAGGGAGAGGGGAATTGGTTAACTTTGGATCCACTTTTACAATTTTGGTATTACATTTCATGTTATACTATTTACCCTATATTTGGAGCCTCTATTATACTTTGGTGTTACTGTTTACCTTGACACAAAATGGAGCATAACATCAAAAAGTACAAGCTTAAATACGAAGGATCCTAAGCCCTAACACTATTTTGGAATTTAGGTTCCCAGTGGACCAATCTTAGACATATACCATGTGGCTACAAATGCCCGACATCGACTACACGCAGCCTCGACTCTTGACGAGACAACGTCCAAGACAAATTATTAGGGAGATGGGCTAACACTCTGATTTTGCTCAGGAGACCATTTTAAAAGAGAAAGAAAAAAATGCATGTTTTCAAACGTATAACTTGATCCAGTATAAATATAAATAAGAAAACTAATCAACAGACCACCCGTGCTTTAAAAAGAAAATCATTATCTAGTTCCTGCTAATTCTGATTTTGATATGTTACCTTTTCATGCAGGTGGATGGTCGGTCTAAACGTCCAAAAATTAGTAAGTCATAAGTTAAATTCAAATCCTTAGCTAACTCTAGTTCTTGAAATTTCCCAGACAAATTTGGTTGAAGATTAGCTCTTAAGTTTTAAAATTCCCGTGAACTTATAATTTTTTATGCTGTAATACAGATTGCAGCTATGCATGCTCGAGAAGATGTAGCAAGGCATCAAGAAAGAATGTTTGCACTAGAACGTGCAAGGCCTGCTGTGCAAGGTGCAACTGTGTTCCACCAGGAACTTATGGAAACAAGGAACTTTGTCCCTGCTATGCCAGATTGAAGACCCGAGGGAACAAGCCCAAGTGCCCTTGAGCCTTGAATGCTCCCTTTCTGTATAATCATTAGTCATAATAATCATTGCTTTTCCTGTGTGTGGAAGTATCAAAGAATAGCCCCCAAAAAAAAAGAATCAAAGAATAAATTGAGATGAGTGACTGCATTTTCTTGGCGCTTGGTGGTCAGGGTAACTATTGAGTATTGCTTATTAGATTTTGACGATATTGAACATGTCCATAGAAAAAAAATTTACAGTGAGAGGTCTCTGTTGTTGTCCATGAATGTTTTATGTAAATTAGCAAAACTTCCTATCCTTTAGCTCAGACAACTCAAATAAAACTTTAAAGTAAAGGGACCATATCGGTTATGTAATTGTTGTTGTTGGTTTTTTTTTTTTAAAGTTAATGGGATATTTGGAATTCAGGACCTTCTATTTATAATTCCTCATATCCTACCATCCAACCCAATCCTCCCCCATTTAATTGTTGTTTTAATGGTATGCATGAAACTTAGATGACTTTTCCATTACATTTTCTTAATTTATCATCAAGGGTCTTTCATTGTTAATTTTTGTGATAATAAGAAACTACATTGGGACAGAGTGATAAATAAGGGACCATGTTGGTAAAGTTTCAGAAGATAAAGGACCAAAATGATTATTTTCTCTTCTCATTTTATTACATTATGCTTGGCTTTTGTAAATGATTTGTCTATGCAGTGAAGATAATTGTTAGGCTGTTTATGGGTGGACAGATTCCGTGTTTTTGTGAAATTCTCAATGGCGTTAAATTCAGACCAAATAGTGATTCATCTAAACTAATGGATCAGAGTCAATTGGTCAGATTCTTCTCAACAATCCGTTGATACCAGCATGATGTTATAATTATTTTTTATTTTTATAATTTTAAAAATATTGAAATTAAGTTCTTGATTATATTTTGGTCAACTATATAAAACGTTCCAAAAATATCAAGCTTGCTATCGTATATACACCTAAAAATTATGTATAAAAATGTAAATTCATATCTAAAATATGTCCATTCTCAAAACTACTTAAAAAACTAAATTAAAATAAATCATACCCAATTCGAGATTTTTTTTTTGTTAGGAATATGGCTTTCTAATTAAAGTTGGAACCATTGATGATAAATTAATAAGATGATAGAGATAAAAACTTCTTGGTTTAGAGATTGTTTAGGGGTATGAGTAATTTTGATGTTTATACTGAATAGGTAGCATTTGTTTGTAAATTTCTTTTGGGATTCAGATGAGGGTGGTTTAAAATACCATTGGATTCGTTGGAAGGATCTTTGTGCTCCAAAAGAGGAGGGTGGGCTTGGTTTTAGATCACTAGATGATGTTTTTAATGCCTTTTCTATTAAGCTATGGTGGAGGTTTCGACAAAATGCGTCTCTTTGAGCTAATTTTATGATGGCCAAATATTGTTCAAATGTGCACCCAGGTATGGTTGTTCGTTCGGAAGGGGCCTCTGTGACAACCCCACCTCCCCCTAGGGCGTACCAGAGGGTTCGGCGGGCCGCCTGCCCAGCTCTCGCCGGGACTCAGTCGTTCACTACAATCCTCAAATATATTACAAGAATAAACCTCAAATATTACAATGTAAATCTCCAATATACATCAAATTCTCCAAAAATTACATGTCAAAAGCGAAGCGGAAACAATTCCCAACTATACATAAAATGATTCCAACATCCAAATTGTACAAGATATAGGCCATCCAAACACGTGCACAAGTACTACAAGCCTTCCTTCGCCACGAGCCCTGTGGAAGGGAATAAAATAGTTTTGGGGTGAGCTAAAAGCTCAGCGAGTAACCAGTAAAATCAGTAATCAAATATATTTCACAATATTGCATTTCGATCCTTTCGATGATGTCATGATTCAAAGAACAAATGTCCGTTTATTGCTCTCGTGAGCCAGTGAAATCATAGTACTTGAACACCCAATGCTCAAATCGATCATTTAACATTAACATTAACATTAAGAGGGAGCCCCTTTTTGAGCTCCGGAGCCATTTGCTCCAAGTAAACAGAGGTGGAGACGTTGGTGTCCAGCACAAGACTCCCCAAGAACTCATTGAAGCCAAAATCATATCATGAATTCACATGCAAGCACGCATGATATGCAATCGAATAAATAATGCAAGAAGCATTTCACAAGTACTTTGGAAATAGTTTAGGGTCACTCACATGCACGGCTCAGAAACCATCCATCATGTATCATTGCCTTGCTCAAATCCAAGTCTTAGATCACAAACTCAATGCAAACAAGTCCCTTCAAAGTTCGGACAGCACTTCCCCTACATTTGCTAACTTTTCCAGCCATCATGGCTTCATTATTACTTCAGCCAGTCCCAAAGTCACACAAATGAGTTCATCTAATATCCATTCAGCAAGCTCCAAGTAGTACTAGTACAAGTCAAGCCAGGAAAAAGTCCGGAAATGAAAGTTAAGCTCAAAACCAGAAAAACAGTTTTGACGTCATTTTGCGGTAATGGTACCAAAGGCGCTACGATTGTTGGATGAAGGTACAAGACCCACCGTTTCGAAGCTAAGAGACAGGGCTACAATATTGCAGAAGGTCACTCAACCCAGTTTCGAGTGTAACCAGGTCAAAAATGCAAGAAACTACACCAGAACCGGAAAAACAGATTCACGGAATGCATTCTAGCGGAAACATCATAAATCCGGCTATCCAAGTCCAAATCCAGAAATTCCAAAACCAGCTGAAAGCTAAGAAACAGGGCTAAATTTTATCAGAAGGCCTCAACAACCAATTCGGAAGCAATTCCAGCCAAAACAACCAATTACAGGCGCAATTCTTACATTCGGGTAAAACCAGAACAGCAATAGTAATTTCGACTTTTCTCATTCTACACTACTCCGATTGACCTGAAATTTTGTAGGCACCTCTAAAATGTCATTCTCTACAACTTTCATGTTTTAAGCCAAGGCCAATTCGGCCTCTAACTAGGAGCTAAAAATTCGGGCAGAATGAAGAACAAGGAACCCTAGTTTTTTCAATTTCCTTCCAAAACAGAAATTTCTTGCAATTAATCACTTTTTCCACCTCCTAGCTTCCTCAACTATCATTTCCAATCATCATACATAACCACATAATAACAATCATATGAGAACAGAAAAATCCTCATTAAATATAAAACTTCACTAATTTCAACCAAAATCATGAAATCATCCATAAAATCACTTATTCAACCACCACCAATCACTAATTGAACATTATCAAGATCAAAGGAGAGGTTCCTTAGTCACTTACCATGCAAACCCAAGGAAAGACCCAACTTAGCACCCTTGCTTCTCAAACCACTTCACCACACACCTTAATACCACCAAGAGAAAGGTTTTTATGGAGCAAATCACGGTTTTAACGGTTGGTTTGTGAGATTGGGCAAGAAATAGGAGGAAGAAATTGGAAGCTTTTCTCTCTTTTTGTCTCCAAGAGGTTCGGCCAAGGAGCTTATGAAGAAGATGAATTTTGGGTCAAGTTTTTAATCAATTAGTAAAGGTAGTAAAATGGTCAAAGTCCACCCTTGAGTAAGAAAGTGACACTTGGCACCTCTAAACTTTAATCTTATCTTTTTGTCTCTCCAATACAAATATCTTAACACTTTGTAAAATAATATCACTTAATACAAAATTCCAACAAGTTGTCAAAAATATAATGCATTTACCGCACTTGCGGGTCCCACGTTCAAAATACGCACTTAATTTCTCAAAAACTAACCGATACTAGAAAAATCATTTTAAAACTATCTTTGCTCATAAACTTTATCTGGGAAATTTTTCTAATAAAGAAATTGTAGAAAAGGCGGGCGATTAAATAAAATAAACCCTAGAAATTTAGAAAATTTCCGGGTTCTCAAACTCATTTTTTTTTTCGGGGCGTCACAGCCTCTCATACGTGGCGTAGGATGTTACATGTTCGGGACAATGCTGAACAACATATAACTTTCATTATCCACTCTGGGGATTCTAATTTCTGGTTTGATAATTGGTTAGGTTCTGGGCCTTTGGCTATGCGGTTAGGGAGTGTTTCGAATCACAAGGTGTCTGATTTTTTAGTTGATGGCAGGTGAAATTTTCAGTTGCTAGGTTTGTGGGTACCTCCATTTATTATCAACGACATCCGAATGTTCTCTCTCCCTCAAATTGAGAATGGTGTGGAAGATTTAATGATATGGGCTCCTTCTCAATCTGGAGTTTTCACGCTAAGCTCAGCTTTTAACCTGGTGCAATCACATAAGCAAAGGTCATTTATGTTCTCAAAAGTCTGGCACCCATGAATTCCTTCCAAAGTGTCTGTTTTTCTTCTTCGCTTGTTGCGAAATCGATTACCTATGGACTCCATGTTATGCAAACTTGGTATTTCGGGCCCATCAAAGTGTTTCTGTTGTGTCCAGGCTACTGGTGAGACTTTGGACCATGTCTTTTGTAGTGGACAGGTAGCAGTTTCAGTTTGGAATTTCTTTGGCTCTGCTTCAGGTGTGCTTAATTCAGGTGGCTCGGTTCGGGCTTACATTGCAAGGTGGTGGTATAGCGCACCAAGAAATGGTTTCATTGCATTTGTTCATTTTATTATACCTTCTCTGATTTGTTGGAATATTTGGAAGTCCAGAAACTCGGCACGTTTTGAAGGGAAACTTCTTTCTCACGTCACTATCTCTGAGTTTGTTTTTGACAATGTGAAGGACCTCTTTAGGTTTCAATTCCCTGGGTACCCATTCACTTCCTCAACATGGATGGAGTTTTATTCTTCGCTCTCTTATATTCATAAGAAAGTCTCATTTATGATTGTAAGGTGGTGTCAGCCACTCTTGGGGGTAATTAAACTTAATACTGATGGCTGTTCAAGGGGTAACCTAGGGAGGGCAGGTGGTGGTGGGGTTTTGCATGATGATGGAGGAAATTTCCTGCTCGCTTTCTCCTCTTTTTTTGGGAATGTAACCAGCATTCAAGCTAAGGCGATCGCTCTTCTCTTTGGGGTTAAGTTGTGTCTCTCTCGTGGTTATGTTAACTTGCACATTGAAATGGATTCGTTGGTTCTTGTTCATATCCTAAAACAGGTATCTAGCTGTCCATGGAGTATTTATACAGAGGTTAAATACCTTCTAAAGTTGTCGTCTAATTTTGTTACAATTTCTCATTGCTTTCGGGAAAGTAATCAAGTTGCCGATTCTTTAGCAAAGATGGGATGCGATCAAGGTTTCAATACAACATATCATCAGCTTGTGGACCTCCCTATGAAAGCTCGTGGGGCGTTTTGCTTAGATAGAATAGGCCTGCCTTCAATTAGGAAATGTGTTCAACGTGGATGAAAAGCCTAGTTCGAAATTCTGCAATTGAGCCTTATTTGGTTGGCCGTCACATTCTGTTTTAACCATGCAGTTGTTATTAAATTGTCCTCAAACTGTCGTAAAGTTACATTGTAGTAACTTACTACCATGTGGATAATTTTCTTGTATTTGGGTTTGTTGGCAGGGAGTTTCGTTCATTTATAAGGAGAAATTCTGCCTAAATCTTTCTAATAAAAAATTACCTTTGACCAAAAAAAAAAGAAAGTTTTACAATTTCTCAAATTATGTTTGGAAATAACAAGAGAGGAAAGCAATCGAACCGAGTCAAAACAGTCAAATCGAATCATTGGTTTGACCGATTTTTGATAATTTTGATTGATTTTTTACTAAAATGATTTTGTGCTCTTAACCAACTCAGGAAGAAGGTCAATTCATGGTCAAACCGGACCACTAGAAATTCTAGGATTTATTCTAGGGCCTGGAAACAAAGTTTTCTCTAATGGTAGTTTTATTTTGGTTCGCCTTAAAAGAAAGGGGGGAAAAGCAAAATATATGCTTATTCAACTGAGTTTTAAGGGGATTGAGACGTAATTTAATGCCAATTCTTTTTTTTTAAAAAAAAACAAGTATGGAATTTAAGAAGCAGAGTGGGAGATTTAAATTAGAACCTCTAATTTCTAAAACTTTAACCTTAGCCACAATCAATTTTTGTCTGCGATTTGCTTAATTAATTTGTGAACCAAACTCAAATAAAATTGTGCGGAATGAAACTTAATTTTTGTATAAGGTAGAATTTGACTTATACTTTACCTCTAGAGTTACAAAAATAGTTGCCACGAACCCATTCAAACATGTATGCTCCATTTCTTTTTTAATTGTCCCATTCCTTTCTATACTCTTTCCATCCCCAATTAGCAAGTATAAGATTTCAATCTTGAATCTAATAAGAGAGAAAACTCTTAAGAGTCTCTCCTGCCACAAGTTAGAAAACGCATTTTAACTTATTTTTATTAGTTTTTATTATTTCGGCCCTCTTCTTACCAAGTGCTGAGGAGTGCCCGTTCTGTTACGTCAATGACGATGTCATGCAATGGATCAAGGGCTTTAGTTGTCATTAGTATCAACTGCACAGTATAATGTAAAATGCAGAGGCCCCGTCTCGAACCTAGACGCGTGGCAACCCAGCGAGGGCCGAGTTGGGCTTGGACCGCAGGCCCCTGGCACCCGTCCTGGGGGCTCACCGCCACTAGGGCTCCGAGTGGCTCCAGGAAAAATCCCGTAGAGGGCTGGAAGGATCCCTCTCTGTGCAGGATTGAGGCTATATCTGGCAGGTTCCGAAACGTACGGAAGTCGGACTCTCACGCAGGTATAAATGGTAACGCACACCAACTACACAAGGTACGCTGACTATTGGCACATTACTCCCGGTTGTTTTACTTCCCGTGAACTTCACTCACCCGAAAGCTAACTTGACCGTCGGAGTGCCCTTGGGGACGATTTCGGGGCCCCCTCTGTTAGATCACCCTCTTGTTTGTCTTGTAGGTTTGGAACCAGCTCTTCCCATCAGCACGCCAAGCTCATCAGGTCAGCTCGGTCCGGGGAAGCTCAGCGCTTTGGCGCCGTCTGTGGGAACCGTAAGGTAATCGAGGTTGTGTTGATGGCAAGAACACGATCCAAGCGAACAGTAGAGAACACCGACCCTGGAGCTGGTGAAGGTTCCCAGCGAAGGGAGGCCGAGGCGGCCCGGGGCGTCGGGGGCTCAGCCCTGTCAGGGGAACGGAGACAGTAGATTTTCCAGTTCGTGATGGAGAACCTCCCCATGCTGGAAGACATCATCCGGCAGGTGAAGGAGGGGGGCGAAGCCGGTGGTGCACAGACCTCCAAGGTAAAGGGGAAAGAAAAGGAACCACTTCCCGACCCCTCGGAGGATGAGTCACGCGACCAGCCCCCTAGAAGGAAACGGCCACGGACTCCCCCTCGCCCCCGAGTCTCGGTGGTCGGGGACAGCGAAAGGTACTCCCGTGGCAGGTCTGCTGGGAGTAGGCCGAGAAACCATTCCCCGCGCAAACCTGTGTGGAACGAGCCCGATCGCTCTCCCGACCGATCTATTAAAAGCCGGCCGCGAAACCCTTTCCAGTGGAAGCCTGTTCGAGACGAACTCGAGCAGATCTTGCGGCCACAGTTGTACGAGGACAACTACACCACTTCGCCCTTCCCCCGGAAGATAGAGGATTACCCACTACCCCGGAGGTTCAAGATCCCGAGCATTGAGATATATGACGCTTCAACCGACCCGGAAGACCACCTCTCGGTCTTCCTGACGCACATGCGTCTGCAAACAGCCGCGGATGAAATCCGCTGCAAGACCTTCCCCATGTTCTTAAAGGGGAAGGCTCGGCTCTGGTTCCAAGGTCTGGCACCGGGGTCCATCCGGAGTTTTCCTGAACTGGCCAGACAGTTCGTCGCCCAGTTCGTTTCCTCAAAGATTTATTCGAAGAATGCGACTCACCTAATGGCTATCAGGCAGAGACCCGACGAGTCACTGAGAAATTTCATGACCCATTTCAATGCGGAGAGTTTACAGGTCAGGGACAAAGACGAAAAGGTGGTCATGGCCGCCTTCATGAATGGGCTCAGGGTAGAGGAGCTCTTCCACAAGCTGGCCGAGAAGCCTCCTGGAAATCTGGAGGAGCTCCTGACCAGGGCGCACGCGGCCGCTAATGCGGAGGAGACGGGCCGTCTGAAAAGAGAGTCAGATCGGGAGCTCGGAAATCGAAGAGGACGGGGAAACCCCCCCCCGAGAACAAGGATGGTCTGGCCAAGAAGAACGTCTTTGACCGGCTCTCGAGGGAGAAAGCCCCTGCTCCGCCACCACTCCCGGAGAAAGGCTACACCCCCTTGACTCGGCCTAGAACCCAGATCCTGGCTGTTACGGAAGCGGAAGGCCTGGGAGGTCGGCCGCCCAAGATCAGAACAAAAGGAACCAGGACCGGTACTGCGCTTTCCATCGCAACGTCGGACACGACACGAAGGGGTGCTGGGCCTTATGGAAGGAGATCGAGGATCTAGTCCAGCGCGGCTTCCTGGGACGATTCGTGCGGCAAGGTCACCCCGGCCAAGAGCCCGGATGCACCTTTCGCGGAGATCGGGATGAGGGCCGGCTTCGCGACTGCCCTGAGCAGCGTGATGCACTTCAGGGCCACTCCCCCGATCAGGACACCCAGAACCTAGCGGGGGTGATAAACACCATCGCTGTGGGTCCTACGGAGGGGACAGCCATGCAACTCGGAAGAACCGGCGACCTCCTCGTGAGGGGGATGATTCCTTGAAGTGCTTACGCATAGATGAGGAGATCACTTTCGGACCAAGGGATGCAGTTCCTCTAGCGTCCGGGAACCACGAGGCCATCGTAATAGATATTGTCACTAACAACTATCGGGTGAAGAAGGTGTATGTCGACCAAGGGAGTGCGGTTGACATGATGTTTTATCAGGCGTTCAAGGAACTCGGCTTGGAGGATGGACAGCTGACCCCGGTTCGGACACCCCATGTGGGTTTCATCGGACCGCCTATCAACCCAGAAGGAATGATCACCCTGATGGTCACCGTAAGGCAGGCCCCCAAATGCCGGACCATCCCTGTCAATTTCGTGATGGTCAAGCAACAATCCCCGTACAACGTGTTCCTGGATCGGCCTGCTTTGAACGCCCTCCGAGCTACCCCTCCACGCTCCACCTCAGCGTCAAATTCCCCACTCCGGGAGGGGTAGCCGAGGTGCACGGTGATCCAGAGATAGCCAGAGCTTGCTACTTGGCCATGCTTCGGGGACAGGAGAAGGTGGTCGCCTAAACGACCTGCTTGGAGCCCTACATTCCAAGGGAGGAGGCCCGACAGTTGGGTACCGAGGACGATATCGAGGAGTTCCCCTTGAGGGAAGACCGGCCCGCCCAGGTGATCCGCATCGGCACGTTGCTGCCCCGGGAGGAGAGGAGGGCTTGAAGGCCCTATTAAAGGAATACTCCCAGGTCTTCGCATGGATGGTTGAGGACATGCCCGGGATTCCGACCGACCTGGCAGTCCACCACCTCAACGTGGATCCTCGCTTCAAACCGGTGAAGCAGAAGAAAAGGAGTTCCGCCCCGGAGGGGAACGAGGTGATCAAGAAGGAGGTCGGCAAGCTGCTGGAGTCCCAGATCATCCTGGAGGTACATTACCCGACCTGGTTGGCCAATCCCATCCTGGTGAAGAAGGAGGACCAGTCGTGGAGGATGTGCGTGAATTTCACAGATCTCAACAAGGCCTGTCCAAAGGACTGTTTTTCCCTGCCAAGGATCGACAGGTTAGTAGACTCTACTGTGGGTTTTGACGTTTTATGATTCTTGGATGCCTTCAAGGGCTACCACCAGATAAAGATTGCTGAGGAGGACCGGGAAAAGACTTCCTTCATCACCGAGGAAGGAACCTACTGCTACCGGACCATGCCATTTGGGCTGAAAAATGCTGGAGTTACCTACCAGCGCCTGGTCAACAAACTATTCCAAAATCAAATCGGCAGAAACATGGAGGTCTACGTGGATGATATGATCGTCAAAAGTCGAACCGACCAGCGGCTCATTTCAGACCTGAGGGAAATCTTGGATATCCTGTGGGAGAGCCGGATGCGGCTGAACCTGAAGAAATGCACCTTCAGGGTCAGGTCGAGAAGGTTCCTGGGATTCTTGGTGTCCCGAGAAGGAATCCGGGCCAACCCGGATAAGGTCCAGGCTATCATGGACATGGCCCCTCCGAGGAATGTAAGGAAGGTCCAGCGGCTCACGGGGAGGATGGCTGCCCTGAGCAGGTTCCTCTCGCGTTCTGCGGTCAGGGAGCTGCCTTTCTTTCGGATCCTGAAAGCTTCCAAAAACTTTCAATGGACTGAAGACTTCCAGAAAGCCTTTGCTGACCTGAAAGCATATCTGGCCGAGCTGCTTACCTTGATCGCCCCGGAGCAGGGAGAAACCCTGTTCCTATACTTGTCTGCCTACAACGAGGCCGTCAGCGCGATTTTGGTGCAGGAGGACAGGGGGGCTCAGAGGCCATACTACGTTAGCAGAGCTTTGCAGGGGCCGGAAACGCAGTACATGCCGGCGGAGAAACTGGGCATTGCCTTGGTGCACACGGCCCGTAAGCTCCGACCTTACTTCCAGGTCCATAGCATCGTCGTCATAACGGATCAGTCCCTACGGCAGATACTTACAAAACCCAAGGTTTCGGGCAGGATGACCAAGTGGGCCGTCGAGCTGGTCGAGCATGACATCGGCTATCAGTCTCGCACCGCTATCAAGGCTCAGGCCTTGGCAAACTTCCTTGCTGAGAGGGCTACCTTGCCCCTGACCGGGCTGAGCTCTCTGCCTGCAAGCATACGGCCGGGAGAGCCATGGGTGCTATTCGTAGACGGAGCCTCGAGTAAGGAAGGAAGCGGAACTGGTCTGTTGCTCACCTCGCCCACTGGGGAAGAGCTGACATACGCGCTCAGATTTGACTTCCCGGCATCCAACAATGAGGCTGAGTACGAGGCCCTATTGACAGGATTGCGGATAACCCACCAGATAGGTATAACCGCGATAAAAGTCCGGAGCGACTCTCAGTTCGTCATCCACCAAGTTCGCGGGGAATACGAAACCAAGGAGGATGTCATGAAGAAATACCTGGCCAAGGTACAGGAGGCAATCGGCCTGTTCGACATTTTTTAAATCGAGCGGGTGCCGAGATCACAAAACAGGCGTGTAGACGCCCTGTCGAAATTGGCGTCCTCCTCGTTTGCGCACCTGAACAAGGAAGTCTTGGTAGAGTTGGTCAAACATAAAAGTATCAACCACGTCCAAGTCTTGGCTATAGATAGCCCGGCCACCTGGATGACTCCCCTCATCGACTTCCTCAGTTCGGGTGCCCTGCCAGGGGACAGGACCGAGACCCGCCGACTTCAGTTCAGAGCCGCTAAGTACGCCTACGCCGGGGGAACCCTCTACAGGAGGTCGTATCTGTCCCCCTGGCTAAAGTGCGTGACTCCAGAGGAGGACGACTACATCCTTCGTGAAGTTCATGAGGGCTTATGTGCGGCTCATGTGGGATCCCGAGTACTGGGCAAAAAGTGCCTTCTCCTGGGCTACTATTGGCCCTCGGTGTTCCAAGATGCCGCAACCCTGATTCAGAAATGCCGAGCTTGCCAGGTGCACGCCCCACTGCGCTACCAACCAGCCCGGGAAATGGTCCCCATCCATAGCCCCTGGCCCTTCGCCCAGTGGGGGATAGACCTCCTGGGGCCTTTTCCTCGAGCCCCGGGGAGATACGAGCACCTCGTGGTAGCCATCGACTACTTCACCAAGTGGATGGAAGCGGAGCCTTTGGCCACTATCTCTGGGAGAGCAATTCAAAAATTCTTCTGGAAGAACATAGTCTGCCGCTTCGGGATTCCGCATGTCTTAATATCCGACAACGGGCGCCAGTTCGCCAAAAATCCCTTCAAGAGCTGATGCGCCGAGCTCGGGATCAACCAGCACTTCACATCGGTCGGCCACCCCCAGGCCAACGGCCAGGTGAAAAACACTAACCGAACCATTCTCCAAGGACTAAAAACTAGGCTGGAACTAGCCCAATCTAATTGGTTAGATAAACTCCTTAGTGTCCTCTGGGCTTACCGCACTACGCCCAGGACGGCCACCCACGAGACTCTGTTTTCTCTGACTTACGGGGTAGAAGCGGTGGTACCCGCGGAGATCGGTCTTCCCTCGTCTCGGACACAGAACTTCGTTGCGTCATCCAACGAGGAAGAGCTGAGGTGTAGCTTGGACATGTTGAAGGCCAAGCGTGAGGAAGCGGCGATACGGATGGCTAAGTATAAGAGCCAGCTCGCCCGCTATCATAACGCCAAAGTGAGGAACGTACAGTACCAACCGGGAGACCTTGTCTTAAGAAAGAACTCGGTCAGTAGAGCTCATAACTCCAACAAGCTCAACCCCAATTGGGAGGGACCGTACAAGGTCCTGGAAACAAGCCGGGCTGGCTATTGCAAGCTCGCGAAAATGGATGGATCAGAGGTACCCCACACTTGGCACTTCTCGAATCTGCGATTGTTCGTAGGATAGATTAGGCCAGGATGTCTTACTGTCTGTTCTTCGGAACCTACATACAAGTTCATCATTAAATAAATGTTCGATTTTCAAGTTTTAAGTTCTTCATTATCAATGCCGTTTAATTTTTTAGTTTAAATCCTACACTAGCACATTCAGACAATGCTAAGCGTCCTAGTGGGGGGTTGGGGTAATGGACAAAGTGGCTTGAAGGCCTGACGCTCGGCCCCAAGAGGTCAGCACCGCTTCAAAGTTTAGACTGGATGCTCGACCCCAAGAGGTCGGCACGGAGGTCCGAAAGTTCGGCACTCGACCCAGGAGGTCGGCACGGTTTCAAAGTTTGAGAGTAGATTCTCGGCCCCAGGAGGTCGGCACGGCTTTAAAACCCTAGGACATGAAAGTCCGATGATGCTCGGTCCCAAGAGATCGCGCGGCTTAAAGTTTCAAAATCTGGAAGCCCGACGCTCGGCCCCAAGAGGTCAGCGCGGCGTAAACTATTTTGGGTTTGTTAAAATTTGGGAGTTCGACGCTCGACCCAGGAGGTCGGCATGAACGCCTTCAAAGTCAGACGTTCGACCCAGGAGGTCGGTAGGAACATCCTTAAAGGTTGGTGCTCACCCCCAAGAGGCTGGCGCGTCGTCTTGATGGGTCTATTTGGTGCTCGACCCGGGAGGTCGACACATGGTTTTGATAGTCTGATTGCTTTTGACAATTTAGCTGTTAGATTAAAAAGGGATATATTTGGTGCTCGACCCAGGAGGTCGGCACATGGCTTTAGTCGCTAGAGTTTGGCGCAGGCGAGAATTGCAAGATAGTTTCTTTCGAGTTTTATATATGCATTCAAAACCTATCTATTACAAAGCCTCCAAGTCGGTAGTTTCCTTCGAGTTTTATATATGCATTCGAAGCCTATCTATTACAAAGCCTACCGAGCTATAAAAGGAAGACGGCTCAGCCCCTCTTCTTTTTACTGGTGGCCTGCTGGGAGCAGGAGTTGAAGGTACACCTTAAACATGTTGAGAGGCGTATGGTGAAGGCTATTCGAGAAGATAGCTGTGGAGGCCCTGGGGCAGGGGACCCATCCATTTCGAATGAACCTTCAAGAACATTTTCAACTGGAACATTGTCACATCCTTATAAGAAGATGGAAAGGGTTTCTGGAGTGGTCGCTGCCCTAGGCCACCGGCTCCTTTCCCGAAGCTCTGCCAGGAGCCTCGTCTTCCTCCAAGGGAACCTCCACCAGGTCAGCTCCCACATCAGACCTGCTCGCCAGCTCCTTCAGGGCATGTCTCTTACAATACCCGTCAAAGAGCCAGTCTATCTTCTCCTCGGCCTTAGGGTTGTACTCCTTGAACACGACCAAGTCGAAGCCAGGCAGGCCGTGCTCCTTGACCCGGTCCAGGGCTCGCGTGAAGCCGACCTGGAGGATGGGCCGGTTGAGGAGAGCGACGTCCTCGGCAAACTGTTGGGAGGAGATGAACTCCCGAACAGCCTTCTTCCGCTCCCGGCTGACGGTGCTGGTGAGCTCGATGGCGTGGTCTTCCCTCAACTTTGCCACGCCCGCCTTCTTCTGGTCCAGCTCCGACCTAGTGGAGGCGAGCTGGACCTGGGCTGTTTCCAGCTCCTTCTCAGCCTTGCCCAACTTGGCCCTGAGGGAGTCCGCCTCCTTGAGGGCCTGGGTAAGCCTCTGCTCTGTCTCCCGATTCTTCTTTTGTAATTTCTCTAAGTTGGGAGACAACTCGGAGAAGCGGGTCGCCAGGGCAGCACCAGCGGCGTTGGCCTGAGGAGGAGGGAAAACAGGTCAGTACGTTACGTTATCTAACCAAAACGCAGAGGCACAACTGGCCCAAGGGGTAGGGAACTTTCTTGGGCCTGCGCGGTGTAATATGTGTCCTGGAGTTCGGAAGGGCTGGCCAGCTCCATCCACCTCCTGTCGCGCGGGAGGACCGAGCCCGCAATCAGCTCGCGAGCCATTTCAGGAAACTGGGCTCGGTCGTTGATGGAGAGCCCCCAAGATGGACAGAAGTGGCGGGGATCGTGCATAGTGGGGGTCTGGCCCGGCTTCAGGGGGGCTATGTGGCGGAAGTGCCACAAATTCGGGGGAGGCGACTCCCGAGCATGCTCCTCGGCGGAGCCAACGCCCAGGTGGACTAGACCCCTTGATGTCAGCAGGGGGCTGTGTTGAAACCAGCGCAAGTTTCTTCCCGGGTTGGGAGGGCTCGTCCCCTCGACCCCTCTTCTGTCCGGTCGCCTTCTTCTTGTTGGCGACCTTTTTGGAGGGGGAGGAGGTGTCTTGCGCTTCATACTGGGGGGTTTGGCCGCCCCCTGGGGTTGGAGCCGCCCCAGGGGCCTCCCTGGCAGCCTCTGGCTGAGGGGTGGGTGACCTCCTCCGTAGGTGCGCCCAACAGCTTGGAAAGCCTCCTCACTGTGACAAACATCGCCAGGTCAGCCAAAACAGGTCAGTAGGGGAAAATATAATATAAATACAACAAGCTACAGGGACAGAGTCGGCGTTACAGGCGTCGAGGTCGATAGGGGAGGTCACCACCTCTCCAGGGGACCCGGACAACGTCCCCATCAGCCCGGCAGCAGAGATCTGCTCGGTGGAGAACTTGGCGGCATTGAGCTTCACCTTGGAGCTCACCAGCTGGCTGAGGGTTTCGAAATCTAAGTCCTCCGGGTAGGGGTCGGCCTTGACCTCCCCAACCTTCCATACATTGGGGGGAAAATGTATGGATTTGACAAAAAAGAAATCCTCCTTCCAATTTTTCACGGAAGAGGGAACCCCCGTAGAGCAGATCTTGGGTGCCTTTTCCCTCCCAGACTTGGCTGGCACCTCGGCGGGAGAAGTAGTACCACCCAAGGAGGGAGAGCTTAAGGATGTAAGCGACCCGGAAGAGAGAAAAAGAGTAGGGGATGGAGCAGATTTGACAGTAGATCAGGAATCCAATGATGATCCTGATCAAGTTGGGATGGAGTTGGGTGATTCTGAGCCCCCAGTAGTTCAGAATCTCAGTTAGGGCTGAAAGAATGGGGAGTCGGAGCCCTGCGATCAGCTGCTCCCTATAGATGGCCACGAAGCCAAGGGGAGGTCGGCTAGCTCGGTCGTTGGGTCCAACCGCCCTCGGCTCGAAGGCCGGAGGAATGGAAAAAGACTCGACCAGCTCGGCCACCGCCCTGGGTGAGAGGTGGCCTCCTGCTGGTCGGGGTAACCGTAATTGAATTCAGGATCATCCCCCTACTCAGGGGCAGGGGTCCCCTCAGAGGAATCTTTGTCCTCCCCAGCTCCTCCCTAGGCTCCGCCTGGGGAGTCGTGGGGGGACTTGGGGGAAGGGATGGAAGTGGCTTGTCGCTCGATATAGGCATCAAGCTCGGCCGCCTCCTCTAGGGCCCGGGCTGAAGGAGAGTGGGCAGACGGAGAGCTCATGATATCAATGGGCTCAAGCAAGTCAGGAATGGGGAAGTAGGGATTAGAGGAAGAAGAGGAAGAGAGGGGTAGAGGAGAAGGTGACGGTGAAGATGAGGACGAAGATGAAGAAGAAATGAGGATTCTGGGGGCTCTACGATGGGCCGGAATTTGGGATGCGGTGGAAGTAACGTCGAAACGACCCGACATAAAAAGCAGGATGTGGCAAACAGGAGGAAAGACACCGTGAAGAGAGAAAGAAAGGGACTTACTGGTAACTGGAGTAGGGACGAAATGGGAAAGAAGGAGGGAATCGCCGGAATCTGGGCACGGAAAGCCAGAAGTCTTGCTGCTGGATTTTCAAAGAATGCAAAAATGTGCAAAGAAGGGAAAATGGCAAATAGAGTCGAATGGAATTTGGTAACTGCTATTTATAAGGGAGGAAATGGGGGGAAAACGGTTGCTTGAATTTGAACCGACCCCATGTGAACGCATTTAATAGCAGTACGAAGACCGAAGGGACGCGACAACCGAAAGGACGTGGGCGGGGCTTTTCAGGGGCAGCACTGTACCGGAGGTGACCCTGGCAGAGCAGTGCGCGACGCTGGCCTCTCACGTGGCAGAGGTAGATTAGGTCTGCCAGAAAGCCCTACCTAATCTAGGGGGCTAGTGCAGAGGCCCCGTCCCGGATCTAGACGCGTGGCAGCCCAGCGAGGGCCGAGCTGGCCCTGGACCGCAGGCCCCTGGCACCCGTCTTGGGGGCTCACCGCCACTAGGGCTCCGAGTGGCTCCAGGGAATAATCCCGCAGAGGGCGGGGAGGATCCCCCTCTGCGCGGGATTGAGGCTATATCTGGCAGGTCCCGAAACGTACGGAGGTCGGACTCTCACGCAGGTATAAATGGTAACGCATACCAACTACACAAGGTACGCTGACTATTGGCACATTACTCCCGATTGCTTTACTTCCCGTGAATTTCACTCATCTGAAAGCTAACTTGACCGTCGAAGTGCCCTCAGGGCCCCCTCTATTAGATCACCCTCTTGTTTGTCTTGTAGACTTGGAACCAGCTCTTCTCATCAGCACGCCGAATTCGTCAGGTCAGGTCGGTCCGGGGAAGCTCAGCGCTTCTTCATAAAACGTAGCACAACTAATATAGATACTAACATAACAAATGTAAATACTAATACAATAAAATAAAAAATATAACAATTTTTTAACACATTAAAATTGGTGTTTTATATTTAATCTACTCTAACGAATTTCAGAACTTCCAAATCTCCTACCTTTAACTGTACTCTATAGTCACTATTGTGACTGCAGAGGATCTCAATCCGTTATGCAGCATACACAACATACTAATGAGTAGAGATAGAGAGATATGATATAAATTTTAGAATAAATTCCAAAAAAGGTTACCAAAGTATTTAAAACTGCACCGGTCGATCACTTAACATGTGAGGATTCGAAATTTTTTTTTTATATTATCGAATATTAGTAGTTTGCTTAAATATTTATTTACTCATTTTTCTCCAAATTATTTATTTCGATCATTTAAAATCCATTTATGTGGAACGATGCCCCTTTTATATTTTTTTAAAGCATTTTGTTGGAAAAATTCACTTTTCGAAAACTCGTTTAGTTCGGAACAACGAGTGCACGTTTTTCGAGACTATATTTGAATCGAAAGTGTATTAATATTAGAGAGTTAAGAATGATCAATGGTAGATTAATAAAGGTTCATTGAGAAATTAATACTCGACTCATGTAAAGACTCACAAAAATTTACCTATTTCAAACTCCAAATTCTAGCTCATTTTATTATTTATTTGGCCAATTGCCCCAAATATTATTTTCTAACCTTTTTAGACCTAATTAAAGGGATCTATGGTTTAGTTATATTTTTAAAGTGACTCATTTCAAAATTTAATTTCTGAAAACTCGTTAAGTGAAAATAGTAAATACGCGATTGGAATAAATAATTGAATCGAGGATATAATAAGTTTGGAAAAAATTGGAAACTTGTACATTAGTCTCAAAATAGGTATTTTTATGTTTAAGTGCTCAATTATTAGTTAGTAATATTATCGTTATAAGAATTTTTTAGAAATTTCACTCTATCACGTATAAATTGGAAGTACGCGTTTTCACGTGCGCATTTAATTGAAGGCCTTTAGACCATTATTTTGGGACAATTAAGAGTGAATAATATTTATATGGATATAAGTGCATTAGAGGTTTAGTGCACTAGTGAAATAAACTCGAGAGGAATCGAGCACAAAACACGCGCGTACGCGCACTATTCCTAGTTGACTTTTGAAACAAAATTTGGTCAAATCTTAAAGCTTCTCACGGAAGCTTATTATCAGCAATTGCTCTTCTTTTTCTGCTCTCAACAGCCGAACAACACAAGGAGAAAAGAGAGCTCCAAGCTTCAACTTTCTTCTTCAAATTCCTCCATCAAACTTCCTCCGTTTCACTTCAAAATTTGACCGCACCTAGCTTAACTCTTGGAGATTACATCTAGCTAAGAAAAGGGGGAGCTTTTCACGGTTTTCTTGGCCAAGGAGAGGACTGAAAATTTCTGTTGTACACATCAAAGCAAGTAGGTAACGATCAAACCTCGGAAACTTAATTTATGGAAGTTCTAGTGCACCTTTAAACTCTTACTTGCATATGGGTAGTTTATTTTGATGGAAAATTTGGTTGTGTGGGCTCTATGAACTCCCACCTTGGATATATGGACTGATTTGTGGTGTGTTGATGGTAATAATGTTTATTTAGTGCTTAAACTAGTGGATTAATGTTGGGTTATTGATGAAAACTCAAATGATGTGCAAGGGGAAAAAGTGACCATTTTGCCCCTGGTTTGTTCAACCACTTTCGTACAAGATTTTGAGGTTCTAATGGCTCGTTTATGTTTTTTACATGTTATACTGATTGTGTAAAAAGTTTCATGGAAAAATAATATGATTTGGTTGGTTAAATGAAGTGATTTCCAAAGTTTAGAAAACTGGAAAATGATTCCCGTCACTACCAGACAGTCATCTTGTTTCGGCTATAATTCATTGCTCCAATGTCGGAATCGAGTTCCGTTTGTGGCACTAGAAACTAGACATTCCCAAATTTCATTTGGTATAAAATTCATGTTTTTGTTCAACTCGAGTGAGCCAAACCATTCGTTTGAAAATTTCTTTCCTGTTTCATTTGTCACTGGGAGGCAGATTATGAACTGCGATTTGATGCTCACGTATGAGCTGGTTATGGACAGATTTTGAAAATGGTTTCTTCTGAAAAAATGTATCCTTATGAATCTATTTTCCAACGCCACCAACCATGCATTGAGTGATTGAGTGATTGAGTGATTTTCCAGTTGAATTGAGTGATTTATGATCAAAATTCAAAACTAGTTTTGTGAAGGAAAACCATGCATTTGGACAGATTTGAAACTAACTACGGTTTGGGACTTGTTATC
Source organism: Coffea canephora (assembly GCA_036785865.1). Lineage (NCBI taxonomy): Eukaryota > Viridiplantae > Streptophyta > Magnoliopsida > Gentianales > Rubiaceae > Coffea > Coffea canephora. The sequence continues at coordinate 17,407,415 of CM071922.1, forward strand.
CAAAGCCTCTTATTGTAAATCATCTATCGAATGTACCTTGAACATATTTTAGACATTTTCTACTGGAATGGACCATGTTGGAGATGTTCCTTGACCAAATGTTTGGAAACGGTAAAACGGAAGTTCAAAGGCAGCTTAGCCTTAGAATTTCTTGTGATTTCAACGGTTTTGTTAACCCACTTTCTGTACTTATTTCTCCATGAAATTTGGTAGAGGAACAACCCTGATATGGTAGTATTATACTACTAATTTTGGTATTATTCTGAGGCCGTTTCATTGCTCAACTAAACTTCCAAAGTTCGTGACTTGATTTTGGAAAACCCTTGTTTAACAAGGAAATTTGGGTAACTTTGAGCTGCCATATCTTGGTGCTCGAAACTTCAATTCTCATTCCGCTTGTTTTGTTTTAAACCTGGATTAAACTCTAACAGAGTTCCAAATTTCAGAGTCTAGCTCGAATTGTATGAATTTTGCGAAATTTTCAAACTTTGTCGAAAATCAACCCAAATCTGTCTTGACTTCCTAAAACGGCAAGTTTGAGCTAAATTTCGAATATTTTCCAATTAGAATCATGGAAAAGTGTCTTCTAGGAACTTTTAGTACTTTGGAAATAGTTTCTAATGGCACCAATTTTTCTAATTTTGGATTTGTAGAGAATGAGATACGATTTTTTAAAGTATGGGTGACAAATCTGAAATTTCCGAACTTAAAGGAAATTGAGGGTTGCGAACTCTCTATTTTCCTTCGATATTGCTAAACCGTTTTACACTTGATTTCAAAGATGAAAATCAGATTTTTCTTGTGTTTTAAAACCTCATTTTTGAGCCTCGATTTACGAGTAATTAAGGCTCATTTTCGTGAAATTTTCTTAGATTGTACAAGTGTGCAATCTTCCTCGATAATTAGGGGTTTTAAGTGATAGTGTGTAATAGACAATTACTATTCGCTCAGGTGCTCAAGGTGACCTTTAAGAGGATCTCGAAGGGACCACCTAAAGGCTTGTTTACGCACTTACTCCCTTGTTTCGATTGGTGAGTGTCAAGTGCATGAACTTGATGTTAAGTGGTTATCTGTTTCTTATCCGGTATGAAAATTTGAAATTTTGAGACAAGAGTGTATTTTACCGCACTCGTGCTCTTTCAAATGAAATTATATTCGAATTTTGCTATGTGAATTCATATCCGACTTGTATATGGTAATGTGGATGTGATTCATATTTGTTTTGATTCGTATATGTGATCCGTATTTGTGATTCTTATTTGGAATCGTCGATTTGAGCGTTGCTCGTCGACTTATATTCGTATTCATATTTATATTCGTATTCGTATTCGTATTCGTATTCGTATTCAGAGGACGCCCAAACTCGTTGACTAACTTTGCGAATCGAGCCAGCATGGGCTTGGTCGATAAGCTTAGCAAACCATGAAATATTCGTAAAGCATGATCTATTGGAGAGATCTTGCTCGGCACTACTCGCGCAGTATTGGCATGATATACTCGAGTATTATCAAAAATTTGATGAGCGGGCCCGGTAAAGGGGTGTAATGGTGACGGGATTCGAAGAAAAGTGGTTTATCTACGGATTTGATATTTATGTGGTTGACGGAGTGTCAACGTGAGATGTGATCAAAATTTTGACTCGACTATGTGGAATTTAGCTCCTGAGAGCTATAGTATCCTTGAATTGTTTATGTTTATTTTTCCTATTCGAAATGTGAATTATTCGAACATTATAACTTTACTTACTATGTAATTTGTAGCTACTTGGATTATGTGTTTACATGTGTGTTTCTTGGCCTCATTGAGTATTGGCTCATCCCATTAGTTAGTTTTCCTTAACAAGTTGGATTGAAAGATTTTGGAAAAACCGACTAGATTATACTTTTAATTGGAATCTGGACTATAAATGTGTAGTCGACTTTTAATGGTTGTATTTTGGGATTTGATGTATCTTTTGTGAACATGATGTAAGATTTGAATATTTAGTTAAGGAAACGACTTTTCTTTATTTCGACTTGTAGTATTTGGTATGTATCGTTAAATTCGATTTGAATTGTCTTGAGTCCTGGCGAGAGTTGGGCAGGCGTCTCGCGGATACCCTTGGGTTCGCCCTTATTTTTTACTCAAAAAAAGTCACTCATCTCTTTAAAACGAGCCTTATGGATCATTTTAGCGAGCTTAACATTTAAGCCAACTGGAAATTAGCAATTTAGCTTGTTAGTGCAGGTTTTCAAGCATAAAAATGTCCAAAAATAATTACCCAAACTTTAAAAAAAAAAAAACTCAAACTTCAAGACTGATTTGTATTTTGATCAAAGCTAAAAGGAGTTAAATGTAATTAAACCAAAAAAACATGCCAACACTCTATTACCTCTTCTTCCTCTCACCGTCCCGGCACGCATCCCAACACCCCCAACACCTGACCTTCGCAGATCGGGTCCCTACACGATTGTCAGCAAATATCATAAAAGGGGCAGAAGTTGCTGGCAAATTTCAAGAACTTTTGTCAGTTTACTTGAAAAGGCTTTTGGCATTTGAAAATCTATTTAAGGTGAATAATTCCTTCAAACAGGCTGCTCCTGGGAAGACCATTATTGCCGTTGTTGTCCCCGGTGAGAAGAAGCCAAAAAATGCTGTTGCTCCAAAGAAAGAGGCTGTGATAAGAAGCAGCCGAAGAAAGCATTGTTTTGAATTAGGAATTTCATTTTTATTTTTTTATTTTTGTAAATTTTCTGACATTTTTACCTTAAAAATCTATATTAACATATCATTTACTAGTTTTCGGTCATATTAAGAGCTAAACTCGCTGGAATGACGTAAAAGGCTCGATATGATTGATTTTTTGGCCAAAAAAAAAAAAGTTAAGTGACCAACTTGTGCAACTTTAAATAATTTAGTGACTTTTGTAAACCCTTGATCTCACCAAGTCCAAGGGTTGTTGTTAAATCACTATTCTAGCTCCAATTATGTTTAGTCAAAAGATATTGCAAATAAATGACTTTTGTATATGCATAACTAGGGCTGCAAACGAATCGAGCCGCTCGCGAGCGGCTCGAGTCAAGCTCGAGTCGAGCTCGAGATTAATCGAGCTCGAGTCGAGCTCGAGCCAGCTCGAGTCAACCTCGAGCTCGAACTCGAGCTCAGAATATTAAGCTCGTTAGCTCGCGAGCCGGCTCGGGAGCTTGAGTATATATATTTATATATTTTTTTTATTTTTATTTAATAATAAAATTACGTATATTATATATAAATATATTTTAATTTTTTATTTTCATAGTGAAATTACGTATATATCCTTAATATTTTATTATTTATTCAGAAAAAAATATTATTTTTTTTATTTTTTTAAAAATAAAATAATTTTTTTTTATTTTTTCGAGCTCGAGCTCGGCTCAACTTGATTCGAGTCGAGCTCGAGCTCGAAAATTGCCAGCTCGTCGAGCTCGAGCTCGAGCTTGGTAAAATTTAGTCGAGGCTCGGCTCGATTAGCTCAAAACTCGACTCGACTCGGCTCGTTTGCAGCCCTATGCATAACCATCGAGTTACAAGGAAAAAAATAATAATAACCCTCCTCAAACTGATTGTCTTGAATCCAATGCTCGTGATTGTAGGAATATGGATTTGACCCAAATTCTTGATCCAAATAATATCCATATCATGCAATATATTTGTAAATGTCGGATAAATATTTAGATATTATCTGGTTGATTGATTAATTTATCACATAAAAGACTACTTGTTTTAGATAAGATTAGCTTCCTGATAGTGCGGTTGAAATGAGAACAATTATCTAGAGATTTATCTGATGGTCTCTTATTTTTTTTCTTTAATAGATACCAGGTACAACATACAATTTTTGTAACCCTAAAAAAATACTGTGTATTTTTTCATACATATTCTCTACATCTATCCTAAGACTTGAAGGGACATGCTTGTTGTTGTAGTAGCAGCGGACTACAGCGCATGGAATCATGGAAGACTTGAAAGGACATGATTGTTATTGTAGTAGCAGTGGACTACAACGCATGGAATCACGGAAGAAGACAGCCAGTTGCCGCATGGAACGCTAGATTTAGGAACGAATCTCATGAAAGAAGACAGCCAAGTGCCCTTGTGTTTTGAAACTCGGACCGGTAAATGACTCGGTTGAGATCAAAGATCAGGAGTCAATAGGTTCGATCAGATCGAATTAGTACTGAAAATCGAATGATATCATATGATGTCATATATATATTAATTTTAAAAATAAATAATGTTAGAAAATACTATTAATATATTAATTATGTTCATTTTTACCTAATATTACTTGCATCAATCAAATTCTTAAAACACAATTGAGTTACAAATTGAACAAAATGTCAAATCAATATCAAGTACTTAATATGAATTTTAAATAAAAACACAAAAAACAAATATTGAATTAATTTGTTAATGTTTATAAAGTTCAAATGTACATTCATGACAAGTCGTAGACCAAATTGAGGCTTATTTGTACAAAGTTCAAAAGCTAAAGTTGCACAAAAGAGTTACAAAAAATATTTGGAAGCATAATTGTAATTGTTGAAAACATATTACCAGATTGTTGGAGGGATCAAATTAGGGCTTCAAAGATTAAGAAAATTTTACGAAAAAGAAAAAGAAATCAGCAACGGGAAAAAATACAGGACCAAAAAAAGTACAACATCCAATTTTTATCAATTTTATCAGTTTCTAATCAAACCCGATTTTTAACTAGGTTTTATCGAATTTTTTAACTAGTAATTATTTAAGATGACTTGGACCAGATGCCTAACCGGTTCTCAATTTGACCGATGAGTCCAATTCGAGTTTAAAAACATACTTGCCCCATGGAACACTAAATTTAGGAACGAATCTCACAGGGCCCCACTTTTATGATTTTTTTATTATTATTTTGTAAAATTGGCCTTTATTTGAATGTGTCTTTTAATTCTTTCGGTTCCTGCTTAAAAATGAAAAATGGTAATGGGCCAAAGCTTCACTCTTGGACCCGTTAATAGAGTTGAGGCCTCCAGACCTTTCTTATTTGCCGACCTCTTAGTATTAAAAGCCTAATCAATAAGCCCCTTCTAAAGGAATAAAATATCTAAAGTTTGCAGTATGCATTTTTTTTTTGGAGCAAGCATGTTCTTTGTCTCTTTAAATGATTGCCCAGAGAACTAAAACGAATCGTACATATGTTCTAAGGGTAGTAGGATTTTCTACGCCTCTACTTTTCCTTCAATCTCCTTCTATACTTTCATTTAGACTTCTAGCTCCCATTTTCTACATCAGAATACTTCTTTGGAACACCAGTTTGAATCATTGTATCAGGACCCTCTTTATGCCTTTGGTTGGAAGACAGAGACAATGGATCCATTAGATAATTCCTATTAGAATGACAACTTTTGCCTAAATAAACAAGTGCTTGCTAAACACCCGTTTGATAACCGTTTTGGGTGCATCGATCATCTTAACAAACTCATTACATAGTAATATTGTATTCGGAAAAAAGAAGTCTCACATATGTATCATGTGATCAAGTACGTATACATTTACTTTAAAGATAAAAGGAAAAGTAAATGTGCATTCTGTTCCCGATGATTTTTTGGATTATATATAAGCTTCAAAACACGAGCATGGGGCAAAAAAAAAAAAGGGTCTGTATTCTGATTTAGATTCTGCTTATGTTTATCTCAACCCCATCAACTGGTATTGGATGTCGGTGGTAACGCATCCCTGCATTAGCAATTACTAGTTCCCATCTGAAATGCTTTACCAGTATAAAATGTCTCATTATTCTGCAAAGAATATAAAGTTTCATTGCTTAATGAACAATACCTTTGTTTCTCATTTCGAAAAGAATTCAAACAAAAACTAGTTTTACATATAACACATTTTACCTACACCCCGAGACAAAATGGTGGATAAAAATGGCAACCTACATTCGAGCAAGCATATTTCCTGGACATAACCATGACCCCCCTCCAAAAGCCCAAAATGTCCCAGGATTTGATTGTCCCTGAGTAAGTACATATCTAAAATTTGATAAATATGCATTTTGAAACTGGTAATTTCCAGGAAGTACAAATAATGTTTCCACTTACGTTCCATCTATCTGGATCGAAACACAACGCATCTTCATAATTTTTTGGATCTGTAATTCTGTATGAATGTGCCTTAGCCAACTTACAACTCTCCATCCTCTGGGTATTTTTTATCCTGTCAAGAGCTTCATCAACTCTTATTTATATGCTTCTCTAGAAAGATTGCCATCATCACGTACTAAGGAAATAAGGAAGAAATGTACTTTTACCTTTGTAATTAACATCCCTTTTCCTAGTTCGGAAAACAATGGTGATAGATTGCCTAATCTCATAGTTTCTTCCACAAGCTGCTTGAATGTCAATCGTCTATACATGAGTAATTTAAGACGATCAAGCAAATAGTAAACTAGGAAAATCCTTAGGTACACATGCACTAACATTCGTAAATTGTGTCATCAAGATTTAACCATATCATTCATCATATAAATTCTTTAACCCAGTATGAACTACTTCTCCATCCCATTGAAATTATTATACTTTCCATTTTGAAATATTCTAAAATGCTTGTCATGTTATAAAAGTCAAAGCCATTTTTAGCCAGTAATCCCAGTCTTGTCCCTTTCTTTATTCACATGCATCTTTTATTCAAATTCAAAATTTAAAATTTGGAGCATAAAGTTGAAAAGAGAAAAAGAGAAATATAAATTTCACAATCAAAATACTATTTTTAAAAGGTTGGATTCTCGAAAAGTCTATTTAAATATTTTTCCTCACAACATGATGCATCATAACCACCAAGGCAGACAACAAACATGATCATGAATTTATCAAGAAGATACACAAATTAGTTTAGTAGAAATCTTTGTGCAGATATACCTTGTTTATGTACGGCAATTTTAGAATGTCGTCACATGGGATGAAATCGCCCTTTGTACCAATTTTCATGTGCTCCTCCTAGGGCGTAGGGCAGGGACGATTATTAGATCAATTGTCTCTGAACAGTGTAATATTTTTTAAATATTTTGTAACTTCAAAGTGTATTGCTTATAAACACTTACAAGATAGGTATAACATTCTGTTACTATTCATGTGGATCCATACATAATAATTATGTCTCTATTATGAAATTTTTATAAGCATTTCACATACAGTTATATTCTATTCAAAAAAAAAAAGTTACACCGTTCATAATGATTGTCAAATAACAATCGTTGGTGCCCTTGGTCCCTCTTCGTATAATTAATTTGAGCTAGATTCATGGAGAAACAAAAGGTTTAATCAAGAATGTTATCAACTAGTATTGTCAATATGTACCTATAGCTTTTTAAGTACATTTGGGTATTTTGCGAGGTAATGAACAGCCGACAAGATCGAATGTGAAGTTGTCTTTGATAGCCAGCAGTTATGAGGCTTATAATGATATCAACCACCTCTATGTCCTGAAGCTCATGAGTTGATCCAACAAATCATACTTGTGAAGCATTCCCTCAGGACTTTCTCTTTTTTGTCTACTTGGAGAAGGAAAAAAAAAAAGTCACAGCATTTTTCCGACACTGTTGAATGACAAATTTGTTTTTGGGATGATGGGTTCTTAATTTTATGTCTAGCTCGGAGAAATGATATTTGAGAAATTGTGGACTTATTGTGAGAGAAATTGCTGAATTGCTATTATTTTTGTTTAAGAGTGGACTGACTCTTTTTCTGAACCCTTAGATTATATCAACTCTTACTTTGAGCTTTGGGGCGGGTTAGGGAAGGGGTTGGGTTGAGTGATTGGGGAGGAAATATAAGTAAAAGATCCTGAGTTTAAATCCTTCCATTTATACTTTAAAAAAAAAAACTCTTGCTTTGTGCTCAAAACTTTAGTTGAATATATGTTACACCCTGCATTTATGCAATCATATTGTTTAGGTCCAATAATTAAGCATTAATTACACTTAACCCCTCCACATAGTGGTAAGTTGTGCTTTTCTCTGTTAAGATTATTAATAATCACTTTGCTGCAACGACTGACAATCAAAATATTAATTATCTTTTCTATCCAGAAAATGACAAAAAGTGTTAATGTCTTTCACAATTTAGTACACGGACTAATATTCTTTCTTTTTTAACTTTTTTCATTTTTATTTCGACACTTTCTTGGTTCTCCTACTATTTCTCAAACTTATAATCTTTCTCTCAAAATAGTCTTGTAACAATTGATAAAATATTATGCCAAAAATAATTGACAATTAAACATTTTTTGAGGCTCCTAAATGGTCAATAGGTATCATACAATTAGTTTATGCTATCAAAGAAATGGCTAATGTAAGAGAAAGACTAAGCAAGGGTGCTAAAAGTTTATTTTACTTAATTTATCATGTTAGATTTTGGATTTCTTTAAAATCTTGTTTGTTTATATAGATTTTATGTAGGAGTAGGTTTAAGTGTTTTATCTACTAAATAAAGATAGACGAGTTTGCAGTAACACTTGTTGAGATGAAAACTTGGTTTTATTTGTACAAGTAGTATTACGCATATCCGAATTCAATTCTATTTCTACTGCTATAGAAATAGTGTTTTAGGTTTGCCTCCTCGAAAAAATAAAGATATTCCTCTGTAAATTTTTTAGTTCTTGGTTAACTCCAATTTTATTGACCAAGCAGGAGTTAGAAGAATGACCAGCCTAATGGTTTGCTTTAAAAAAGTTAAATCATCGCACTTTATAACTCGTTCTTGCAGTTATTGTTTTCACCTATAAAACTGATTCATCATATGATTTGACAATTTAATAGAAAGTCAAACTTGCAAAGTGTAAGTTGACTAATTCATCATACGATATGAACTCACGTCAGTAATCGGGAAAAATTCTTCAAATTTCCTAAATCTACTCTAAATTGGATACAATGGGGACTAGTTTTGTTCTTGCCAAAACTTTAAGGACAAAATTGGTATATGTGAGAACCCTGAAAATAGACATATAAATATCAGTGCATATTTTATTTGCATTTTAATTCTTTAATAAATTTTAGCACGAAGTCCAATTGTTTTTAAATAAGTATGTAGAATTAAACGTTATGTGCAAAATAAAAGAATTGTGCTAAACTACTAAACTTCTTGGTTTTGTTACATTCACTTCATATTTCGATGGTAAGCTATTTCATTGATCTAATCATTAATTTCTTCGAATTCTAGAATGGTAATTAATTGTTTTGAAATAAAAGTGTAGAGATAATTTTTAAGTAATAAATAATATAATTGTGCCAATATTGAATTATCCGGTTTTGCTATATTAAATTAATATTTCTTGAGTTAGATTAATTTATCGCCTTAAAATAAAAATACTAAAATACTTAGTTTTCTTAATGTTGATAATTGAAAACCCCGTGAGATTAGTGCATCATTAGGCTTTCAAATCACACTTAGGGATAGTTGTTGGAATTAAGTTAGAATTGAGAGATAGTTGAGGTTAGAGAGGCTAAGTGAATAGACCAAAATGCCTTCGCAATCCACCAAAACTCCACTACACCACAATATTCACCATGCCCGGCCAAACACTTCCTCAAACAACATTTCCATCACCGCCCCAATTAACCAATCAAAACCTCACCAATTCCATACGCAAATATCCTCCACTGCAGTACACAAGCTCGGATAACACTCCAGTTCTTCTACTAAGCCGACACCATACAATTTCCTCTCCATTTCCTATCTAAAGCCATCATCTCATTCTGCCGAACCAAACAACCCCTCGGACAGCTGCTTCAGCACCGCACCACTCAACCAATCGCAGCTCACTACCAACTCCACACTCAACCGTAAACCATCTTCCTCAAACCGCGACTCCTCTTCATTCAGCAACCATACAATTCCACCGAAACCACAGCACTCCGTCTTCATAGTGAAAAGCTAGCAACCGAGAGCAAGAGAGGGAGAGCTGCTCACCTCGTGAGTATCGACTGAAGGAAGCCGCGAGCTGCGTTTTCTTTCTGTCCCTGTTCTGTCCGAAAGCTGAGGGAAGAGACCAGGGAACCATCACCTCTAATTGCACCCAACTTCACGGCTGCAACACCACCAGCCTCCACCTCCATCAGTCGGAACCACCACACCAATCCAAACCAGAAACCCTGTCGCGTGCGTGAAAGCCGAGAGGGAGCAGAAATTTTCCAGATTTTCGTGCGTGTGAGCTAGCTTGCTGTGAGGTAAATTTTCTGGAATAAAATGGATGATCCGAGGTAGTTTAAGCTAGCTGTGATCTTGCATGTGTTCATTTGTGCCATCGGATGTTGAAATCAAAGCTGTGGAAAATTCTGTTTCGGCTAGATGGTTCTGCCGAGGAGCTGAGCTGATAGTGCAGCTTTATTTCTGTTTTTCTGGGACAATCTGAGCACCTAAGTGTACTTAGCTGAATGAAAACTGGATGATTAAGACCATGCATGTTGATTGTGCTTTCGGATGATAATGGTAAAGCTTAAGAAAATTCTATTTTAAGAGGAAAATGTCTTAGCCGAGAAGATGATTGGAAGTGCAGCTTTAATGTGTTTTCCTGAAATGATTTGAGCATGCAATGGTGATTAATTAACTGAATCTTGGATGATTGTTATGATTAGGGCCATGCATGATAATTTTGTGTGATTGGATGATGAAATCAGGAACCTGGGAAAAATTCTGATGTAGTGAACTGGAATTGATGTGAACCAGAAATCTGAAATGCAGTTGTAATCTATTTAAATCTAATAATCTGAGCATAAATGCAATTAGCTACATGAAAATACGATGTTTAAGCTAATTACTGGTAGATGAAGATATACCAGTGCTTGCATGCACTGATTGTGTATTCGGATGATGAATTAAAGAGCTTAGGAAAATTCTGCTTTGCTGAAAAGTTGCTGCCGAGAGATTGTCTTGTTAATGTAGCTTCATTTGGTATAGTTTTCTGTTTTGGAGCCTCTAACTTTGATTAACTAGTAAGTAACGAGAAATTTTAGCTTGGCATGCACATAATTAGTTGAGTTAGAACTGAAAATAAAAATAAGATGCAAACAGATTTTGTGCAGCTCAAACCGAGGCTATCTGGAGACTTTCTTGGAAATTTGATGATTTGGGTTATGGTTCAAACCTAATTTTTGAAATGGAAATGTTAACCAGTAAATTGAGTATCTATATGCCGAATCTGAGTATTTAAATCCCTGAATAAGCCAAGGAAGAATTTTATACAAGATAAATGGTTGCTGGAAAATTTAGCTAACCAAACGGTTGAGCAGAAAATATTGAATTGTTTCCGGATTTCACTAGTTGATGTTTGAATATTTTCCTTGGCATAAAATGGTTTCGAAACACTGGAAATTTTGGGTGATAGCCGAAGGGGTATGAACCAGAATTTCAATATCGTTGGAAAATTTTAATTTGATTCTGGAAATTTATTTTATTTCCTTGGAGTATGGTGGCTCAGAATTTCATAAGAGATGCAAATTTTTAAGATATACAATTTGTTTAGCAATGAACCAAATGGTACATATAAAGTTGGAGTTAAGAACATACAATTGCTGGAAATTTCTTTGTAAACTGCCGTGAATCTGAACCGGGAAATTTTGAAGATTATAACAGTTGTTTAAATTCAACTCTTGAACTGGAAATGTTCATTGTTTAGCTAAGAAAGTGTATGATGAAGCTGAGAGCTTAATAGCATGTCTTAGCCACGAAAATTGTGAATTTATAAACAACGAAGTGCTGGAAATTTTAATGACCGAAAGGTTGAACTGAATTTTTTTAAGTGGTTCCTGGAATTTTTCCTTGGGGTATTATGAGCTCGAGACGCATGACAAAATGTACACGTTAATCTGTGAAAGCTGTTTAGCAATGAAACGTTTTGATATCTAGAAAGATTCAACCAAAAATGTGGGTGTACCAATGCTGGAAATTTTCCTTGTGGTTGCCAAAGTTTGAGTAAGAATTTCCAGCTCGATTGTGAAGTTATTCCTTGAACCTTAATGATTGGAAACACATGGAAAATATTGATGTTAATGATTGTGGTTTGACCCTAGGGTGTTCCTGAAATTTTCAAAGAATTAGAGAGTAAGAAGGTACTTGCTAAACGTATGCTTAAGCCTGGCTAGTGAAACAATTTCTACTCGTATTCCAATGTCCGCAAAGCTAATGGTCGACGTCATTTTTCATTGGAGCATAATGTGTCGAAATTGTTGACGGTGGGCTCTACGAATTCCCACTTTTGAATTGATGGTTGATTTATTGGAAATTGGTTGGTGGTGGGCTCTATGAATTCCCACCCTGCATGGATAACTGAATTGCTGAAATTGTTTAGAAATCTGTGCTACTATTTTGTGAAACTGTGAGTTGATATAAGTACTGATTACCAAGTGCTAAGTATTGACGAAGCCTTGGTAAATTTTCCTGCTGATGCCTAGATATAAATTTGTTGGAACACAGGGCTAAGAATTGACGAGCCCTAGTGTTATTACTGTTTAAATTCTAATTGTGCAATATTGAGGAAATGTGATTTTGGATTGGAATCGAAAATGTGAGAAGTTATACCGACCTTGTGACTCCAAGTAAACGCTTGACTAAGTAAATGAAAAATATTTTGCTTTAAGTCTCGAGCGGTACAGATTTAGCATCGTATTGCTAAACATAGTGTCTACTATTTTTGCCTTAGAAACTTGGGCAACATGACTTTTATCCCTTAAGTTAGACTAGCCTTATCAATTTGGGAAAATGATTCTCCCAGACTCAAAACCTTAGTTTTGTTCCAAATTCCTTCCTTCTTTATAAATCGTTTAAGGCTAGTCGGAACTAAGGAAATTTAAAAGGTGAAACTCGATCCCTTTAGTTTTAAACGTAGAAACCTGCTCGGCAAGAAAAACCTTATTTTAGCAACATTTTTCAATAGACCTTACCCTAAAGCCTTAGCAAAGATTTTTGTAGGCACAACCACTCCAATGAACTTTTTCCAAGGTATACTTTTAGCCTTGATATTAAATACCTTGCCGACTTATTTTAAGAAAATAATAATAGTATTTTCTTCGAGGAAAAGTATTCCAGGAATATTATAAGAAATAATGTACGGTTCTCATAAGCTCGATTCCAAGTAAAATATTTTGAGAAAAAGTAAACTAGCAACATGCTAGAAAACTCTACATGTGCAAGCCAACAGTTCCAATAGAAAACTTATGGCTTAAATTCTGATATTCTAGGATTTTACGAGGACGCGGAACTCGATCCTCAATCCAATATCTGAACTCCACTCTTGGTGAGTGTCCCTGCTTGTTCTATGTTATGTGGTTAAGCGCTTTATCAATTCGCTATGTGATAATTGTCAAAATACAATAAACGATTTTGATCCATCGAAGTGAGCAGTGTGTACTTTATCGCACTAGCCGTTCGAGTGGTGATGTGTGTGAAATATTTACTATGAATCTAAAAGTAGTTACATCGTTGGGTGAATCCCTCGATGCGTGAATCTGACTACTACAACTAAATTCTTAAACATAAACGCAGCTACGTTGATGGGTGAATCCCTCGACGCGTGAATCTGACTGCAATCTAAAAGTAGTTACATCGTTGGGTGAATCCCTCGATGCGTGAATCTGACTACTACAACTAAATTCTTAAACATAAATGCAGCTACGTTGATGGGTGAATCCCTCGACGCGTGAATCTGACTGCAATCTAAAAGTAGTTACATCGTTGGGTGAATCCCTCGATGCGTGAATCTGACTACTACAACTAAATTCTTAAACATAAACGCAGCTACGTTGATGGGTGAATCCCTCGACGCGTGAATCTGACTGCAATCTAAAAGTAGTTACATCGTTGGGTGAATCCCTCGATGCGTGAATCTGACTACAATAACGTCGTTGGGTGAATCCCTCGACCAACCAATTACGGGTATATCTCGAGTATACTGCGTCGGTAGATGAAGTTGGGCCCAAAGCAGAGGTATGAATGGTGACGGGTTAGGATTAAAATAAGTGGATCTACATGGACTATAAGTAGTGAAAGTTGACGGAGGGTCAACTACGATGGTATCTAATCAAGCGTGGAAATTGGCTCCTGAGAGCCCTGTATCCTACCCTGTGTTGTTACTCGCTTTCCTACTTGTTTAATGCTGCAAATTTCTACCTGTTAAATGTTTATTTGGATGCATGTTTTGGGGCACCACTGAGCTTCGGCTCACCCCACGTTTATTTGTTTTCCTTACAGGTTTTGAGGCTTGAGAAGTTGAATGCTGTTTTTATTTGGTTACGCGGGTGTTTGGACAATGTGGTTTTAAGAATTTTAAATTTCAGTTGTAACGTGTAATCCTGCTTGCGTACTTTCGCCTTTGTGTTACCACTTGAAGCTGGAAAATGTGTGGCTCTCGTGGTGACCTATGGCTGGGGTATTTTTATGTTTCCGCTGTTTGGGTTTTGTACGTTAGGATTGTACGACTTTGTTCTTGTAAAGCGCGTGAACGATAGTTTTAGGAGCCGTCGAAGGGCTGACTTATGTCACTTTATCCCTGAAGTTACTGTGGGGTTATAAAGTTTTACTTGGAAAAATTGCTGAGGTAATAGATTAGACTTTTCTTCGGAGGAATTCAGGTTTGAAATGCGTGCTTGAGTCCTGGCGAGAGCTGGGCAGACGATCCGCCAACCCTTTGGTTCGCCTCAGGGGAAAGTGGGGTCGTTACAGTTGGTATCAGAGCTCCTATCGAGCTTAAACCGGGAAAAGGTTCTCGGACCGTGGGGAAATGATCTATTAAGTGTTGAACTAATTGTTATTGCTAAGGGAATTAGATATGTATGTTGGGTAGGAATCTCAAATATAGGTGATTCATGCTTGGGACTGGCCAGCTTGAGTTGTGAATCATCTCATTTTTGGATTCTTGTACCCGAGTACGAAATATTACATTTAATGGAGTATTTGCAATTGAAAAGAATCCAGTATACTGCATTACGAAGTGACTAGAAACCATGATTAAGTTTGGAAAGGAATTAAAGAGACCAAGGTTAGCTTTTGAAAGTTAAAAGTGAGAAGGCTTTATTGGTGGCCTTACTAGCCTTTATGATAGTAAATGAACTTTATACCATCCCTTATCCTAAAATGTGGCTTTAGATCTAGAATCTGAGTGAAATGGCAGTTCAAGTAAGAGCTATGCAGTTGTGAGTGGCTTTAAAACTGGGGAAGAGATAAGTTTGATGAATTTATCATGTGGTTAGTATGCTACCATTTGCAAATAACTAGAGGTGAGTTCTAGATGACATTGTGGTCTTTAAGTTTTATTGGAGGATTAGTTGGGACCAATGTTCAAAAGGATAACGATAACTAGTTGTTAGGTTATTAGAAAAGCCAATGTATGAAATGTTTGAGATCATTTAGAATACTTAAGAGCCACTGATGTACTTAAGTAATGATCATATTATTTGATTCGATATTAGACGTAGTAGATCTACAATTTACTAAGGAAATTTGATTAGTGTTACCAAAGGGGTCTAGTGGGATTTTCCAGGACTAAACTAATGAAGGTTAAGTTGAATCTACACTAAGAGTTGAGCTATTAGCTATGTGATTATAATAATTTGTGTATTGTTGTATTGTTTCCTTTCAGGCTTATGATGATTGAAGTTTGAGATATGTATGAAAATATTGAATGTATTCGTGAATTATCTAGCTTTTGAAGTTGTGTGAATTTGATATGCAATGTGACTTATATTGTGAGTATATAATTTGATGATTACGTGTTTAATCTTTGTAACGCTGTAATATTTATTAGTCCCGGGAATTAAATAATTACTAACCTGAGTGAATTTTGGTAACCAAAGTGGTGTATAGAACTATGAAAAAAAAAATATATATATATATATATATATATATATAATATATGGAGTTGGTGGTGATTATTAGGGCAATCATGTCTTGGTAAATCGTTGTAGTTTATGAGTTAAAGAAATAGTTATCGTATCATGTATACAAGTTGTTGATATAACCATTATTAATAACCAGAAATAGGAAAGGGTAAGAACATGACTAAAATTTAAAAGTTAGTAAACTCGATCTATTTATCAACTCATACCTTTAGAAGAAAGGTTAGACCAACGTTGAAGCAATGACTTGATAGATCCAGTGAATGGAAAAAAAAAATGAAATAAACTGAACTTTTGTGAATAAAGGTATGAATTTCAAGGATTTACCAACTCTATTACGGATAGAAGTCAATAGGATGGGATGTTGGAGTCGGAACTTTGCCATGTTTGGATATTAAATGCATTTTAAAAAGAGATTTGTTTGATTTCTGATTAGAGGGTACTTGAGCTTGATATATGTTGTAATTGACTTTGTTCTGTGATATAATTAAATTGATCATGAATTTGCTTGGTATTAATAATATATGTGGAGTGAAATTAACCGCAATCGGATGTATGCATAATTGGTTATTACTTATTTTAAATCAACCGTTGTGAGAAATATAAAGCTTAGGGAGCGATAATGTCAGATTGATAATCCTATCTTGGGTGAAAATTTTTAATTGAGTATGACGCGCAGATAAATTGTAAATTCAAGTAGTTGAACTTTTATATACTTTGGGAAGCAGTCGATTCGACACTTAAATTACGGGGAAAACACTAAGACCAAATTCCTTTAGTTAAGGTTTCGTGGCAAACATGAATGATTAGACGAAGTGATGTGGAAATGGAAGACAAAATACGGAAAGGATACCCGGAAATCTTTACGTTTAAAAGTGTGAAGTTTTGACTATCAAGATTAGAACCAATTTCTTTTCTTCTCGTCCTCCATTCGAATAACCAT
This sequence comes from Coffea canephora, assembly GCA_036785865.1. NCBI lineage: Eukaryota > Viridiplantae > Streptophyta > Magnoliopsida > Gentianales > Rubiaceae > Coffea > Coffea canephora. Next base: position 17,424,244 of record CM071922.1, read on the forward strand.
TTTTTTTTATATATGTATATAGACCACAATTTATTTTTCCAAATGTGTAGTTAATATCCTGTTATTAGTCACAAAGGGACGTAAAATTTTGAAAGTTGAGCCTTTAAGGATGTTATAATTGTTGCAAGAGCTAATGGTAGACAGATTTAGACAAAGGTGCTATCAATGGGAATTTAGAAGGAACCCACCCACGTAGTTACCCTATTGACCATATGATTGATACCTTAGAACGGTTGGTGGAGTACCAAAGCTTTAGGCCAATCAACTAACCTAGGAACCAAAAGAGTTGCGAAAATGGAGTGACTTTTGAAATTCGTCTACCTAGGTTTCATTGGGAAATCTGATTTCAAAATAGTAAGATTGAATCAAAGGAATACACTAAGGCCCTAGTGAGAATAAGAAGTATGACTGTGGTTTCAATATAACTTTGAAGGTAAGTATTGGACAGTGCACTAAGACATGAAATTTTTCTTTGGGATAAGGCTTCCTTATTCTGTCGTGATAGTGATTAACGATGGCAATCTTGGTGACACTTAGGAACTCGCTGGGTTTAATAGAAAGTAGATGAGGTTTATATTTTGGAGTAACCATTAGTAAAAGGATGAAAGAGCATTACGGCTCAAACTTCCAGTATGAATAGTTGCTTATTTTGATCTAATGATTTGTCTGGCAGGCTAGCTATTTGACTTAAGCCAACTAGGGAGATGACAACTTTAGAAGAACTGTGTAAGGAAATGGACATTCTCCGAAACGAGGTAGAATTTCAAAGGAAATTGGCTGACTACTGGGAAGGACGATGGAAACAAGAATATGCAGAGAAAATTGAGCTGCTACGCCAGAACGTAGAACTGGAGAAGGAAAATAAAGAAAACTCTCGAAATAGCCAGGCCGCCACTTTTCGAGCAAATTGTGGGTATTGTAGGAAAGCTGGTCATACCGAGAAGGAATGCTGGAAAAAGGGAGGAAAGTGCTTGAAGTGCGGTAGTATCCAGCACAAGATTTCGGAATGCCCTAGAGCATTTAAAAAGAGGAAATACTCAGCAGACAACTAAGTCCGCTACAGAGCGATCAAATGCCAGATGGAAGTAATTCGTGTTAACGACCATGAACGGGGTCCTAGTAGTGAACGTTTCACAAATCAAGAGGGTTTGACCTCACTCGAGGAATAGAGGTTATAGTTACCCTAATCTAGAATAGCACTTTTGGAGATTGTAATCTTCCGCTATGAATTGTAGGTATGCTACGAATATCCTTTATTTTAATTACTTTGCTATTAGAACCAACGAAATTTTGAGTCAACGCGTGAGACAATAAAAATATGGCCTTGTAGCAAATAAATGATCTAAAACTAAAACGACCGCACTAATCTTGGGAACTAGAAGAAGAGATGCAAAAAGTAACCCAACCTATCTCTTGAGAAAGTAAGAATTTTGAGGACAAAATTCATTTTAAGGAGGGGAGGATGTGAGAACCCTGAAAATAGACATATAAATATCAGTGCATATTTTATTTGCATTTTAATTCTTTAATAAATTTTAGCACGAAGTCCAATTGTTTTTAAATAAGTATGTAGAATTAAACGTTATGTGCAAAATAAAAGAATTGTGCTAAACTACTAAACTTCTTGGTTTTGTTACATTCACTTCATATTTCGATGGTAAGCTATTTCATTGATCTAATCATTAATTTCTTCGAATTCTAGAATGGTAATTAATTGTTTTGAAATAAAAGTGTAGAGATAATTTTTAAGTAATAAATAATATAATTGTGCCAATATTGAATTATCCGGTTTTGCTATATTAAATTAATATTTCTTGAGTTAGATTAATTTATCGCCTTAAAATAAAAATACTAAAATACTTAGTTTTCTTAATGTTGATAATTGAAAACCCCGTGAGATTAGTGCATCATTAGGCTTTCAAATCACACTTGGGGATAGTTGTTGGAATTAAGTTAGAATTGAGAGATAGTTGAGGTTAGAGAGGCTAAGTGAATAGACCAAAATGCCTTCGCAATCCACCAAAACTCCACTACACCACAATATTCACCATGCCCGGCCAAACACTTCCTCAAACAACATTTCCATCACCGCCCCAATTAACCAATCAAAACCTCACCAATTCCATACGCAAATATCCTCCACTGCAGTACACAAGCTCGGATAACACTCCAGTTCTTCTACTAAGCCGACACCATACAATTTCCTCTCCATTTCCTATCTAAAGCCATCATCTCATTCTGCCGAACCAAACAACCCCTCGGACAGCTGCTTCAGCACCGCACCACTCAACCAATCGCAGCTCACTACCAACTCCACACTCAACCGTAAACCATCTTCCTCAAACCGCGACTCCTCTTCATTCAGCAACCATACAATTCCACCGAAACCACAGCACTCCGTCTTCATAGTGAAAAGCTAGCAACCGAGAGCAAGAGAGGGAGAGCTGCTCACCTCGTGAGTATCGACTGAAGGAAGCCGCGAGCTGCGTTTTCTTTCTGTCCCTGTTCTGTCCGAAAGCTGAGGGAAGAGACCAGGGAACCATCACCTCTAATTGCACCCAACTTCACGGCTGCAACACCACCAGCCTCCACCTCCATCAGTCGGAACCACCACACCAATCCAAACCAGAAACCCTGTCGCGTGCGTGAAAGCCGAGAGGGAGCAGAAATTTTCCAGATTTTCGTGCGTGTGAGCTAGCTTGCTGTGAGGTAAATTTTCTGGAATAAAATGGATGATCCGAGGTAGTTTAAGCTAGCTGTGATCTTGCATGTGTTCATTTGTGCCATCGGATGTTGAAATCAAAGCTGTGGAAAATTCTGTTTCGGCTAGATGGTTCTGCCGAGGAGCTGAGCTGATAGTGCAGCTTTATTTCTGTTTTTCTGGGACAATCTGAGCACCTAAGTGTACTTAGCTGAATGAAAACTGGATGATTAAGACCATGCATGTTGATTGTGCTTTCGGATGATAATGGTAAAGCTTAAGAAAATTCTATTTTAAGAGGAAAATGTCTTAGCCGAGAAGATGATTGGAAGTGCAGCTTTAATGTGTTTTCCTGAAATGATTTGAGCATGCAATGGTGATTAATTAACTGAATCTTGGATGATTGTTATGATTAGGGCCATGCATGATAATTTTGTGTGATTGGATGATGAAATCAGGAACCTGGGAAAAATTCTGATGTAGTGAACTGGAATTGATGTGAACCAGAAATCTGAAATGCAGTTGTAATCTATTTAAATCTAATAATCTGAGCATAAATGCAATTAGCTACATGAAAATACGATGTTTAAGCTAATTACTGGTAGATGAAGATATACCAGTGCTTGCATGCACTGATTGTGTATTCGGATGATGAATTAAAGAGCTTAGGAAAATTCTGCTTTGCTGAAAAGTTGCTGCCGAGAGATTGTCTTGTTAATGTAGCTTCATTTGGTATAGTTTTCTGTTTTGGAGCCTCTAACTTTGATTAACTAGTAAGTAACGAGAAATTTTAGCTTGGCATGCACATAATTAGTTGAGTTAGAACTGAAAATAAAAATAAGATGCAAACAGATTTTGTGCAGCTCAAACCGAGGCTATCTGGAGACTTTCTTGGAAATTTGATGATTTGGGTTATGGTTCAAACCTAATTTTTGAAATGGAAATGTTAACCAGTAAATTGAGTATCTATATGCCGAATCTGAGTATTTAAATCCCTGAATAAGCCAAGGAAGAATTTTATACAAGATAAATGGTTGCTGGAAAATTTAGCTAACCAAACGGTTGAGCAGAAAATATTGAATTGTTTCCGGATTTCACTAGTTGATGTTTGAATATTTTCCTTGGCATAAAATGGTTTCGAAACACTGGAAATTTTGGGTGATAGCCGAAGGGGTATGAACCAGAATTTCAATATCGTTGGAAAATTTTAATTTGATTCTGGAAATTTATTTTATTTCCTTGGAGTATGGTGGCTCAGAATTTCATAAGAGATGCAAATTTTTAAGATATACAATTTGTTTAGCAATGAACCAAATGGTACATATAAAGTTGGAGTTAAGAACATACAATTGCTGGAAATTTCTTTGTAAACTGCCGTGAATCTGAACCGGGAAATTTTGAAGATTATAACAGTTGTTTAAATTCAACTCTTGAACTGGAAATGTTCATTGTTTAGCTAAGAAAGTGTATGATGAAGCTGAGAGCTTAATAGCATGTCTTAGCCACGAAAATTGTGAATTTATAAACAACGAAGTGCTGGAAATTTTAATGACCGAAAGGTTGAACTGAATTTTTTTAAGTGGTTCCTGGAATTTTTCCTTGGGGTATTATGAGCTCGAGACGCATGACAAAATGTACACGTTAATCTGTGAAAGCTGTTTAGCAATGAAACGTTTTGATATCTAGAAAGATTCAACCAAAAATGTGGGTGTACCAATGCTGGAAATTTTCCTTGTGGTTGCCAAAGTTTGAGTAAGAATTTCCAGCTCGATTGTGAAGTTATTCCTTGAACCTTAATGATTGGAAACACATGGAAAATATTGATGTTAATGATTGTGGTTTGACCCTAGGGTGTTCCTGAAATTTTCAAAGAATTAGAGAGTAAGAAGGTACTTGCTAAACGTATGCTTAAGCCTGGCTAGTGAAACAATTTCTACTCGTATTCCAATGTCCGCAAAGCTAATGGTCGACGTCATTTTTCATTGGAGCATAATGTGTCGAAATTGTTGACGGTGGGCTCTACGAATTCCCACTTTTGAATTGATGGTTGATTTATTGGAAATTGGTTGGTGGTGGGCTCTATGAATTCCCACCCTGCATGGATAACTGAATTGCTGAAATTGTTTAGAAATCTGTGCTACTATTTTGTGAAACTGTGAGTTGATATAAGTACTGATTACCAAGTGCTAAGTATTGACGAAGCCTTGGTAAATTTTCCTGCTGATGCCTAGATATAAATTTGTTGGAACACAGGGCTAAGAATTGACGAGCCCTAGTGTTATTACTGTTTAAATTCTAATTGTGCAATATTGAGGAAATGTGATTTTGGATTGGAATCGAAAATGTGAGAAGTTGTACCGACCTTGTGACTCCAAGTAAACGCTTGACTAAGTAAATGAAAAATATTTTGCTTTAAGTCTCGAGCGGTACAGATTTAGCATCGTATTGCTAAACATAGTGTCTACTATTTTTGCCTTAGAAACTTGGGCAACATGACTTTTATCCCTTAAGTTAGACTAGCCTTATCAATTTGGGAAAATGATTCTCCCAGACTCAAAACCTTAGTTTTGTTCCAAATTCCTTCCTTCTTTATAAATCGTTTAAAGCTAGTCAGAACTAAGGAAATTTAAAAGGTGAAACTCGATCCCTTTAGTTTTAAACGTAGAAACCTGCTCGGCAAGAAAAACCTTATTTTAGCAACATTTTTCAATAGACCTTACCCTAAAGCCTTAGCAAAGATTTTTGTAGGCACAACCACTCCAATGAACTTTTTCCAAGGTATACTTTTAGCCTTGATATTAAATACCTTGCCGACTTATTTTAAGAAAATAATAATAGTATTTTCTTCGAGGAAAAGTATTCCAGGAATATTATAAGAAATAATGTACGGTTCTCATAAGCTCGATTCCAAGTAAAATATTTTGAGAAAAAGTAAACTAGCAACATGCTAGAAAACTCTACATGTGCAAGCCAACAGTTCCAATAGAAAACTTATGGCTTAAATTCTGATATTCTAGGATTTTACGAGGACGCGGAACTCGATCCTCAATCCAATATCTGAACTCCACTCTTGGTGAGTGTCCCTGCTTGTTCTATGTTATGTGGTTAAGCGCTTTATCAATTCGCTATGTGATAATTGTCAAAATACAATAAACGATTTTGATCCATCGAAGTGAGCAGTGTGTACTTTATCGCACTAGCCGTTCGAGTGGTGATGTGTGTGAAATATTTACTATGAATCTAAAAGTAGTTACATCGTTGGGTGAATCCCTCGATGCGTGAATCTGACTACTACAACTAAATTCTTAAACATAAACGCAGCTACGTTGATGGGTGAATCCCTCGACGCGTGAATCTGACTGCAATCTAAAAGTAGTTACATCGTTGGGTGAATCCCTCGATGCGTGAATCTGACTACTACAACTAAATTCTTAAACATAAATGCAGCTACGTTGATGGGTGAATCCCTCGACGCGTGAATCTGACTGCAATCTAAAAGTAGTTACATCGTTGGGTGAATCCCTCGATGCGTGAATCTGACTACTACAACTAAATTCTTAAACATAAACGCAGCTACGTTGATGGGTGAATCCCTCGACGCGTGAATCTGACTGCAATCTAAAAGTAGTTACATCGTTGGGTGAATCCCTCGATGCGTGAATCTGACTACAATAACGTCGTTGGGTGAATCCCTCGACCAACCAATTACGGGTATATCTCGAGTATACTGCGTCGGTAGATGAAGTTGGGCCCAAAGCAGAGGTATGAATGGTGACGGGTTAGGATTAAAATAAGTGGATCTACATGGACTATAAGTAGTGAAAGTTGACGGAGGGTCAACTACGATGGTATCTAATCAAGCGTGGAAATTGGCTCCTGAGAGCCCTGTATCCTACCCTGTGTTGTTACTCGCTTTCCTACTTGTTTAATGCTGCAAATTTCTACCTGTTAAATGTTTATTTGGATGCATGTTTTGGGGCACCACTGAGCTTCGGCTCACCCCACGTTTATTTGTTTTCCTTACAGGTTTTGAGGCTTGAGAAGTTGGATGCTGTTTTTATTTGGTTACGCGGGTGTTTGGACAATGTGGTTTTAAGAATTTTAAATTTCAGTTGTAACGTGTAATCCTGCTTGCGTACTTTCGCCTTTGTGTTACCACTTGAAGCTGGAAAATGTGTGGCTCTCGTGGTGACCTATGGCTGGGGTATTTTTATGTTTCCGCTGTTTGGGTTTTGTACGTTAGGATTGTACGACTTTGTTCTTGTAAAGCGCGTGAACGATAGTTTTAGGAGCCGTCGAAGGGCTGACTTATGTCACTTTATCCCTGAAGTTACTGTGGGGTTATAAAGTTTTACTTGGAAAAATTGCTGAGGTAATAGATTAGACTTTTCTTCGGAGGAATTCAGGTTTGAAATGCGTGCTTGAGTCCTGGCGAGAGCTGGGCAGACGATCCGCCAACCCTTTGGTTCGCCTCAGGGGAAAGTGGGGTCGTTACAGTATAGGTTCTAAATTTATTTTTATTAAAAAATAAATCGGGACCAGATTTATTTTTATCAAAAAATTAAGGACTAAAATCATACAAATGCTAAAAATTGGGAATTAAAACTGCATTTTTTTTATTTAATAGAAAGTCAAAACTGCAAAGTGTAAGTTAAGAAATATGTTCATATGAGCAAAACTAACACTAGATAGATAATGCTGATTTCATTCACCATGATTATTCTTCAAAGACTTCATAAGAAAATAACTTAGTTCTTCTTTGATTTATGTGTTCACTTGGTCTTCTTCATATTTTATGTGGAACAAAAACACAGGACTTTCAATCTAAAACTAATGCAATCCACTAATTAGAATACTTAAATGCACAGTGATGAATAAGTTCCTTAAATGAAAATGTAAGTTAAAATGCACAATAGAATCAAATAGGTGAAAAGAAAAAGGTGATCTATAAAGATAACCATGAACAGGGAAAAAAGTAGTCGTATGTCCATATGGTTGATTAAGAAAATGAAGAACAAAGTAAAGGAAGGGTACATTGGCTGATGCACTTATTATACAAGGGTATGAAAGACTCTTAATCTTGTTTTTCAATGTCAAAATTAACCTAAATAGTTAACCATAAGTATTTGAAGGTTAACTGATAGTAAACCAATTTCATCAAAGGCAAAGTGAAATAGCAAAATTACAGGGGTTTTTAGAAAGGGAAAATCGTTCAAAATATCCCTTATATTTTGTAAAATTACTTTTTTCGTCCCTCACTTTTAAAAGTGTAATTTTACGTCCCTTACAAATTCACATTGGTCAAATTTGATCCCTATCTAGGTTTCCGACTAATTTTTAATCGGAATCCATCATGTGTCTTGCATGTGATCATTTTTTTAATGGCAAAATTGTCAAATTAAATTTTACATAATTCAATTTATAGTTCCTCATATTTCACAAAATAAATTTTTTCGTCCCTCACATTTCATAAAATGAATTTTTCATCTTTCACATTTTTCAAAATGGATTTTTTTCATCCCTCATTGATCATGTGTGCGAATAGTTTTTTTTAAACCCATGTATATATCTATTTAATTTCACCTAATCAGTATGAATAGTATGTAATATATCTCCATTTGATATATATTACATGATATTCGTATTGCTCAGATGAAATCAAATAGATATATACATGGGTTTAAAAAAAATTATTAGTTTTTCACTCATATTCATTTCCTTTTACTTGAAAATTGAAAACAAAGAAAATATTTAATCCTAAACATTATCGAGTATTTATATCAAATTAAATTTGGATTAAAAAAAGAAAAAGTATGACAAAAAGAAGTAAGTGATTAATACTTTCAAATTTTAAGACAATCACAATGTAAGTAATTCAACTGTTAGTCTTAAAAGTGACGAGTAAAAATTTTATATTTAAACTGCAATTTGTTAGTACGACTGTAGAATACGAATTAGGACCCATTAATTAGATAGCCTTATTATACAACTCAATAAATAAATTATTACCAAAAGAGAAAGGCCACAAATATTGAATATGTTCACATCATGAAATCATATAGATATATATACATGTGTTTAAAACAAAATTGTTAATTTTAAACCCCTGTATATATCTATTGAATAGCATGTGTACAACTACAATTAGCCTGTTTAAGTAAAATTAAATAGAGATATATTACATACTATTCATACTGTTCAAGTGAAATCAAATAGATATATATATATATATATATATATATATGTTTAAAAAAAAAAGCTATTCGTACACATGATCAATGAGGGATCAAAAAATCTATTTTCAAAATGTGAGGGATGAAAAAATTCATTTTGTAAAATGAGAGAGACGTAACAATTCATTTTGTAAAATATTAGGGACAAAAAAAATTCATTTTGTAAAATGTGAGGGACTATGAATCAGATTATGTAAAATTTAATTTGACAATTTTGCCCTTAAAAAATAATCACGTGCATGGCATGTGATGGATTCCGACCAAAACTAGTCGCAAACTTAAATAAGAACCAAATTTGACCAATGTGAATTTGTAAGAAAGGTAAAATTACACTTTTAAAAGTGAGGGACGAAAAAAGTCATGTTACAAAATATGAGGAACGTTTTGAATGATTTTCCCTTTTAGAAATTCTTCTTTTAAGGGTTTTTCAGAAATTCAACAAAAGAAGAAGAATGTTTGTGCCAACTGTCGCGCCCCATTTTTCGCGATGAAAAAAGAAAGTGTTTATAAAAGATGTGATTTTAAAAACAAAGAAAAAAGGACCTAGCATGGGACTTTGAAAAATGCGACAATTTTGGTCCAAAATTTAGTCTAAAAGGGTTTTTAAGAAAAAGATAGGAGTCGCCACTTGGTATGGAGTTTTGGTGTACCAAGTCACCCAAAAAATGAAGTAAAATAAAATAAAACCCTTTTTGACAACTCCAGACCTTTGAAAATAAGAGAAAATGGACTCGGGAGTCACGGTTGAAGAAAGGGAAGGCAAAGATTCGATTAACTCAAACCTAAGGCACCCTTTCAACCTAGTCTAAGCTAGTTGCGAGGTTTAGTCAAAATTTGCCTAATCTAACCCTTAATTTTATCACGTTTGGATGTTTCCTACATGGATGCAAATCTAAATTTATAAAAATATCGAAAGGGACAAAATATTCGTTCAAGGGTTTAATTGAACCAATCGCATTAATTGCGAAGGCCAAATAATTCCTTAAAAGTGTCACGAGTATGCAAATGATGAAATTAAAAGTAAAGAAAGAAATTAAATTATATACATAGATATAAGTGATCAAAGAAAAATGGAATGCAACATAAAGGGTACGGGAGGCAAAAACTCGTGACATAATTTTCTTATACAGGGATTAATGGGATATTTAAACTAAAAAGTTATAATCACCCATTCCCCATGTTTGAAAAATAATTATCCTAACATGAACAAACAAATGAACTAGCTTAAATGAGATGTAATTCTAAATGGCATGATTAGCACCTATAGAGGGTAGGGGATAATATAATAGGGAATATCATACAAATGAGAAAAGATCCTAAAAATGAAAATATGCATGAAAATGTAGTGAATATCGCACAAAGATGAATCTAGCGCAAGACGGCCCAAAGGGTCTAGCATTGGACTAGCCTATTTCTAAAAAATCCTTACTAGCGTTGGACTAGTGTGGTGACGTCATGCATTAATAGTACATAGTAAAACAAATAAAACATAAATTAAAACAAATAAACACATAAGAGCACGTAGCACATAACACGTAAACATAATATCTAGAGGCAAAAATCCTAAGGAAAGCAGGTAAACATATAACACGTAAGTCACATAAATACACAACATATCTATTACATCGGGGAGCCTAACTGCAATCTAAAATGGGAAAGATATGATAAAATAAAACTAGTTATCCTATCTATTTACATTTTTTAGGTATTTAAATGCCTCTCGAATAATTATAAAAATTAACTAGACAAATATAATATATAAAAAAATTTAAATGAACATTTAAATCCAATAAATAAAGCATATAAAAATATATAAACACATAAGAACACATAGGAGCACGTAATTCATATTGAAATAATAAAAATAGGGGTACCTCCCGTTTGAAGTGGTGACTAAATGGAGTCAAATTGTCCTATTTATATTCACAATGAACAAAAGAATCATGGCACCAATTTAATTGAAAAACAATAATAATAAAAGTACTAAATTCACACTAATATGTCAAACATAAAGAAATTTAAAACATCTAAAAATTACAAGTTGAATATGTTCAAAGGTAACATAATTAGTTATTAAAGAAAAGAAACAATCATAATAAAGAGAGCCAAAATTTGCCAAGGACTGAATTGCAAAGATTGAAAAATTTTTGGGGACAAAAATTATATTTTTTCAAAGTTTAGGGGTCAGAACTAAATGAAAGATAAAACCCAAGGACCAAAGTGCAATTAATTTAAGGACTTACATGAAAGATATTTAAAATGTTTTGGGCCGTAGTAAAACTACTCTAAAGATCAGGGGCTAAAGTGCAAATTTGCTAGCAGATCTTCTTAAGAAGAACAGGCCATTGGGCCATTCTCTATTTCTCCAGGCCAAAGGCCACCCGGCCCAACCAACAATCCAGGCTAAAATACACAGGCCGGCCCCCTTTTTTTATCACTCAAACCCAACCAAAAAATGAACGGACTCTGACCTTCTAGCCCAACCCAAAATAAGAAATAAGCCCACTAAAAATAAAATAAAATTAGCCCAAACCACTTTGCTTTTTCTTTTTTTTCCTTTCTTTTCTTTTTCTTCTTCTCTTTTCTTTCTTTCCTTTTCCTCCACTTCCACCCGTTTCCTTCCCTTCTTCTTCGGCCAGCTGAAGAAGCTTCAGCTGGCGGCCATGGCGACCGCCGGTCGCCGGCGACCTCTCCGTTCGCCAAAATTTTTCAAAATACACCTCTCCACTCCATTTTTCGCGTAGATTTCATTTCCGGAGTTAGTTTTAACAAAAATTGACCCTAAAGTGGCCAAAATGGCAAAAGACAGACCAATTTTTATTTTTTCAAATCACCCTATCTTTCACCAAAAATTTTAAAAATCATACTACAACACTCTTACAACTCCCACAATACAAATATGATTTTATTTCGACAAGAAAACAACATAAAAGGGCTAAAATAAAGCAAAACAGTCCCCTAAGATTTTTTTTTTCATTTTGGCATTTTTTCAAACGGTTAAGATGCATGCATAAGACACATTTCCTTTTCCTCAATCTAGTTCATGCCATTTCCCAAATTTTCATCCATACAACACCAACAAAAACCAGCAAAAATAAGCAATAAAAAAGGTAACCACACATACATTCAATCTAGTTAATTTAAAAAAGAAAAGCTGGAAAAAAGGGAGATGAATACCTCAATGAAGAGTTTGGTCCCTTTGCCAAGGTTTTTGATGAAATTGCCAAGCTCCAATCCAACCGATTGCTGCCTTGTTGTGTGCAAATGTGTTGGAAAAAATTTGGGAGAGAGGAGAGCAGAGAGGGAGAGAGGAGTTTTTCCCTTTTTTTTTTCTTCTTCTTCTTTTCGGTCCAGACCAGAGAGAGAACCGAGAGCCTCCCCTTTATTTTTTTTTTGTGTTTTTTTCTCTCTTTCAAGAGAGAGTCGAGAGGGACTTGTTTTTTGTTTCTTTTTGGGTCTTGTCTGTTGAGAGACCAGAGAGATTCGAGAGTTATGTCTGGGAGCTAGAGTGCTTCTTTTTTTTCTTGCTTGTCTGTTCCGTTTTCAGCCCAGAGAGAGCCGAGAGAGTGAGTATTGGGAGAGAAAAAAGGAAGTTTGTGTGTTGGATTTGCCAAAATGATGATTTCTTAGCTAATGAAAAGAAATGTGCATGACAATTGAGTGTGGAATGGGTTAATAGTTGTTTTGGTAGGGAAAATGATGAAAATGATTTCTTGATTTTTCTCTTTTGTTTTGTGTTTTTTTTCTTTTTCCAAAACAAACCTACAAAAATGAGAAAATCACACATTAATATATATTAAAAAAAATAATAATAATAACTTGTCAAATAGATAAAATTTCAGGAAAACATTAAAAATTGACAAAAATTTGGTGTCTACAACTTGCCCCTCTTTGTCTAGAGTTTCAAAGAAAATCAAGACAAAGACGTAGACACCAAATTGCTTACCTGTCTCTCCTAGCTGCACCTGAGCTAAAACAACAAGCCAACACTTGGCTATAATTATTGAGCAAAAGGACGCAGTAAAATTGCAGAAAACGTGACCGAACCCATGTAGAGTTGCCTACGTATCCAGCCATGGGAATCATGTCAAACGTAGTTCGAGTACAAATGAACCCCAATGAAACAAGTACATTGACTATTCGTGATCTTTACAAAAATCGAAAAAATCTGAACTCTCAGAACTTCTAAACATGAAATACAAAATGAATGATAAAGCACAATTATTAATCAAACAATCAAGAAAAACGGTCAGTGGGATACGACCCGACCCTGCCGAGATTGGTAGAATAAAAATCCAAATCTAACGAAAATAAAAACGGTCAGTGGGATAAAATCCGAGCCTGCCGAGGTTGGAGGGATAAAATCCATGCCCAACGAAAATAAAAACGGTCAGTGGAATAAAACCCGAGCCTGCCGAGGTTGGAGGGATAAAATCCAAATCCAACGAAAATAAAAACGGTTAGTGGGATAAAACCCAAGTCTGTCGAAAATAAAAACGGTCAGTGGGATAAAACCCGAACCTGCCGGGATTGGAGGGATAAAACTCATGCCCAACGAAATAAAAAAAACGGTCAGTGGGATAAAACTCTAGCCTGCCGAGATTGGAGGGATAAAACCCATACCCAACGAAATAAAAAAAAAACGGTCAGTGGGATAAAACCCGAGCCTGCCGAGGTTGGAGGGATAAAACGCATGCCCAACGAAATAAAAAAAAACAGTCAGTGGGATAAAACTCGAGCCTGCCGAAGTTGGTGGGATAAAACTCATGCCCAACAAAAATAAAAATGGTCAGTACGATAAAACCCGAGCCTGCCGAGATTGGAGGGATAAAACCCATGCCCAACAAAAAATAAAAACGGTCAGTGGGATAAAATCCGAGCCTGCTGAGGTTGGAGGGATAAAAATTCATGCCCAACGAAAAATAAAAACAGTCAGTGGGATAAAACCCGAGCCTGCCGATATTGGTGGGATAAAACTCAAATCCAACGAAATAAAAACAGTCAGTGGGATAAAACCCGAGCCTGCCGAGATTGGAGGGATAAAACACATGCCCAACGAAATAAAAATGGATAGTAGGATAAAACCCGAGCCTGCCGAGGTTAGAGGGATAAAACCCATGCCCAATGAAAATAAAAACGGTTAGTGGGATAAAATCTGAGATAAAACCCGAGCCTGCCGAGGATGGAGGGATAAAACCCATGCGCAACGAAATAAAAACGGTCAGTGGGATAAAACCCGAGCCTGCCGAAGTTGGAGGGATAAATCCTATAACCAACGAAAATAAAAACGGTCAGTGGAATAAAACCCGAGCCTGCCGGTGTTAGAGGGATAAAACCCATACCCAACGAAATAAAATCGGTCAGTGGAATAAAACCCAAACCTGCCGCAATGATAAAAGATGCGTTAGTGGATTGAACCTCATGCTAACGGATATGAAAAAATAAAACACGCGTTAGTGAGTTATATTCGATGCTAACGGTGATAAAGATCATATTGGTGGGTTAGACCCGATGCTAACGGATATGAAAAGGCAAAGCACACGTTAATGAGTCAATACTCGATGCTAACGATGATAAAAGACACGTTAGTGGGTTGGACCCGATGCTAACGGATATGAAAAAGTAAAACACACGTTAGTGAGTCAATATTCGATGCTAACGGTGATAAAAGACACGTTAGTGGGTTTGATCCGATGCTAACGGATATGAAAAAATAAAACACACGTTAGTGAGTCAATACTCGATGCTAACGGTGATAAAAGACACGTTAGTGGGTTGGACCCGATGCTAATGACATGAAAAATACAACACTTGTTAGTAAGTTATACTCGATACTAACGGTGACAAAAGATCACGTTAGTGGGTTGGACCCGATGCTAACGGATATGAAAAAGCAAAACACATGCTAGTACATGAAAAAGTTCTTGAATACTTACCTGAAAAATCATTTCAAAAATTGACTCAGTTTGAATCAACTTTGTACAACCAATCATCTGCTTTGCATTTTGACATTATTGCTCAAGTTGGTCGATTTGTAATCTTCTTTTTTTTTCAAACTTTAGAAGAAATGAAAGAAACACACACATTTTTTTGTTTTTTTTTTTGAAAAAAATCAAAATGATGAATTCTAAAATTTGAAGAATACCAATGACAACTCTCCCTTCAAAAGATTTGAGAGGTACATACATATGTCACTGTCCTCTCGATTTTAAAAGACCTTTTTTTTTTCACAAAGCCGATTTAAAATGCATTACCAAAATTGGAGCTTACTCCTTTTGATATTGGCTATAGTGTAAATCATATTTAACAAAGACCACATTTTTCATGCTTTCGAGAAAACAAAAAGAGTTATCACATAATGCCACCACCATGTGATCCCTTGTGCTCCCTTTGGCCTTGAGAACCATGGAAACATGATCTTTCGATGTCAAAACTGTTCCCTAAGAATTGTGCTGCAACTTGTCTTGAATCTTCTCAATTTTCTAGCATCAGTCAATCATACCTCACTTTGTACCACAAATCAACTTTTCTAATGACCAGATTTGAATGAATGGCCACTATCTCAAGTGTCAGCAACCCGCTTTTCGTTCATGATTCTTTTGTGCTCCAAAATCTCACCTTGATGACCTTAACCTTTCAGATTTTCACAAAGGTTACACCTTTTTATTTTATTTTGTTTTCATTTTCTATTGTTTTTTCTTTTTCTTTTTCATCCTTCTCTTTTTTTTCTTTTTTTTTTGTTCTTTCTTTTTTCTTTTTTTTTTCTTTCTTTTTGAAGACACTCTTTCAGGTTTTCACCTAATGAACAAATCTTATCAACTCAGAAATGTATTTAAAGAAATGATGGCATCAACGCGACAACCCTTCCCATGTAAAAATGGTGAAGGTGTATTGACATCAATTGTCATTTGATTAAGTGATTTTTATTAGAAATACCACTAAAACGGAGGTCGAGACTTTATGATTTTTATGATGGGGTCATGTGGGGTGTAGAAAAAGTGTTAAGTGTGATACCCCAACTTTTAGGATCATCTTTTGTTTAGTCTCAAAGAGGATATTACGGTTTCTTTAGTTTATTTTTATTTTGAAAACATTATTTTGTTTTAAAGAAGAAACTAAAGTTATTTCTTTGGGTTTGATTTAAAACTTTGTTTTGTTTTAAAAGACTAGAAATCCTAAAAGTCTAATCAAAACTCTAGTTTCACTTGTGACTGACCGTTTTCTCAATTTTCTCATATTTCAACCGAAACCCTAAATTCAATTTATGGAGTTGTAAAACCCTCACGTTTTTCTTAAAAATACCCTTTTATTTGGAAATTATTAATTTATAATAGCCTTACTACTCAATCACCCCACAATAAGTGCAAATGAACCTAGAAAATAGGGTTTCACGTTTCGATTTTAAATTAGCACGAATTAGGGTTTTCACGTTTTTCTGTAGTGCGACTATCCGGTACGAAGAGTGGATCAAATTTGGTGATAAAAAATGAGTTTTAGATGATATTAAGTGTGGGATTAGACGTGCTAATAATAAGTTAGTGAATTATAAGTTAAAACCCTAGTACGTGCGAAATAAGGAAAATCGGGTTGAACCGAAGTGTACCGTTTGTTACCGACTGAGTGCACCACTTGACCACCACTTCCTTACCACCACATACTCTTGATATTTTTACAAAAATATCCCCCCCTCATCCTCAGCCATGTGACCGAAATATGTGGCCCAAAATGCAAGGAAAAGAAAGAGAAACTTGGAAGGCTTTGGTGGTGACAAATGTCAACCACCTATGGTTCCTTGACCAAGCCAAAGTCTCACATTCTTATCTTCCATTTGAGTTCATTTTTTCTGTTTTTGGCTGAGAGCAAGAATAAGCAAGAGAGTGAAGAGAGTTCAATCTTCTACCTTGAATCCAACCTTTTGAGTGCAACCAAAAAAAACTAAACCGATTAATCACTAGTTGGAAGCTTGGGAAGCTTAAGGAACCAAGAATTTCAAGGAGAGGTGAAGGATCATCCTAGCAAACTCTTGTCTTGAGGTATAATGGCTGATCAACCATTCTTTCTCTATTAACCATGATTAAGTTGGGTATTAATGTCGGTATTGTGTTTGTGATGCTTGTTTCAAGTAATTTTGATGGTTAGATGGATGACTTTTGAGTTAGGATTTCTTGTGGGTTAGGTGTGGTATGATGTATATATATGGTATATGATCTTGTGAATGTGATAGTAGTGGTAGTTTCAAAGTGAAAATGTGAATTATAGCTTGAAATAACAAAAATTTCATATTTCTGGAAAATTTAGCTTCAGTTCTGTCCGGTTCCATTTCATCATGTTAGAGGCCGAATTAGACTTAGTACAAAACATGAAAGTTGTATAGAATGATATTTTATGATTGTCTACAAAATTTCAGATCAATCGGAGCAACGTAACTTGTGAAAAGATAAAAAATACCCCTGACTCTCATAGGTTTAGTCCAGTGGACAATTTTGTGTTCACAACACTAACCGTGTCTGTTCACCTTGATGTGTACTAAAATAAGTGTTTTACCAAAACACAAAATTGTAGTGCTATGTCTTAGGTTTCCAACGCCCCTGGAATCACCTCCATTGGACTTCGGTAGCCTGAGTTATTGTCATTTAAACATAGCCCAGTTAACTGACCTGTTTGTGCGATTCTGGTTCAGTAATTTCAAATTTTGACCTAGATACACTATGAACTGGACTCGGTGATCTTCATAAAAGTTGTATCTCTGTTCCTTAGCTTCGAAACAGTATAAAGTGCATCCAAATCTGAGTTCCGTAGCTTCAGTTATGATCAAACCAAGATCGGTTGTCAGAACTGCCTTTGAATTTGGACAGTTCTGACAGGAAATTTGGACCCATTTTTCCCCATGCTCTATATTGATTCAGGTTTTATCCAGAACATAAAAGTTTTAGAATTATGACATAGCTTTCAACACCTTTGGAATTTCTTGATTCGGATTTGTGAGCTATGAGTTATGGTCCAGTAAACAAACCTTGTCCGTCACCCTAAAATGCAAATTTCTGGTACTGTTTCCCATAATTTCGACCTGCTTCCATTCAGATTTAGATTAAGGTGTCTTCATGAAAATTGTAGCCCTTCCTCTTAGCTTCGTAACGGTACCTCGTACACTTTGATCCGACACTCGTAGCTTTGATTGTGTTCGAAACAGTTTTTGACACCAAAACGGTTATGCTGCCGTTTCCGTATGCCGTTTCCGCATTTGCGTGTGTCAATTTTGCCATTTTGCTTGATTTATGCATTCTAGTAGCCGTTTGTGATATATTGTGATGCAATCTTTTATTTCAGACGGTGGTGAGCTAGACGGTGCCAGTGGGGCCTACTAGCTGGGATACGTGACGTGATCTTCACATTTTGCTATACTTGCTTTTTGTGTAAGTACTCATGGTATTTGTTTGTATACGTTGCTTATATATTTCGAGATGAATGTAAGGGTGCTTAGGCGATGGTGTACTTCATCACACTCGACCTAAACCCTAATTTGCACTTGTGTACTTTTATGAGATGTGTAAACATGAGTTATTTTGGTGTTGAACCCCTTGAGCTTGTAGTTCGGGGTGACTTTTGTGGGACCCGGTCTCAAGACTTAGATGGACTATTCGAGCCGGCCGGGGCTTGGTAGAAACTAGTCCAACCTAGTCTTGAGGCCACCAAGTTTGTAGGTACAAGTTGTGAATCAAGTTTGTGAACCGAGCTTGCGAAACAAGTTTAATTTCGTTTCGTTCGCTCGAGCAAGTTTGTGAGGTGACTGGCCAGTGAGGGTTATAAGGTGTTAGGTGGGAGTACAAGTGGAGTTCTACGAACCTTATTTGTGGTCGACGGAGTGTTGGCGGGAGGTCACGCATGGCAAACGACTTGGCTTTGGAGCCAACCCGTATCCTACCATTGTGATGTTACATTTCTGTATTGATGTGAAATATTTGGATTTATATGTTTATTTGAATGTGCAATTTATAATTTTACCCCTGTTTACTTACTAAGCATATAACTTACCCCTTTCCCTTTGTTTTCCTTAGCAGGGGCCGACGCGGGAAACTCCTTGGCACATTCACTAGTATAGTTAGGTTTGTTTGTAACTCTTGGACAGTTAAGATGTTTATCCTTATTTTAGTGATCTGTATAAGGACCCTTCTTCGGGTATATTTTCTAATTTTGGTCATTATCATAAGGTAATATAGTGGTATGAATAGCTACTTTTGGGGATGTAAATAGAACTCTTTTGGAGTTGAATATATTGTGAATAGTATGCTTTTGGTTTATCTAGTTTTTATTGTTTTGAAATTTCGAGTCCTAGCGCGAGTTAGGCAGGCGTCCCGCTGATACCCTAAGATTCGCCCTTGGGAAAAGCGGGGGCGTCACATTAAGGTTTCAAAGCAAAATCTTCAAAGAGGTTTCAAAAACCCTAAGACCGCATTCTATCAATATTTGCCCCAGTATGAGGGTATTAAAACCGAAAAAATTGCCCCAGTTTGGCTTTTGAATCTTTTTTTCTTTTTTTTTTCATGACAAATAGGAGATAAAATTTTACCCCAGTATGAGGTTTGCAATCTTTAGGAAGGCTATCAAATGAAGGGTTAAAATATTCTGGAGGTTCAATAGGGAAAACTAGGGTAAGATGTTCAAAGAGAAAAGAAGAAGGCTCGCTTTTGATCCACCATAGATGGTATTTCAAAAAGAAAAATCAAATAATCAGATAAAGAATTTATTACGCATATTTGAATTGATTGGCAGAGGAAAGACCTGTCCATCTAGTTCTGTAAGAATGGACGTTCCTACGGATAGCACTCTTTGAACAATAAATGACCCTTGCCAAGTTGGAGCAAATTTTTCTTTAACCTCCTCTTGAATCGGAAGAATTTACTTCAAACTTTATCCCTCACTTCAAATAAGCGAGATTTTTCTTTCTTGTCATAGCCAATGAACCATTCTTTGTTAATAGCATTGTCCATGGCAGGTAATATTCAACCTCTTTTTCATCCATTGGAGACAGCAACTCATTGTGCTCCTTGATCTATTTGATTTCTTCTGCCTGAGCCTTTGTCAAAAAGTGCAAAAACGGGATCTCAATTTGGTAGATATTATCACTTTCATTCGAAGCATAAGAGAATAAGGTGCTGCTCCAACTTAGAAATGTAATCTCCAAGCGAAATGCTCCCCGAGTTCAATTGCAAAAAATTTGTAAAATCAAAGGAAAAACTTTTTTTTCTTTTCTTTTTTCAATCCTTTTTTTTCTTTTCTCTCTTTTTTTCTTTTTTTTCTTCTTTTTTCTTTTTTCTTCTTTTTTTTTTCTTCTTTTTCTTTTCAGTCCCCCTTTTTTTTGTTTTCTCTTTTTTTTTTCTTTGCTCTCTTTTCTTTTCCTTTATTTCCCCCTTTTTCTTTTTTTTTTTCATTTCCCCTTTTTCTTTTCTCTTTTTTTATTTTTTATTTTCTCTTTTCATTCCCCCTTTTCTTTTCTCTTTTTTTTTTTTCAAGTTGGCTGCTGAAGTATGTACTCCTTTTGAGCAAATAGCCGATCCTCCACTTTGCAATGTAGCATTATTGCTCCATTTTTATTCGTGATTAATCTCCAAATTTGCAAGTTTTGAATTTCACTTTTTCCTCGATCTCAACCATAAACACCTGCATAAGGGGAATTTTTCAAAGCACCTGAATTTTTCAATTTTTTTTTTATTTTTTTTGAGCAATGATGTAACAATTAAGATTCATGCAAAGTATTAACTTATCAAGATTTAAAAAATATATATTTGATCTTGGACATACCCTACAAATGTATTATAAAATTTTTGCCTCAATTTGAACTTATTTGGTGAAATTTCACAGATATTACAAAAACAATTACCCCGATTTGGGCTCATTTTAGTTGCAAAATAATCACATACAATGTGAATAGAAACTACATTTTTCAAATGAAGAATTTAAATATCATATCCAAACTCATGTAGAAGATGCCATGATAAATCCCTCAAAATAAGATCAAATTGAAAAAGATCTCTTCCTTGTTTTGGGATTGGTGTTGAGGGAAAAGGATCACTTTTCTTATGAGCTCATCTTTTAGGACCAATCAAATGGATATTATTCAGGATTTTGAGATAGCTCAGGGGAATGGTATGTCAGGATCTGTCTTTTTTTTTTTTTTTTTTTAGTGCCCAAATTGTATCCAACACATTCAATATCACATCTTGGTGAAAGCAAATAGCTTATCACTCTTATTTTTTGAGAAAACTCAGTCAACATATAAGCTGTATAGGCTTGCAATATATGGGTAGAAATGATAGCTAAACATATGAAAACAAGTTATGGCCTTATGATCATGAGTGATTGGTAAATTCCTTAGAGACAAGATTTTCACTTCAAATTGTCATGAAAGATAAGTCAGCAATGGACTTTATGAGCTTGTAATGTAGTTTAACAACGATAGCTAAACAAACTTTCAAGGACAATGCACTTAAAATCGCATTTCTTCCCAAAAATTGCCACAGTTTTGGACTTAAAATCCGGAATCCCATTTTGACTCCCTTTTTCTTATCAATCCTCTTTTTTCTTCAACAATCACTAAGGGGAATGCAGCATTGGATGTCTTCGCATTTTTCTTTTTTTTTTTTCATTCATCATTCATCATTTTTTCACATTTTTCTTTTCTCTCTTTTTCTTCTTTTAAAAAAAATTTTTTTTTTACCAATACTGATATCCCAATGTTAATGATAAAATTGAAAACTCCCTAATTTGGAGTGTAGATGGCCCCTCTTTCTTTTTGATATTGAAGACCAAATATCAATGTTAGAGTCAAATTCCCCCAACTTGTAGCATTTTCTCCTTTCTTCTTCTTCTTTTTTTTCTTTTTGAAATCTCCTTCCCCAGTGTGGGGGTGCAATCATAAGTGCTTTTGAAACGAACCACCAATTTAGACTCAAATGAGGATGCAAAGGATAAAAGTGTTTAGATGGTAGAAACAATGGCCAAAGTATCATTCTTATTTCTCATGACAACCAAAGTAAAGAATAACCCGTTGGAAAAATCCATTTCCATTTGACATTCGAAAATTTTTCCATGGAGGGTCATGATCATTGAGGCTTTTATTTGAAATGAAATTCTTTTTTTTGAAGTCTCAAATGGGAAAATAAATGATAAAATCTGTATAGATAGAGAAACGAAAGCCTAAAGTATCATTCCAAATTTCCAAAACAAATAAGAAGTAATGTACATTTTTGCTTTCACTCAGATGTTGATTGAATCTTGTTAGACATACTTGACATTTTCACGCAAAAAAATTGTCTCACTTTGAAGCTAGTCAACCAATGCGACTGACCTTGGAGGTTCAATAAAAGTGGACAAAAAATGAAAAAGAAAAGTGTTGGGGTCGATCTTTTATGACAAATTATCAAATTTGATTGACCCCTTTTGTTTTCAACTACTCTCATTGAATAATTTAGATTACAAATCTAATATATACAAAGAATTTTGGAAATTCGATATACACTCGTGAATTTTCGAACGAGAGGTCGAAAAATCTCAATTTAGTATTATTTCTTAAAATTTATCATGACATCTCCCAATGAGCAAATAAAGAATGAATATATACAAAATAGTAATTATCTAAATAAAAAATTTATTATTCAAATGTTTGAAATTTTTTTTTACTCAAATATAATACATATGAGAAAATAAAAATCTCTACAGAATACACTTTCAAATATATATACACTTTATCTTTTGAGACAAAATGTATTAGAAACAATGAATCAAAAGATTTTTGAAATGCTTTAGACTGGCATTTTCAAATGGATTTTTTAATCATTTTTTCATTTTTTTCACATTGTAGGATCTGCCCAAGAATCAAGTAACACTTGTAATTTTTCAAAATTTATTAGACCCAAAAATATTATTAGATATAAGAAAAATATTTTTTACCTTGTTGAAATAACTTTTATAAATGCAGGGGAGGGGGAAAAATAAAAGAAAATACCCAGAGTTAGTAAGCAAAACTGTAAAATCGATATGCATGTCCTATGGGGGACCTTTTTATGCCAAGGGTTGGCTTAGTATGAAAAATGGAATCCTCTGGGGTAGGCACTATACAATACCTAATGGATCTGATCGACTTATTGAGATTCGATTGAAGAGCATTTGAAAAAAAAATTGGACTAATTGAATTTTGTTTCTTCGGAAACGATAGATAACTAACAAAATGAGAACAAAGTCCAAATGAATTGATTATTTTAATTGACACATAAAATGATATCAAAATCAATTTAGTGTAAAAAAACTTATTTTAAGGATTGAAATGTCTCGACTAGTTTCTTCAGTGAAATGGATCGAATGAAATTGATGGTTTATTCAAAATTGACTTTATCACCCTAAAAAGGGGTAAACTGGTCAAATGAATTGAATGAAATCGATGACTTATTCAAAATTTACTGGATCATCCTAAAAGGGGTAAATTGGTCAAATGAATTCAGAATTGACTGGATCACCCTAAAAAGGGGTAAACTGGTCAAATGAATTGAATGAAATTGATGACTTATTCAAAATTGACTGGATCACCCTAAAAATAAATAAACAGATCAAATGAATTGAATGAAATTGATGATTTATCAAAAAATGAAATTAAAAATGAGCAAACTTGTATGGAGTGGATGGTCTATCCAAAAAATTGACTTAATCATCTTAGATGTAAAAATGAGGTGAATGGAATTGATGGTTTATTTGAAAGTTGACTAGATTGTCAACCCATTGGTAGTTTCAAAAAATTCATTGTGATGTATTAGTCTATGAGCTTTCTAAAATCAAGATTTGGCATTGACATACTTATCATCTCAACAATGAGGAATTTGTGAATTTCTTCAACTTAATGTCCTTTACGCAAGGGATCTTTACCAATTCTGATAAAATAGCCAAAAAGTGATTATTAAAGGCTCATATTCTAATGCGTAAAAACTGTTCCATCTGTCGCGCCCCACTTTTTGAAAGGGTGTGAAAGTAGTGTGTAGGATATGTATGTGAACGTGTGTGAAAGTGAAAATAAAAGGCCGTGGGATTGTGAAATGCGACGGTTTGGCCAAACAAAGGGTTTTAGATAGAAAAGGAGTCGCCACTTGGTATAGAGTTAGGGTGTACCAAATCACCCAAAAAGTGATTTTTTTTTTTTTTGAAAAGAAAAGTAAACAAACCCTTTGTAAAGAATTTTTAGGTCTACGTAACCAAAAAAGGGATCGGGGGTCACATTTGATAAGGGAGAAGGTAAAGGCAAAGCCTAAGGCACTCCCTTACTCTAGCCAAAGCTAGTTGCGTGACTTAGCCCTTCTTTTTCTAATTTTTCTACCCAAAGTATGTGTTGCATGTTGGATATGAAAACAAATGCAATCCTAAATCTAAAAATGTTTCTTATGAGGCTTTTTGATCCCAACCACATGAATTGTGATGGCCAGTAAGGAAAGCCCTCACAGAAGTCATGAATAATGCAAATGAAGACTCAAGTATGAGTGTAAGTGTGCAAATGTAAGGAAAGTGCATGTGTGCCAATGGAGAAAATAAAGGTGTTTGTGTGCAAGTGGATGAAAATAAGGTATAATGGTAGTAAATATAAAAATGCAATTGGGTGCAATTTATGAGGTAGAAAAATAAACAAGTGATAGAAAAAAAAAATAAAATGTGCAAACATGGCATGTGGATTGCGAAAAATATAAGTAGTGAGAAAATGTGAATAAAAAAGTGAAGAGGTGATATGATAGAAATGAAAGTGTATGAACCTAGAGGAATGCATCAAGTCGGGTACGGGAATGTCTCCTAATTTCATGACTTTAATTTTCCCTTTGATTAGAAGGAAGGACTAGCGTGCTAAGGCTATTTTGTAGCCACACTCGCTCGTTTCCCTTACCGAAAGGGGACTCTCAAGCAAATGTACCTTATAACTAGCATGGAGATGCAAAAAGCCTAAAATGAAAGGGAAAGGGTTGGAGGGGCATGCCAAATGCTAGAAAACTAAGAAAAATACATGAAATGTAGTGAGACATGCAAGTATGTACTAACGAGAGAGATCCCTAAGGGTCTAGCGTTGGACTAACCCATATTTATGAATTCCTACTAGCGTTGGACTAGTGGAAAACGGGACAATCAGTCACAACTAGCGTTGGACTAGTGTGGTGACGTGCATTCATCCATCATATTCATCTACGACTATAGAAAGCAAGGAGACATGCCAATCACCTATATACACGTAGCACATAACACTTAGCATGCTCGACTAAATGCAAGAGCCTAATGAAACAAATTAACACGTAGCAACAAAAGCAAACAATCAACACTAATGAGCCTATTACATTGACTAACTAAAACAAATGGAGAAGGGGAAAAGTGAATAAAAAATGCTCTCCAAGCCCTATCTATTACAAGCCAAGAGGTGTACACATACCCCATAAATAAAAGAATGACTTAATAAAAGCAAAAGTAAATGAAATGAATTAAGGAAAAGCAAGGAAAGCAAGCAAAGTAGACATGCAATTCTCACTTAGCACGTTGGATCACATAGGGAAGAGACAAAAAAGATAAAAGAAGTTATACCTCTCTTGAATAGATGCCCTAACGAAGTGAAATTGATAATTTACCCTCCAAAATAAAAGAAATGGTCAAGGTACCAATTTATTGGGGCAAATTAAAGAAAATATGCAAATACAGACTCATGGGGTCATAACGCTCTTAAAATCATGAACTAAGTGCAATTTAAACAAAGCATGGTGATTAATTGAAGCAAACAAGCAATGAAAAGTTGGACAGTTAGAGCTGCCAAGGACCAAATTGAGGAATTATTCAATCGATTGGGTCATAGCATCATTAGTCAGAAGCCAAGGGGTCAAAGTGCAATTATTGAAAGATTTTTTGATGCAAGAACATGCAAATGCTTCAGGCAAACCACCGAACCAAGCTTTCTTTGTTTCTGCAATATACTGAGTTTCTCAAGTGCAATCGTGATGCAAATAGCACCTCAGCCAACCAATCAAAGCCTCGACAATTAAACCAAAAACGACCACAAAACTCAACAAGCCAACAACTTAGAATGAGGTTATGCAAATTCTAGAAGAAACTTTCATGCAAAGCTCACGAAGGAGCTTAGATTTCTACAATTTCCAGCCAATGTTGTTTCTGCAATTTGCCTTCATTCAGCCGAATCAACATTTACGCAGAAATGACTCAAACACAAATCCAACTCATTCAAACACGAGGTGCGGGGACTTGAAGCAAAGGGGAGAGGAAAACATTTGCAAACTTTCGGACTCAAAATGCAAACAAATGATCAGAATATGTACCAAAACTTCGACTAAACAAGATACATAAAACTGATGGCCTTTGTCTCTAAAATCCCAAACACGCACATTGCACTCTATTGAAACAACAGGCAAATCAAAACCTTCGAAGCCAGAGCTTCAACATCTAAAAGAAAAAGAAATCTGTTGCTGCAACAAGGCAGAGTGCTTCGGCACAAAAATTCTTTTTACCCAAATCTCAGCTTGCAAACACAGTTAGACCCCATTTAACTGAAGCAAACAAAACTAATCACCTAAACTTCTCACTTTGCAACCTGAAAAATTCTGGATTTAAACACAAAAAAATGAATAAAAGGGCATACAAGCATCGCTGAGATTTTTCCAGCCGCACTTCTCTACCATTGTTGCGTTCATGCAAATGCCATTTTTTTTTATCCAAACCCAACTAACATCTCTACCAAACATCAAAGCCTTGATCTTAAACCAGAAAAACAACAACATTCAACGTCCAAACATGCCAAAATCAGTCCCAAAATGCAATCTTTTCTCAAAGATTTTCTTCTTCAGTTCACATATTTTTAATATAAACTCTTTCTGGGTTCATTCAGCATCCACAACCTAATAACAAAAGTCTAAATGACAGCTTCAAACAGATCCCAAGCATTAACATACTTAACATCCAAATAAACAGCAAAAGACATCATCTTTGGGGCTGTAAAACACAAAAAACAACGCAAGATAAAAACAAACAGCAACTCACAGATGATGGAGAATATGTTTACAAACTTCGATCAACTAGAAACTGATCAAAACTCCTCTCACAGAAACCAGAAATGACATCTTAATATTAAAACCTAAACACCAGGAAAAGGCAGGAGCTTTTACCGTAAGAAAGGAAAAAATTTGGCTGCAGACAAAGTTGACGCCCGAAGCTATGCCCTTTCGATGCCGTTTCTTCCCTTCGCTGCTGGTTTTTCCTTTCCTTGCCCGTAGGTTTTTCTTTTCAAGCCGCCAACCCAGATTCCAGCCGTCACCCTCTCTTTTCCTCTCAGATTGTTCTAGCCGTCCCCCTTGTCTCTATCTATTTTGCGTTCTCTCCAGCTCCTAGCCCAGTCGAAACCTTCCTCTGTTTTATCTTCGGCTCCTTTCGCTACCCTCAGCTCCTAGCCGCCTCCTCTATTGCCTTTCCTTCTCTGTCTCAGCTCTGTTTTTTTTGTCCAAGCTTTGACCCTCAACTCTCTCCCCAGTTCTCCCTCAGTTTTTCTCTCCAGCCGCTCCCTTAGTTTCCCCGATTCTCTCTCCCGTTTCTTGCTTTTCAGCCATCAACTTCCTCTCCCACTTCAGCCTCCCTATATTCCTTGCTGCCTTTTTCTTTTTATATCAGCTGCCCCCCCCCCAAAACCCCATCTCAATGGTTGATAAACAACCTCAGTTCCCCTCCTTTCTTTAACCATCCGATCTAGAAAAAACTCCCATGCAAAATGACCATTTTATGCCGCTGCATGTGCGGCTTTTTTTTTTTAATACAAAAATAACAATTTAAAATGTACAAAATTAGTACCCAAAGGATAAAATAAAAAGCTACAATTTTCCTCTTTTTCTTCTTTCCTTTTTCCTCTTTTTCAATAAAAAGAAATAAAACATATTTTTCCCAATTTATGCTAAAAGTCTTAGAACCAAAAAATCATGGAATTAGCAAAATTAGGATAAAAATATCTTTAAAAATTTGGTGTCTATAGTTTGCCCCTCTTTGTCTGAGTTTTGGAAAAATTTGAGACAAAGAAATAGACACCAAATACTTACCTGTGTTATTCGACCACAAAATGGTTCCGACGGACAGGAATTTAAGACGGGACTGACCCGAACAGAAAATTTAAAACGGAACTGACCCGAACAGGAATTTAAAATGGGACTGGCCCGAACAGGAATTAAAAACGGGACTGACCCTGAACAGGAATTTAAAACGGGACTGGCCCGAACAGGAATTTAAAAACGGGTCTGACCTGAGGGGACTGACCTTAAC
Organism: Coffea canephora; assembly: GCA_036785865.1. NCBI lineage: Eukaryota > Viridiplantae > Streptophyta > Magnoliopsida > Gentianales > Rubiaceae > Coffea > Coffea canephora. Next base: position 17,452,498 of record CM071922.1, read on the forward strand.
ATGAAATTTAAATTCGGGACTGACCCCAACATAAAATTAAAATCATGGGACTGACTCGAATAAACTTAAAATCATGGGACTGACCCGAATAAAACTTAAAATCATGGGACTGGCCCGAATAAAACTTAAAATCATGGGATTGACCCGAACAAAAACTTAAATCATGGGACTGACCCGAATAAACTTAAAATCATGGGACTGACCCGAACAAAAACTTAAATCATGGGACTGACCCGAATAAACTTTAAAATTATAGGACTGACCCGAATAAAACTTAAAATCATGGGACTGACCCAAATAAACTTAAAATCATGGGACTGACCCGAACAAAAAATTAAATCATGGGACTGACCCGAATAAACTTAAATGTACACTAGTGGGACTGACCCAACGGCTAGTAGCAGTGTAAAATGAAACGCTAGTATGTGTGAAGAAACTGTATAAAACTTGCTTGGAAAATTATCCAAAAATTTGCCCCAGTGTGATGCATTGGTCAGTTGGATTAAACCCGAGCTTGCCTTAGTTGGTGGTACAAAATCCAAGCCCAACGTGATTTTTATGATGTTGGCAGCACAAAATCCAGGCCCAACGTGAACTTTGCGATGTTGGCGGCACCAAGTCCAGGCCCAACGTGAACTTTGCGAAGTTGGCGGCACGAAATCCAGGCGGCACCAAGTCCAGGCCTAACGTGAACTTTGTGATGTTGGCGGCACGAAATCCAAGCCCAACGTGCTTTTTGTGAAGTTGGCGGCACGAAATTCAGGCCCAACGTGAACTTTGCGATGTTGGCAGCACCAAGTCCAGGCCCAACGTGATTTTTGTGAAGTTGGCGGCACGAAATCCAGGCCCAACGTGAGCTTTGCAAAGTTGGCGGCACGAAATCCAGGCCCAACGTGCTTTTTGTGAAGTTGGCGGCACGAAATCCAGGCCCAACGTGAACTTTGCGATGTTGGCGACACGAAATCCAGGCCCAACGTGAACTTTGTGATGTTGGCGGCACCACGTCCAGGCCCAACGTGATTTTTGCGATGGTCAGTGGGATAAGACCCAGTCCTGCCATCCAATTAGTCAAGAAATTGAATTTGATTTGTCAAGAAACAAGAAATTAAATTTGATTTTCCAAGAAACAAGAATTTGAACTTGATTTTTGACTTTTGAATTTTTCTGATTTTTCGAGTGAATCTTTTTCAAAAATAATTTGCCCCCAGTGTAGGGCCCTTTTCCCTTCTTTTTTTCTCTTTCTTCGGCATCGGCCTTCCACATCACCAGATGCTCTTTCGTCGATTTCAACTATGAATACCTGCACAGGGACTTACCAAAATATGACATGCACTCAAATTTTTGTGAAAAGAAACAGTGTGATTGATTTGAAAAATGTATTATTTTGATTCTTGAACGAAATCCTCAATTGGACTACAAAAATATTTGCCCCTGTGTGGGCTTATTTTCACAAATTCTCATAACAAAAATTTGCCCCAGTATGGGCCATTTAATTGCAAAAACTTGTTTGGATGACTTTCCATTTATTTGAACACTATAAGCACTATGTTTCCTAAAAGAAAATTTCATGATGAATTTCTTGAAATAATACCAAATTACAGAAGATTTCTTCCTCACTTTTAGCATCTGTGTTTTGAGTAATGGGTCACCATTTCTAGTTGGCTCATCTTCAGGACCAATCAAGTGACTTTATTTCTAATTTTGAGGTGGCTAAGGAAGATAAGAGGTCAGGATTTGTCTTATTTTTGTGCCCAAATTGTATGTAATCCCTTCAATACCACATCTTAGTGAAAGCAAAGAGTTTGTCACCCTTATTCCTTAAGAAAACTTAGTCAACGTATAAGCTTTATAGGCTTGCAACAAAATGGGTAGAAGCGATAGCTAAACCTGTGAAAACTGGTTATACCCCCATGATCACAAATGATTGATGGATTTCTTACGAGCATAATCCTCACTTTGGGTTGTCATGTAGGAATAAGTCAACGATGGATTTTATTAGCTTGTAATGTGGTTTGAAATGATAGTTGAAAGATAAGTCTTTCAAGGACATTGCACCGAAGATCGCATTTTTCCAAAATTGCCCCTATTCTGAACTCAAAGATCTTAGAATTTGTTTGTATTCTTCTCATCATTCACCAGGGACTTCAGCGTCGAATTTTTCTGCATTTACTTTTCTTGCTTTGCTTTTTGCCTCTTTTTCCTTTCCCTCAACTTGGTGGGTTTTCACATGGTGAGTAGCGTCAGTCCCATACCCAAGCAATTCAGAAATACAGCTAAAATTTTCCGGCATCAGAAATTTTCTTGACAGGGCTATTGCAAAGAACAGAAGTCAGGACTTTCGGCTTTTGTAATGGGGTCTGGTGGGGTGTTTAGAAAAGTTAAGGCTTGAAGGCAGATTTCAAGAGTGGTTTAAGTAATCTGAGATCGCATTGTTGTGCCAACCCTATTTTAGGGTTAAATCAAGACTTGCCCCAGAGTTTATGCTCAATTGAGGCTTTTTCTCTTTCATTTTCTTTTTTCTTTTGATTTTTCGGCCTTCTGCCATTTTTTGAAATTTTCAAAATTTGCCCCAATTTATTTGTGAACTGAGGTTCTCTTTTCTTCTTTTGCTTTTGATTTTGTTGTATTATCACTTTTCACTTCTTGAAACTTTTTCTTTTCTAACTCAAACTTGCCCCAGTGTGGGGTTTGCGATTCTCAGGGGTTGCCAAATGAAGTATTTTATTCTGAAGGCTCAAAAGGGATAACTAGGGATAGAATGCTTGATCGAAAAAGAAGAGGGCATGACTTTTATTCTGTTCCTTACAATAACTCTGAAAGGAAACTTTCATTAATGGAAAATTTCTGGCATGTATCTGAATTAATTGACTGAGGAAGACCCTTGTTCATCAATATCTGTGAAACATAGGCGGTCCGTGCGGACAAATCTTTTTTTTTTTTTTGAAAATTGGAACCCAAGTGGAATCAAATTTCCCCAATTTGCGGTTCCCTCCTTATTCTAGCATTTTTACTTTTTCCCTTTTTGGAAAATTCTGCAATCTCCCTCCCCAATGAGGGTTACGATCGTAAGTGCTTTGAAAAGAACCACCAATTTTAGCTCAAATGAGGATGCAAGGGATGATCAATGTTTAGGTTGTAGAAACGACGGCCAAAGTATCATTCTTACACCTCATGACAACCAAAGTAACGAAATGGTCATTGAAAATCCATTCCCCTTTTTGATATTTGAAAATTTTCCAATATATGGTAGTGATCATTAGGGCTCTTATTTGAAACGAAATTATTCTTTAAAGGCTCAAATGGGAGAGCAAATGATAAAATCTGTATAGGTAGAGAAACGAATGCTCAAAGTATCACCCCAAATTTTCAAAACAAACAAGAATAATGCATATTTTTGCTTTCACTTAGATGTGAATTGAATATAATTAGACACAGTGGACATTTGCAAGCAAAAAGTTGCCCCAATTTGCAACTTATCAATCAATGTGACTGATTTTATTTTGGGGTTAAGTGAAGGAGAAAGGTATCTCATGGGGTCTTTTGAGTGACCTCTTTTAATTTTGAGCACTCTTATTGTGTAGTTCGGTTCACCAATCTAATGTACACAAGGATTTTAGAAAGCATACATTTGCGAATTTTCAGGCTGGAGGTTGAAAGAATCCCAATTTAGTCTTATTTCTTAAAATTCATCATGAAATCTCCAATGAACTCAATAAAGAATGAAATGTACACGAGTATTATACAAAACAAATAATTGTCTGAACAGAAACTTCATTATTGCCAATGTTTGAAAAAATTTTAAAAGCAATACATATGAGAAAAATTCTAAAAAAAAAAAACTCCTTTGCACATGTATACGTATTTTCTCCCTTATCCCATTTTTCTTTGAGCAATGAAACCTCTTAAAGGTTTTACATGAGCGCTTTCAGATGAATTTCCAAATTTACATTGTAGGGCTTGCCCAAAATCAAATAATACTTGTAATTTTCAAACTTTATCAGATACAGAAAGGTGTTTTTACCTTATTGGAATATTTTTATGAATGCAGGGGGAAGGGGGAAAATAAAAGGAAAAAAAAACCAGAGTTAGTAAGCAAAATTATCAAATCGGTATGCATGTCCTATTGAGGAGCCCTTTTTGTGCCAAGGGTAGGTCTAGCATGAAAATGCAATCCTCTAGGGTAGGCAACATACAATATCTGATGAATCCGATCAATTGATTGAGTGAAAAATGATTTGAAAAATTTGGTCAATTTGGAGTGAAAAGAAACATTCGTCCTAAAAAATGATGACAAAGTCCGAATGAATTGCTTATTTTGATCGACGCATGATGTGTCAAAAGGGGTAAAATAGTCAAATTCATTGAATGAAATTGGATTATTTATTGAAAATTGAATGAATAACCCTAAAAATGAATTAAACTAATCAAATGAATTGAATGAAATCAATTGATCAAACCAATCGAGTGAAAGGATAATTTATTCAAAAACCGACCATATTGCCCTAAAACTAGGCAAATCGGTCAAATGGATCGGATGATTTATTCAAAATTGAAAAAGGGTAAACTGGTCAAATGAAATTGAACGGAGCTGACGATTTATTCAAAATCGACTATATTGTCTTAAAATGAATGAATTGGCAAAATGGATTGATTGAATTGTCCGGCCATTGGTGATTTCAAAATTATTGAGATGCATTAGTCTATGAGCTTCCTAAAATCAAATTTTGGCCTCAATTTGTTTATTGTCTCAACAGTGAGGAAATATTGGTAAATTTCTTCAAATTAATGTCCTTTACGCAAGGGATTTTTACCAATTTTGATAAAATGGCCAAAAAGTGATTATTAGATGCTCATATTCCAAAGATCGCTCTATGAAAATGATCGGATCCTACCTTACCTTGTGCACTACCCCTTTGGATGGTACAAAATGTAAACGTGCAAGTCTCCTTGGATTAAGTATCCGAGACACAAGGTGGCTTATTCCTAACATGGGATCCCCTAAATGGCATTCCCTTTCTAGGATTTTTGCATGATGCCAGTTTATTAAAGCGGTAAAATATGCAACTCGAAATGAAACGTGACCTAAGGAACCCTTTATTTGCCAGGGTAGGCCTAAAATGGTATGGCATTATTAATTTACGAATGAAATATAGCGAAATTTCTAAACGTGCAATAGCCTATTTATAAGGGTAGGTCCTAAAAGAGGATCATGCCAGACCTCTTATTTCCTAACGTTTGTGAATGCAAAAAATAAGAAACAAGGAAACGTTAGTTCAACACATAATCACATAACACGTTAGACAATTAGATGATATAAAAAGCAACAAAGAATAAGGAAAGAGAGGTAGGACCCCTCCCCTCGTGAATGGTGTTCCTAATAGGGTAAGGTAGACTCTACCCTAGGTAAATTACCATGAATGCATGAGGTATTGGTTCGCTAATGTATCTAGACTCGATAGGTCATAGGTCCCCGAACCTTCAAACGTGGAAACCAAGGGTCATCAATCCCAAGGTTCTTTGTCGGTGGCTCGAGCGATTCCCCAAACACCGCTACGCACACATCGTGTCACGGCTACGTGTTTGAGTGAATCTATAAAAAATCCTCAACCTTCGACTAAAAGCTAAAGGCTATCAACCCAAAGCTTAAAGCGGAAGATTGAGTGACCCATCGGATCATGCTACACACACATCGTGTCGTGATCACACGTCCAAGTGGGTCGCCTAATCCTAATAGGGTGGAGTGGTGTGACAAGCCACTAAAAAAAAATAAAGGAGGGATAAATAATAAAACGTATGCACGTATGCTAATGCTCGTTTGGAGGGGAGGGATCGAGAACCAACGCGAGACTCTAAAGGTGACACACCCCCCCAAATGCAATGCAAAGCGCGAGATAAAACAAGTAAAACATACATCCAAGCAACCAATCATACATACGTGAGTGAGGGAGTAGTTTGATACGCGCGCGAGGCAAAAGGTCCTAAAATGGAAAATGCAACCCTAATATTCAAATGCTACGCATAACAAGGGTAGAAAACGGAAAAGAATGGCTAAATCAAATGCTTGGACCCACTTAGGATGTCCCCAGTGAAGTCGCCAAGTTGTCGCGCCCCACTTTTTGAAAGGGTGTGAAAGTAGTGTGTAGGATATGTATGTGAACGTGTGTGAAAGTGAAAATAAAAGGCCGTGGGATTGTGAAATGCGACGGTTTGGCCAAACAAAGGGTTTTAGATAGAAAAAGAGTCGCCACTTGGTATAGAGTTAGGGTGTACCAAGTCACCCAAAAAGTGATTTTTTTTTTAAAAGAAAAGTAAACAAACCCTTTGTAAAGAATTTTTAGGTCTACGTAACCAAAGAAAGGGATCGGGGGTCACATTTGATAAGGGAAAAGGCAAAGGCAAAGCCTAAGACACTCCCTTACCCTAGCCAAAGCTAGTTGCGTAACTTAGCCCTTCTTTTTCTAATTTTTCTACCCAAAGTATGTGTTGCATGTTGGATATGACTAATGGATATGAAAACAAATGCAATCCTAAATCTAAAAATGTTTCTTATGAGGCTTTTTGGTCCCAACCACATGAATTGTGATGGCCAGTAAGGAAAGCCCTCATAGAAGTCATGAATAATGCAAATGAAGACTCAAGTATGAGTGTAAGTGTGCAAATGTAAGGAAAGTGCATGTGTGCCAATGGAGAAAATAAAGGTGTTTGTGTGCAAGTGGATGAAAATAAGGTATAATGGTAGTAAATATAAAAATGCAATTGGGTGCAATTTGTGAGGTAGAAAAATAAACAAGTGATAGAAAAAGAAATAAAATGTGCAAACATGGCATGTGGATTGCGAAAAATATAAGTAGTGAGAAAATGTGAATAAAAAAGTGAAGAGATGATATGATAGAAATGAAAGTGTATGAACCTAGAGGAATGCATCAAGTCGGGTACGGGAATGACTCATAACTTCACGACTTTAATTTTCCCTTTGATTAGAAGGAAGGACTAGCGTGCTAAGGCTATTTTGTAGCGTGCTAAAGCTTTGACCCTCAACTCTCTCCCTAGTTCTCCCTCAGTTTTTCTCTCCAGCCGCTCCCTTAGTTTCCCCGATTCTCTCTCCCGTTTCTTGCTTTTCAGCCGTCAACTTCCTCTCCCACTTCAGCCTCCCTATATTCCTTGCTGCCTTTTTCTTTTTATATCAGTTGCCCCCCCCCCAAAACCTCATCTCAATGGTTGATAAACAACCTCAGTTCCCCTCCTTTCTTTAACCATCCGATCCAGAAAAAACTCCCATGCAAAATGACCATTTTATGCCGCTGCATGTGCGGCTTCTTTTTTTTTTTAATACAAAAATAACAATTTAAAATGTACAAAATTAGTACCCAAAGGATAAAATAAAAAGCTACAATTTTCCTCTTTTTCTTCTTTCCTTTTTCCTCTTTTTCAATAAAAAGAAATAAAACATATTTTTCCCAATTTATGCTAAAAGTCTTAGAACCAAAAAATCATGGAATTAACAAAATTAGGATAAAAATATCTTTAAAAATTTGGTGTCTACACCATCATTCTCAATGGCGTCACACGGAAGTGATTGAATCCTACCTTATCTTGTGCACTACCCCTTTGGATGGTACAAAAAATATAAACGTGCAAGTTTCATTGGATTACATATCCAAGACATAAGGCGGATTATTCCTATCATGGGATCCCCTAAATGGCATTCCCTCTAAGGTTTATGCATGATGCCAATTTATCAAAGCGACTAAATATGCAGTATACAAATGAAACATGACTTAAAAGAACTCCCTTTTATATGCCGGGGTAAGACTAAAATGAAATGTATTCATGCTGTAAATGCGAAGCATGGAATTTAAACGTGTCATATCAAATAGGGTAGGCTCCTAGAGAGTACCATGCCAGAATTCTTATTTTCTAGGGCTTATGAATGCAATGGAGACAAAAATCAAGAAAAATTAGTTCAATCAGATAAATTCACATAACACATTGTAGCAAAGTAATACACAGATAAAACAATAAAAGGAAAAGAGAGATTAGATCCCTCCCCTCGTGAATAGTGTCCCTAATAGGGTAAGACAGACTCTACCTTAGGTAAACTATTATGGATGCATGAGGTATCGGCTCACTAATACATCTAGACTCAATAAGCTTTTAGGCTCCCAAGCCTTCAGACCAAAAGGTTAAGAGTCATCAATACCAAAACCTTCGATCGGTGGCTTGAGTGATCCCTTAAGCATCGCTATGGGCGCAGAGCACACCATCCGCCTACTTAAGAAAATCGATCCTAATCCTACAAGGAGATGTGGGATGGCGCCCACGAGAAAGAATAAAAAATAGGATAAAAAAATGCATGCACGTATGATGTGCTTCCTTTTGAGGGGAGAGATTATAATTAAAACACGTGTGGAGGCTCTAAAGTGATATTCCCCCACCCAAGATGCAAGCGTGATACAAGTATATAAATATAAATAAATGAAAGTAAATAACAAATCATCGTATACGTGAATATCGAGAGACGGTCGCATGTGTGAAATGCAATAATCCTAAAAATGAGGAAAAAGAAAAAGTAAAAGAAATATGCAACCTACACATCCAAATATGATAAGTGAAAGAGTTAGAAAAAGAAAAGACAACTAAACCAAGTGCTTGGACTCTCTAGCGTCCCCAGTGGAGTCGCCAAGTTGTCGCGCCCCATTTTTCGCGATGAAAAAAGAAAGTGTTTATAAAAGATGTGATTTTAAAAACAAATAAAAAAGGACCTAACATGGGACTTTGAAAAATGCGACAATTTTGGTCCAAAATTTAGTCTAAAAGGGTTTTTAAGAAAAAGATAGGAGTCGCCACTTGGTATGGAGTTTTGGTGTACCAAGTCACCCAAAAAATGGCGTAAAATAAAATCAAACCCTTTTTGACAACTCCAGGTCTTTGAAAACAAGAGAAAATGGATTCGGAAGTCACGGTTGAAGAAAGGGAAGACAAAGGCTCGATTAATTCAAACCTAAGGCACCCTTTCAACCTAATCTAAGCTAGTTGCGAGGTTTATTCAAAATTTGCCTAATCTAACCCTTAATTTTATCACGTTTGGATGTTTCCTACATGGATGCAAATCTAAATTTATAAAAATATCGAAAGGGACAAAATGTTCATTCAAGGGTTTAATTGAACCAATTGCATTAATTGCGAAGGCCAAAATAATTCCTTGAAAGTGTCACGAGTATGCAAATGATGAAATTAAAAGTAAAGAAAAGAAATTAAATTATATACGTAGATATAAGTGATCAAAGAAAAAGGAAATGCAACATAAAGGGTACGGGAGACAAAAATTCGTGACATAATTTTCTTATACAGGGATTAATGGGATATTTAAACTAAAAAGTTATAATCACTCATTCCCCATGTTTAAAAAATAATTATCCTAACATGAACAAGCAAATGAACTAGCTTAAATGAGATACAATTCTAAATGACATGATTAGCACCTATAGAGGGTAGGGGATAATATAATAGGGAATATCATGCAAATGAGAAAAGATCCTAAAAATGAAAATATGCATGAAAATGTAGTGAATATCACACAAAGATGAATCTAGCGCAAGACGGCCCAAAGGGTCTAGTATTGGACTAGCCCATTTCTAAAAAATCCTTACTAGCGTTGGACTAGCAAGTAAATAGAGGGAGAAGCCTCAACTAGCGTTGGACTAGTGTGGTGACGTCATGCATTAATAGTACATAGTAAAACAAATAAAACATAAATTAAAACAAATAAACACATAAGAGCACGTAACACATAACACGTAAACATAATATCTAGAGGCAAAAATCCTAAGGAAAGCAGGTAAACATATAACACGTAAGCTACATAAATACACAACCTATCTATTACATCGGGGAGCCTAATTACAATCTAAAATGGGAAAGATATGATAAAATAAAACTAGTTATCCTATCTATTACATTTTTGAGGTATTTAAATGTCTCTCGAATAATTATAAAAATTAACTAGACAAATATAATATATAAAAAAATTTAAATGAACATTTAAATCCAATAAATAAAGCATATAAGAATATATAAACATATAGGAACACATAGGAGCACGTAATTGATATTGAAATAATAAAAATAGGGGTACCTCCCGTTTGAAGTGGTGACTAAATGGAGTCAAATTGTCCTATTTATACTCACAATGAACAAAAGAATCATGACACCAATTTAATTGAAAAATAATAATAATAAAAGTACTAAATTCACACTAATATGTCAAACATAAAGAAATTTAAAACATCTAAAAATTACAAGTTGAATATGTTCAAAAGTAACATAATTAGTTATTAAAGAAAAGAAACAATCATAATAAAGAGAGCCAAAATTTGCCAAGGACTGAATTGCAAAGATTGAAAAACTTTTGGGGATAAAAATTATATTTTTCAAAGTTTAGGGGTCAGAACTAAATGAAGGATAAAACTCAAGGACCAAAGTGCAATTAATTTAAGGACCTACATGAAAGATATTTAAAATGTTTTGGGTCATAGTAAAACTACTCTAAAGATCAGGGGCTAAAGTGCAAATTTGCTAGCAGATCTTCTTAAGAAGAACAGGCCATTGGGCCATTCTCTATTTCTCCGGGCCAAAGGCCACCCGACCCAACCAACAGTCCAGGCTAAAATACACAGGCCGGCCCCCTTTTTTTATCACTCAAACCCAACCAAAAAATGAATGGACTCTGACCTTCTAACCCAACCCAAAATAAGAAATAAGCCCACTAAAAATAAAATAAAATTAGTCTAAACCACTTTCATTTTTCTTTTTTTTCCTTTCTTTTCTTTTTCTTCTTCTCTTTTCTTTCTTTCCTCTTCCTCCACTTCCGCCCGTTTCCTTCCCTTCTTCTTCGGCCAGCTGAGGAAGCTTCAGCTGGCGGCCATGGCGACCGCTAGCGGCGCCACCGCCGGACCGCCAGTTGCCGGCAACCTCTCCGATCATCAAAATTTTTCAAAATACATCTTCCCACTCCATTTTTTGCGTAGATTCCATTTCCGGAGTTAGTTTTAACAAAAATTGACCATAAAGTGGCCAAAATGGCAAAAAACAGACCAGTTTTTATTTTTTCAAATCACCCTATCTTTCACCAAAAATTATAAAAATCATACTACAACACTCTTACAACTCCCACAATACAAATATGATTTTATTTCGACAAGAAAACAACATAAAAGGGCTAAAATAAAGCAAAACAGTCCCCTAAGATTCTTTTTTTTTTCATTTTGGCATTTTTTCAAACGGTTAACATGCATGCATAAGACACATTTCCTTTTCCTCAATCTAGTTCATGCAATTTCCCAAATTTTCATCCATACAACACCAACAAAAAAACCAGCAAAAATAAGCAATAAAAAAGGTAACCACACATACATTCAATCTAGTTAATTTAAAAAAGAAAAGCTAGAAAAAAGGTAGATAAATACCTCAATGAAGAGTTTGGTCCCTTTGCCAAGGTTTTTGATGAAATTGTCAAGCTCCAATCCAACCGATTGCTGCCTTGTTGTGTGCAAATGTGTTGGAAAAAATTTGGGAGAGAGGAGAGCCGAGAGGGAGAGAGGAGTTTTTCCCTTTTTTTTTCTTCTTCTTTTCGGTCCAGACCAGAGAGAGAGCCGAGAGCCTCCCCTTTATTTTTTTTTTTTTGTGTTTTTTTCCTTTCTTTCAAGAGAGAGCCGAGAGGGACTTGTTTTTTGTTTCTTTTTGGGTCTTGTCTGTTGAGAGACCAGAGAGAGCCGAGAGATATGTCTGGGAGCTAGAGTGCTTCTTTTTTTTCTTGCTTGTCTGTTCCGTTTTCAGCCCAGAGAGAGTCGAGAGAGTGAGTATTGGGAGAGAAAAAGAGGAGTTTGTGGGTTGGATTTGCCAAAATGATGATTTCTTAGCTAATGAAAAGAAAGGTGCATGACAATTGAGTGTGGAATGGGTTAATAGTTGTTTTGGTAGGGAAAATGATGAAAATGATTTCTTGATTTTTCTCTTTTGTTTTGTGTTTTTTTTCTTTTTCCAAAACAAACCTACAAAAATGAGAAAATCACACATTAATATATAGTAAAAATAATAATAATAATAATGACTTATCAAATAGATAAAATTTTAGGAAAACATTAAAAATTGACAAAAATTTGGTGTCTACACCAACATAAGTATTTGATGGGTTTTTTAAGGGTAAGAAAGGGAAAAAAATAACATTTTCAATAAACAAATAACTTTCTAGCCCTTCTAGGAAAGAATCGAGCAGTATACTTGGCCTTCACTTGACAAATTGTATGAACTTCGACTAGTTTTTATATCTTGATGCAAAATCCAAGTAAAAGGGAGAGGAAGGATGAAAAAACGTAGAGCAAAAATTAAGAACGCGTGCTACTCATGACATGCAATTTTTCACTCAAATTCTGAACGGCTAGAGTTTACAATTTATCAAAGTGCAAAATGGGCCAAGTACCATAGTTAAAGGTGCAATATAATGTCTCCCATATTAGAAAGCTTAATAGGTAAAGTGGGAAGTAGTATAAAGTTAGAGCATGAAATAATTAAGTCCTTTAAGGGAGTTCAATCATTGCAATCAATCTTTCTTTCTTTTTTTTTTAAATAAGTAAAAGATTTTAAATTCAAGATTTCCTATTTATAATTCCTCTCACTTTACCACTTAACCCAATCCTTCCCCATTCATTGCAATCAATCAACATTGACGTGTACATCCTAAAGTTGATTACCATTTATTTAGACTTCTTAGAAACCAATAAGTTAAGTAGTTCATGTATCAAAAAAAAGCAAGAAAAATTAATATATTTATTTTTTATGGAGGGCGTATACATTGAATTGTCAATCATGACCCTTCGAGTTTGAGCATCATAAAATTTAAGAAAACTTCAACAACTTCATAAAGATGATCAAAGACCTTATATTGATTCCTTTTGTTCAAAGTTATTGAAACCAGAAGAGTTAAGAAAATTAATACCAATCCTTAAGTGCAATTTGTGAGTCCTCAATGCTGACCTGAAGGGCATGGTGATAAGTAGTTCTTGGAATTTTATTTGTGGAATTGTCATTCCCTTTATGATATTAGCAAGTAGCTAGTTGAGTGAATCCAAATGGGGTCCTAGCTCCAAACTGCAAAAGTAGTTCCCGATATTCTCAAAAATAATCATCAAGGATAAAAGAGGTAATGTTATTGAGGTCTTGGTCTAATAGTAAAATAATCAAAATTGAAGCCCTTTAGATAACTTGAGCAACTCTCACTTATTGTGAGTTTTATATTAATATTTTTTTGATAAAAAAAATTGGATGGGTCCGGCTCTAACCATCATCTTAGCCCTAAGTATGCCCCCGGAATATAGGTCTGCTTACAGGAGTTTTAACAAATTATCCACCAACACTGTCTTTATATCAACAGTGAAATTCGATCACAAGACATTTTATGAGAAAGTAATCGGTTCTTATTAACTGAACCAACTTATATTGGCTTAATTTATTGTTAGTGTTTGTCCTGCAACTTGCAAGTAAGTTGTGATGATGACAAGTAGTAGCATGTCTGTATTTTTTTAAACAACCGAGTAGCATGTCTGTATATCCGGAAAAAAAATGAGTAGCATGTCTGTATAATACTATAATTCCTGCAGTTGCACGTTGACAGTATCTTATTAAAAAGAAAAAAAAATGCAATAATCAAAAGATTAATCTTCTGTATTATTTACAGTATATATAATGTAAGGTATAGATGCATGCCTTATGTATAAAATTTTAATTTTAATTTTAAACTAAGATTAGTTGACATGCATTTAAATCTTATATAATATATACTGTCAATATATAAAAGATTAATTATTTCTCAAATTAGTCTATCTTGTTAGCTTCATGTGATGCTTCCTTTTCTAACCATATTCACCTTGTTGATTGATGGCCTTCATTACTATTGAGCCTCTAATCCTCGCATGTGATGATGCTTCGAGGACAAGGGTGTTATTGTTGCCTAAAATTTCCTTGATAGGCTATCCCATGCCAAAATTTTCATCCTATTGAAGGATAAATTTGTTTGGCTGATCATGGTTTGCTATCACGGATCATGGTTGCAATTGTTACACATTTGTCGTGACATATCGATTAAATATCAGGTAATATGCACATTATAGCACATAAAAATTTTCAAAAAAGTGAAAAATAACCAAAAATAAAAAATATCATAAAATACACAATTTTAAAAAAAATATCCGAATAGACTCTGAGTGGATTCGGATATTTTGACTGATTCCATACATCACGGATTTGAGTTGCCCAATATCGGTCGAGTCAGAGTAAGTCGTTACTGATATAGAATTCTCCACGATTTGAAAATTGCTATCGTACCGATCCCTTCCATTCCGATTATGATTCGACCAAGTTGTATCGGATTTGGCCGAGATGGTTAACCATGTAGCTGATGGAGAGCGTGCAAGTATAGCTAGGGAACCAAATATATGAGTTTTGTACAATCCTTCTCTATCACTATATCTGATCATGGATACCATGTTAATCAAAATAAGTTTTGCTTAAAACCTGATGGAATAAACTTGTGTTTTTGTTTTTCGAAATCTTTTTCTTTTACCTTTAACAACCAGAGAAACAACTAAAAATGTTGTGATCGAAAAAAAATAGAAATGTTGTGTATGATAGGGAAAATGTCAATTCAATCCCCAAGTTAATGAGAATTAGCATATTAGAGATACCGTATGATGGTAATATCTATGTTTCTAAATAGAAGAAGGTACAAGTTTGATTTTCAAAATTATTCGACTAAATGAATTTATTGTTTGGTTGGTTTGGCATATTTTCCTAATGTCGCGCCCCACTTTTTGATGGTGTGTGAGTGTGGAAGTAGTGTGTGGGATATGTATGTGAACGTGTATGAAAGTGAAAATAAAAAGGCCGTGGGATTGTGAAATGCGACGGTTTGGCCAAACAAAGGGTTTTTGAATGGAGAATGGAATCGCCACTTGGTATAGAGTTAGGGTGTAACAAGTCACCCAAAAAGTGATTTTTTGGAAAGAAAAGTAAACAAACCCTTTTTAAAGAATTTTTAGGTCTACGTAACCAAAGCGAGGGATCAGGAGCCACATTTGATAAGGGAGAAGGCAAAGGCAAAGCCTAAGGCACTCCCTTACCCTAGCCAAAGCTAGTTGCGTGACTCAGCCCCTCTTTTCCTAATTTCTTCTACCCAAAGTATGTGTTGCATGTTGGATATGACTAATGGATATGAAAAAAAATGCAATCCTAAATCTAAAATGTCTCTTATGAGGCTTTTTGGTCCCAATCACATGAGTTGTGATGGCCAATAAGGAAAACTCTCATAGAGGTCACGGGTAATGCAAATGAAGACCCAAATATGAATGCAAGTGTGAAAATGTAAGGGGAATGCAAAATAACGTAAAAATACAAATGTAAGTGCAAGTGTGCAAATGTAAGAAAAGTGCAATGTGTGCAAATGTAAGAAAAGTGCATGTGTGCCAATTGAGAAAAATGAAGGTGTATGTGTGCAAGTGGATAAAAATATGGTATAATAGTAGTAAATATATAAGTACAATTGGATGCAATTTTATGAGGTAGAAAATAAATAAGTGATAGGGAAAGAAGAGATGTGTGTGAACATGGCATGTGGAGTGAGAAAAATATAAGTAGTGAGAAAATGTAGATAAAAAAATGATATGGTGATATGGTAAAATGGAGGTGCATGAACCTAGAGGAGTGCATCAAGTCGGGTACGGGAATGACTTCTAACTTCATGATTTTTAATTTTCCCTTTGATTAGAGGGAATACAAGCGTGCTAAGGCTTAGAAAAGCCACACTCGTCTATATCCCATATTTAAGGGGTAACTCTCAAGCAAATGTACCCTATAACTAGCATGGAGATGCAAAAAGCCTAAAATGAAAGGGAAAGGGTTGGAGGGGCATGCCAAATGCTAGAAAACTAAAAAAAATGCATGAAATGTAGTGAAACATGCAAGTATGTACTAACGAGAGGGGACGGTCTATTGGGTCTAGCATTGGACTAGCCATTTTCTAACATTCTCTCACAAGCATTGGATTTGTGAGAGCTCGAGGGGAAAGACCGTGGCCAGCGTTGGACTAGCCACGGTGACGCATTCATCCATTATAAACCAAATAAATCATGTAAAGGCTAATAAAGCAAATAAACATATAACTCACATATTGCACATAACACATAAGCATGGTATCTAGATGCAAGACCCTAAGAAAGCGATTAAACACATAGCATATAAGCATGCAAATCACACTAATGAACCCATTACATTGGCTAACTAAAACAAATGGGGAAGGGGAGAAGTGAATAAAAATGCTCTTCAAGCCCTATCTATTACAAGCCAAGAGGTGTACACATACCCCATAAAAGAATAACTTAATACAAGCAAAAAAGTAAATGAAATAAATGAAAGGAATTAAGGAAAGGCAGGGAAAGCAAAGTAGACATGCAATTCTCACTTAGCACGTTGGATCACATAGAGAAGAGACAAAAAGGATAAAAGAAATTATACCTCCCCGTTTGGTGATGTTAGTAAAGTGAACAAGACTTAACTTGGGCTAGAGTCACCAAAAAAAGAAATAACTTGGGCTAAACCATCAAAATAAGGGATTAATGCACCACTTTAAAGATAAGTAGAATAAAGGGCAAAAAGAAACTCAGAACACCTTAGAAACTTCGAAAGGGGTACTAACAAACCACCAAATTCTTCTCTAATTGTGACTTAAATGTAGTCAAAAGATACTTAAATTCAAAGGAGGTAGATTATGGACCAAACTTCTAAGATAGGAGAACTTCTACGGACCCAATTGCAAACATTAATCAATCATTCGAGTCCAATTGAAACATTCGAGCACTTCAAAAGTCCCCAAAATAATAAGAGGCCAAATAACAATTCAAATTGCAATCAATTTAGGACTTAATTGCAAGAGATTGGAATGTAATTGGGCCTTTGTAGCATTACTAGAAACTAAAAGGGAGCAAAGTATAATTTTTTGGAATATTTTTCATGCAAGCCATGCAAATCACGAAGGAAAACATGCTTCTGCAACAACAAGTGGACTTCGGCAGCTAAGCTAGTTCATCCGCAAGCCTTATCCATGAATCTTTGGCAAACAAAACTTTAGACTAACTCTAATTAAAACATGTTTAAACAACACTTAATCAAAGCAGTTCCTAAAAGAATTTCATGCAAGCTTTATGTAACAAAGAGCTCCTGCAAAAGAGAAGCCTGCTGCATTTCCGTTTACAAACAGATTCCAGGCCTGCTGCATTTTCGTTTACAAACCAACTCATCTATCCAAACTCTGAACTTAAGCATCAAACAAATAATCTCCTCATCCAACATAACAAAACATTGAAGGAAGTTATGCAAATTCGTATGAAATTTTCATGCACATTCACGAATGAAATTGCTGCAACATTCATGCAGCTTCTTTTCTTTCTTATCTCAGCTGAGAGGTATTCATGCGAAGTAGCTTAAGACTGGTTATGTTCGACCCAAACACTCCCAAAGGATCCAACAAAGCCAGCCATGAAATGCAGCAAATTAGATGACCAAGACCCACTTCACGGGTTTATGGCAGGGAGAAAGGAAAGATACAACGAAACATGAGAAAAAACGCAACTTTCTTCCATTCCCTGGGTTCCTGCAAAATTTTCTTATTCATGCTTTCATAGCAAATGTGCAAAATCATACTTCCATATATCATAGCAATACACCAAAACAGAAGGCCATCGCCTTCTGCACAAAACAAACTCAGGAAAATCCCAGAAAATTGTCAGCATCAGTCATAAATCCACAGGACTTCATCAAAGCATGCGATCTTTTTTTTAAGAAACTTCATGTAATTTTCTGCTGCAAGTTTTTGCAGCTCCAACTCACGGAAAAATGCACAAAAGTTGATTATCTAACAACTCAAACGCATGGACATCACCAACCATCAATCTTAACATTGGTCAAACATGGTTTGTCTTAAACACAGCAGATTCAGCAGAAAGCATCCAGGTAAAAACAAAATGACAAACTAAAGCGAAGTCTGGAAAACAAATTTTTTATGACGCTGCTATGTTTACTTCGTCAGATTCACATATTGTACAAACCATCTCCAGGCCAAAAGGATCATGCAACCATACAACCAAACAATAAACAAAGCATAGCCAGTAGCAACAAGAGGCAAAAATGCGCAGCTTTGCCATGTCTTCAACCTCGGCGAACATCAAACGAATCAAGCAAGCATAACAAAACCCACTGTGAATCATGAACTCAACCCCCACTCAAACCAAATCTACGAAAAACAAAGATGAAAGGGCTACAAGGGATAGTTAAGCCCTCAGGCAGCAAAAAAAAGTGCAAAACAACAATTAAAGAAAACGACTTTTAACTATAACAAGTGCGGATGTTACCTTAATCGCAAAAATCAGTCGGAGGAAATGACCAAAACGGTTCAGATGGTTCTACTACGGCTTCAAAGGAACGCAAATGGACAACGATGATGATAGCTTAGCCGTCCTCTTGCAACCTCGAACCAGGTTTTTCCTTCTTTCGCTGTTTCCTCTCTTCTGCCCAGAAACTCTATCTCTCTCGGACTCCTCCCCTTTCTCCTCCCGTAACCCCCGCTGTCATTCCCCCCTTTTTCTTTACTTTGGTTCCTTTCCTCGCAGCTTCACCTCCCCAGATTTCCTGGTTCTCTCCGTCTCCCCTTCCTGCTCTCGGCTCACATCCAAACCTCTCGGTCGTTCCTCTTCTCTCTTTTCTCTTTTCTCAGCCGTCGCCTTTCACTCTCTTTTTTTTTCCCGTTGGCTGCGGTTTCTTTTCCAGCCCTTATATATTAAGTGAGAAACCCTAAAACCCTCCTTTCAATGGCTACAAACCAACCTCCTCTCCAGCTCTCTCCCTTGGCCATCCGATGGCACCCCTACGATGAAACAACTTTTTGCGTTTTTTTTTTAGAACATCTAAACAGCTTGAAACCCGCATGCGGGTTTTCTCCTTTTTCCTCTTTTTTTCTTTCTTTTTTTTTAAAAAAAATAAATAAATAATAATAATACAAAAATAACAATTTAAACAAATTTAAATAAAATGTACAAAATTAGTACCCAAAAGATAAATTAAAAAGCTACAATTTCTCTCTTTTCCACTTTTCTTTTTCTTTTACTTTTTTTCCAATAAAAAGAAATAAAACATATTTTTTCCCCAATTTTCTCTTTGTTGACAAAAATTTATGCTAAAAGTCTTATAATAATAAAAATAAATAAATAAATAGCTAAGAGAGCCCAAAATGAATACAAAATACAACTAAAAATAAAAATAAAAATAAATAATAGATAATAATAATCTAAAAAAATATACTAAAGTGCTATATAAATGCTAAAGGTCTAAGAACCAAAAATCATGGAATTAACAAAATTATTACTAGAAATAAAAACAAAATTATGATAAAAAAAATCTTTTAAAATTTGGTGTCTACACCTAAAGCCTGTATTAGTATTTTGTCAGGACCTAAAACTTACAAACTTTTTTGGACAATGACTCATGTGGCAAAGCAACTGGACTTGAGCTGGTATGTAGGAAATTGTCTTACAAAAAATGTTGAAAATACAAAAACTGAAGCTTGGAAAAAAAAAGTCTTGCCTTTTCTTTTATTGTTGATGTAATCATCAGGTTGATGAATAACCTTAAAATACCTAAGAAAGTGAAGCATTTTCCCTAAGATCGGAATCCCCATGTGGCCGGAAGGAAGCTTGATGCCACCACTTGAACACCAGAAAGTAACTAGTAGAACGAACCAGAAATAATTCCACCGCCACATCTCCCACCCTATTAATGGTACAACTCCGACCAAAATTGTCATCCACATTCCTGTGGTCATCTCCATTCTTGGGAATTTGAGTCTCTTTACAGTTTAGTTTATCTAGTTCTCTATTTATTTATGAAGTAACAACTAACCAGCTTTCTTGAAATATATTTTAGATGCTAAACCCCAGCATATATATTATTTTCCTATGCTCGATAATAAGTGGACAAATATGTGGCATGAGATTTTATCCTTGTATAAGCTATTCTCTTATCATTTTCTTTAAATGATTCGGGTTGTATTCAAAAGTAGAGCTTTGTGTAGGCTTTTAACTTTGGAGGTTCAAGTGGCCTTATCAACTTTCGATCACTAATTCAATACAAATTATGCTATGCAATAAAATAGAAGTCTTACCAGACTGTTATTATATAAAAAAGTCGGTATGCAACTTGGACTAATCAATCTTTTTGGGTCTTGTTCTTTAACTGCAAAAATGGTTAATTGGTCTGTATGAGTGCTTGCAATTGTAGCCGAAAGTATCCAGTTGTTGTCTTGCTTAGGAATTTGGATGTTCAAGGGCAAACTTGCCATCAACCGCTATTTTATCAGATTTCGGGACCATGCTTTCAGACCTGTCCCTCAATTGGGCTGGTTCAACCAATCTCGGCCCATTTGGTTAGCTAGAATTAGGACTGTAGACACCAAATTTTTAGCATTTAGTTTATTTGTCGTGTTAGTTTTATTCACTTTTTAGTTTTTAGTTTTTTAGTTTTTATTTTATTATTTTTATTTGTAAGTTTTTAGCATAGAATTTCTCGAAAAAGAAAAAATAGGAAAAAGAAAAAGAAAAAGGAAAAGCATTCAAAAAAAATATGAGTTAGTTGTTTTTTAAATTCAATGTTTTCTTGAAAAAAAAAGAAGAGAAAAATGATGAAAATGAAAAATGATTTAAATTGTTGTTAAATGATTTACTTAAATTGTTGTTTTTTTTATTATTATTTATCGATTTTGTTAAAAAAAAAGGAAATAGAGCCGCGCATGCATGCGGCATAAAAAACATTTGCAGAAAATATGGCAAGCGGGGAATGGATCGAATGGCTGGGGTTTAAGGTGGAGAAAAACCCTTCATCCTCACCTTTGAGGTGAGGGTTTGGGTCTCATATAAAAAAGAAAGAAGCGCAGCCAGAGGGGGGGGAGAGAAAAAGATAGGAGAGGAACGGCGAGAAAGTTTTAGAGAAGTTGTGACGGCTAGAATCTGGGAGGAGAGGAGAGAAAGACTGGGAAAAGCCAGAAAGAACGAGAAAAGTAGGAGATTGAGAGAGATTATCGGCTGATAGAAAGTGAGCGAGAAAGGGTGAGTGCACACGAGGGAGTGACGGCTGCAAATCTGCAAAAAAGGAAAGAAAAACCAGAGAAAGGGGCGGGGGGCTGAACGGAGAAAAATTCTGAGGGGTTCTCGTAACAACGGCTGAGAGGTTTTTGACCAAAAGAGAGAAAGGGAACAGCAACCAAAGGAAAGAGGTGGAGGAACTGCTGGAAACTTCCTTCATCGGCTGATTTTGTTTCACGGACTGCATTAGCTTCTGTCGACCCTTTAAGGTATACTTCCAAGTTCCCCATCAAAGCTATATTTTAGATCTTTACTTGAAGCTCTTGGATGAAGTCTGGTTTGTTTTTCTTTTCCGTAAATCTGCTGAGGAAGGGATGAACTGTGAATCTTGTTTTCCTTCTTTTCTTGTTTCCGTTGTCAAGGGTTTGTGGGAAAAGCTAGAATTTTTCTGTTGACTAAAACCTTTTAGCAGCAATCTTGATAAAAATCTGATCTTTCGGGTTGCCGAAATGGCTTGGGATCCCTTTCTGGGTTTTGCTTGTTGAGTTTGTTGGTACCCCATGTATGTAAAGTAGAAGCGGGCGGCGTAATAACAGGCCGCGACATGGCACTCGTTCAATACCTTTCGCTGCATTTTTTGGAAACATTAGTTTGAGTTTTGTGCTCTTTGGCAGTAGCTTTAGGTGTAGTTTCACTCTCTCTTTTGTTGCATTTCATGCTCTGCTGTTTCATTTAGTTTATGGGGGTTAGAGGATTATGCTTGGGGATGTTACATGACGCTCAGTTGAAGCTACAACAATTTGCAGCAGAACAGAAAAAAGAGAGAGAGCTCTCACATTCTCCTTGCTGTTTTCTTACCTACATTTACCCACCAAAGTCTCGGCCATCCAGTTCGCTGGTTGACCCATAGTTTGGAAAGAGGGATTAGATAAGGGGTGTTGGGTTTGCATTTTTGGGGGCTGGAATGCTTGAGTCATGTTCAAACAATTACCGAAAGAGTGAATTTCAGGTTGCCAAACCATTTTACATGAATGTATTGTTCAGAATTTCTTTGTTGCATCAGTTCCTTTATTGTTTCTTGCTTGTTTGGAGTTTAAAGTTAAGCGGCTTGTTGCTTAGTTACATGAATCTGGTCTGCATGATGAAATGAAAAAGCCGCGGCTGGGAAAAAATTGCAGAAAAACTTGCGACGCTTTTTCTCTTTCCTTCTATTGTTATTTTTGCTGTTTACTTTTATCTTTGCTGGTCAGCTTCATTTTCTCTGTTTTGAACCCTGCCATAAAGTTGCATGTTTAGTCGATGATGGATAGGTAGAATTCTAGTTTCTTGTTGAATCTGCTTGCATGATAAAATGGAAAGGAAAGCCGCGGCTGAAAACTTGCAGCAAGCCTGGAAGCAAAAGGCAGCGGGCTTCATTTTTAGTTGCTGAAATTTGCAGCAAGAAATCTAAACCTATGGTCACTCTCTGCTTTGTTTCATTTCGTTTTGCATGATTAGTTTTTGGGCATGATGTTGGTCTTAAGGAAGCTAATAAATGTTGAGTTTGAAGCCCTGCTCAAGATGTTTGGGTGACTAGTAAGAAACATTTGCAGAAACATAGCAACCAGAAATGAAGAAAGCTGTTCGTATGCATGCATAAAAAATTCTGAATTTTACACTTTGACCCACCAAGTCTTCCTTTGTTGCATTGTGGCCCAATTATGTGCTGTTTTCTCGCAATTAGGTCCTAAATTAATTGCAATCTTGAACCATTACTCGACCTTTTCTTTACTCTTGGACCCTTGAAGTTCCTAAATAGTTTAATTGGACTCGAAAAGGTTTGGTCTATGTTTACTGTTGGGTTTGGTTGGTAATTTTCCTTCTTTGTAATTATGCGTTGATTAATTATTTTTAAGTTGCAATTGAGGAAGGATTCGATGATTTGGTGGATTCAAATTGGCTTATTTACATTTTACCATTAAATTGGTGCATTAATCCTTTGCTTTGATGGTTTTTAGCCCAAGTTATCCCTTTTTTTTGGTGACTTTAGCCCAAGTTTAGTCGTGTTTACTTCACTAACATCATAAACGGGGAGGTATAATTTCTTTTATCCCTTTTTGCCTCTCTCCTATGTGATTCAACGTGTTAAGTGAGAATTGCATGTCTACTTTGATTTCCTTGCCTTTCTTTAATTCCTTTCATTTATTTCATTTACTTTTGCTTTTATTAAGTTATTCTTCTATGGGGTATGTGTACACCTCTTGGCTTGTAATAGATAGGGCTTGGAGAGCATTTTTGTTCACTTTTCCCCTTCCCCATTTGTTTTAGTTAGCAAATGTAATAGTTAGGGACTTAATTGCCTTATGTGCCTTGCATGCTTAGTTGCTACGTGTTAATTTGCTTTATTAGGCTCTTGCATCTAGTCGAGTATGATAAGTGTTATGTGCTATGTGTTTATAGGTGATTGGCATGTCTACTTGCTTTCTATAGTCGTAAATGAATATGAGGGATGAATGCACGTCACCACACTAGTCCAACGCTAGCTATGGCTCATTGTCCCGTTTTCCACTAGTCCAACGCTAGTAGGAATTCATAGATTTGGGCTAGTCCAACGCTAGACCCTTAGGGATCCCTCTCGCTAGTGCATTTTTTGTATGCTTCACTACATTCCATGCATTTTTCTTAGTTTTCTAGCATTTGGCATGACCCTCTAACCCTTTCCCATTCATTTTAGGTTTTTGCATTCTTATGCTAGTTATAGGGTACATTTGCTTGAAGAGTCTCCTTTCGACAAGGGAAACGAGCGAGTGTGGCTACAAAATAGCCTTAGCACGCTAGTTCTTCCTTCTAATCAAAGGGAAAATTAAAATCGTGAAATTAGGAGTCATTCCCGCTCCCGACTTGATGCATTCCTCTAGGTTCACGCACTCTCATTCTTATCATATCACTTCCTCACTCTTTTATCCACATTTTCTCCATTACTTATATTTTTCTCAAATCCACATGACATGTTTGCACATTTTCTATCACTTATTTATTTTCTACCTCACAAATTGCACCAAATTGCACTTATATATTTTTTACTAAATTTTTCATCCACTTGCACACAAACACCTTTATTTTTCTCAATTGACACACATGCACTCTTCTTACATTTGCACACATGCACTTTTTCTTACATTTGCACACTTACACTCATACTTGAGTCTTCATTTGCATCATTCGCGACCTCTATGAGGACTTTCCTTATTGGCCACCACAACTCATGTGGTTGGGACCAAAAAGCCTCGTAAGAGACATTTTAGATTTAGGATTGCATTTTTTTTTCATATCCATTAGTCATATCTAACATGCAACGCATATTTTGGGTAGAAGAATTAGGAAAAGTAGGGCTAAGTCACGCAACTAGCTTTGCCTAAGGTAAGGGAGTGCCTTAGGCTTTGCCTTTGCTTTCTCCCTTATCAAATGTGACCCCCGATCCCTTTCCTTGGTTACGTAGACCTAAAAGTTCTTTAAAAGGGTTTGTTTACTTTTTTCTTTCAAAAACAAAAAATCATTTTTGGGTGACTTGGTACACCCTAACTCTATACCAAGTGGCGACTCTATTTTCCATTCAAAAAACCCTTTTGAACTATATTTTTTGGCCAAACCGTCGCATTTTACAATCCCACGGCCTTTTATTTTCACTTTCACACACCTTCATATACATATCTCACACACTACTTTCACACTCTCATTTCAAAAAGTGGGGTGCGACAAGGACTAAACTAAATATGAGATGGGCTATGTGGTGCTTGGGCTTGGGCTGGTCAACCCAATCTCGCCCTTGTCTTGCCAACAAATTTATCGATCATAATTGGTTTCATATAAATGGTTCATGGATTATATGATCCAATCCGTTTAAATACATGTAATAAATGATTGTATGTGGATTAGATCTAAATGGAAGATGGATATCCAATTATCCATTTAAAAATCATTTAACTAACCTACGCAGTATATTATAACCACATGTATATGGGCAAGTGAGAAATGCATGTTTTGGGCTGCAACGGAAAAAGGTCTCAGATACACTGAGAACTTCATTTTTGTCCTTTTGTATACTAACTTTTCTTTTTTTTTAATCAAATGGACTGCTCCTAATGAGTCCCTTGATTCTGATTTGGCTTCAAATCACTATGATATAGTAAAACAAATGTAAATATTCATTAAAAATAACTTCTCATACTTCAATATCCCCAAAGAACCTTTGATAGTACAATATGCATTTTACAAATTTGTCAAAACTTGGAAGATGGCCTTTCCAAAAATGCATGTTGCATAATTGCACACAGAAAAATACTTAAAAAGTTGCATTTTCTTTGTGAAAAACAATCACTCTTTTATATCAATTTTATATTGCTTTTTTAGGATTTTACATATTTTAGTAATAAATCAAGCAAATAAGTAAATAACATCACTTAAAAACTTTTTATAGGGTAAAGTAGAAAATAACCCCTTGTGATTTTACAAATATACACATTGACCACTTATGGTTTGGATCCCTGCATTTTAACTGCTTTCTTTTGGAATTACATTTTAACCCCTTATGTTTAGGCTAATGTGAAATTGATAGTTTTCATGTTCGAGTTAATGGTCAAATGGTGTTAGTCATACTTTTTGTTATGGAACACTAATGAAGTTACTCAATTAACCTTAGAATAGAGGTTAAAATGAATTTACAAAAAAACCTTTGGGGTTGAAATGAAATTTCTATTATTGTTTTTCTCCTTCCCCAGCTAAGCAACAAGGGTAGTGGTAGATCTATTCCTCTCCATGGCTCTATGAATTCCAGCCACCATTCAGAGAACCCATTGAAGCCTTCCCATCATTTTTGTCCATTTTTAATGCAGATTATTATTATGACAATAATTTATCCAAACATGCTAAAGCCTACCAAAACAGCAAAAATCATTTTTATTTTTTTCCACCAATTTCAACATTAGATGGCCAAACACTTCTTCGCTCAACCCAAACCTACATTTCAATCTTTTAAACCTACCAAGAAATTCAACGAAGGTTGTTGTGGTCTCGGTGAATCTATGACAGCAGTTGTGTGTTTTTCTTTTCTTTGAGCTCTCATTGAGCTTGAACGGCCTAGACTACTAAGAGAAAGAAAATTGAGTTTTGGATTTTTTTTAAGACTAGTTAGTTACAGGAGTCTTTGGGATCAATTTTGTTTGATGAGAATTAGGATGGCTAATGAATGATAGTTATGGATCTAATGACTAGCAAGCTTTAGGAGAAGACAAACATGGAAGCCATCAATTAGGGGGGGAATGGGGAGAGATAGATAAGTCAGATTATACTTTTCATCCTCTTATTTATAATTGGATAAATATGGATAACATGGTTTATCCATTTAAATCTGCCAACTTAATTGGTTTTAAATGGTTATCCATTAAAGTCATTAGATTTATTTTAGTCATCCAAATCCATATAATAGTGGTTTACATTGATGGATAAGTGGATTTCAATCCAATTTGCCGCCTCTAAAATTAAGAATCTATGGATCAAGCATTTGAATGGTGAGGCCAGAATTTCATTTACTCTTTGTATTTGGGCTACTAACTTCAATTGGAAAGGTTGGTATTGATTGATTCCCCCAAGTTGTACCACAATAAAACTAGTAACAACAAAAAGTTATTGAAGTTAGTATTTAAATTCAAGGGCTGGAGAGGATAGGCCAAAAGGAGAAGGTCAGTTGTATTTAGCACATGTTATAATGGATTGGTATGTATATGCAAACACTTAGGCTTTAGAGATGGTTATGTCCAGGAGTATTGGATGGGAAAATGAAGATGAAAATGATGTTGGAGATAAAGGAAGCCAAGGAGAGCAATAGAAATGAAAAAATGGATTAGTAAGTGCATGTAGGACTTAACATGCATAAAGAATAGCAATCATTATAGTAAATGGTTTATTTTATGGTATTTGCTGCAATAATTGTAGTTTATGTACTTCTATACATACACTAAAATACATTATCGATTAGATGGATCATGAGCAAAGTGATGCCATTGAATAGTTTGGATTTGTCCCCATTTTGCTATTGAGGATTGACGTAGATGGAGATTTTTTCTATTGACTTGCATAGTAGTTTGATAGGGATTGAAGAAGGTTGAATGTGCATGGAATCGCAATGGAGCTAAAGCCAAATGATATGAAATATGTATTTGGATTGAGCAGCAATAGAGTGGATATTGAGAACAAAATGTATGAACAAGTAGTAGACATGAAATTGGAGGAGAAATTGAACATAAAGGTGAGTAGTGGGAAAAGTGTAGTGGAGCAGTTAGAGAAAAGTTTGTTTGCAATGTGAAGTATTGATTAGAATTTAAAGTTAAATTTGCATTATATGAGGTGGGGAAGTTGTTATTTTTTAGAACTAACTTCACCATCAATAGGATGTTGGTTTCTATAGCCGCTAAGACAAAAAAGTGTGGACCAGTTTGAATTGGTCAAAATTTATAACCGATAACTTGGTTAATGGCATACAAATCATGAAAGCAATGGAATCGTAGGGTGTACTTTTTTTAATCTTGGTAAGAAATAAAAGAGGCATTCAATGTTTTTCGTAGGCTTATATCCACAATTATTAACTAGATGTAACTTTGCTTCTAGATTTAGTATTGGGAGGAGCATTTCTGCTTTGAAGGTAAAGAAGAGCTTAATATTGTTAAGAAATCATGCCACAAATAAGGTTTTGAGATATATGAAAATGCATGATAAGGTTGAAATACTGAAAAAACACTTCATATTCAAAGTGGGAAAGGTAAAAATCTATACTTAATGTTAAAAAAGTAAGTTGTAAAAGTTAACTGTTATTTTGAGATTGATTAATTTTATGACTTAGATTATTTTTTTATGTGATTTCTGCATAGGCAATTGTTAAATATCTGACCACAGTGATGAAAATAGAAATGCAAATAATGGATTTTGGGAGACTAAGAGTGATATTAAGGACTTGCGGCTAACATTTTCTAAACTTTGAGCAAAATATATGCAGCTTATACCTAATGTTTGAAACAAAATTTAAAACCTTATTAAAGTTGGTTGAGCATGGCAACAAGAGACTGGAAACATGTGCACATGCTTTTGGTGATGGAAAAGGGAAGGCATGACATGTATTGTGGGCAAAAGATGGAATAACGGAATGAATTTCAACCAAAAACACCTAAGTATAATGTACAAATTCCCGGAATGTGAATATGCATAGTAAAATAATTAGCTGCCTACTAGGTAGTGCAAGAAAGGTTTTGGTACATAGGCTGTCGCGCCCCATTTTTTGATAAATAAATGAATAGGTTAAAAATGTGTATTTTTTGATTCAATTTGTGATTGAAAAATGAATTGTGATTTAAAAGAAAAATGGGTCTAAATGGGGGTTTGAGAATGCGACGATTTGACCCAAAATTATAGTTTAAAAAGGGTTTTTTAAAACAAAATACGGAGTCGCCACTTGGTAATGAGTTAAGGTGTACCAAGTCACCAAAAAAGATTTTTTGTTTTTTGAGGAAAAATAGGAAAAAAGTAGGAAGAAACCCCTTTTAAACGACTCCTAGTCCACGTAAACCAAAGAAAAAGGTTCGGGAGTCACATTTGACAAAGGGGAAGGCAAGGATAAAATCCAAGGCACCCCTTTGACCTAGCCAGGGCTAGTTGCATGATTTAATCAAAGATTTTCTTGTTTTAACCAAAGAATTTATTACATTTGGATGTACTACATGAATGAAAACCCTAGACCTAGGGGTATTGGGGGGTAAAATTTCTCTCCAAAGTTTGAGTGATACCAATCACATTAATTGTGAAGCCCAATAATGATCCTTTGGAGAGGTCACACATAATGCGAGTGGGATGCAAATGAATGGAAGGCATGTATGCAATGTGAGGACATGAGTTTGAAAAAGTAATAAAAGGCAATAATATGTAAGTGAAAATGTGCACGTGAGTGGGCAAGGTGCGGTATGTGAAATGATAATATAAAGTGCATGTGTGCAAGTGATGATAAAAGTGTTCGTGTGCAAGTGAAGAAACATAAAGGTGCACGTGTGCAAAATAGGAGGAAAAATGAAAGTGTGATGAGGGTATAAAATGGTAGAGTGGATTTAAAAATGCATGAGCCTAGGGAATTCATGCATATTGGGTACGGGGAGACCTAAATCGTGACTCAATTTGCCTTTTTATAGAGGGAATACAAGCATGCTAAGGCTTAGAAAAAGCCACACTCGTCTATATCCCATATTTAAGGGGACTCTCAAGCAAATGAACCCTATAACTAGCATGAAATGCAAAAATCCTAAAATGGAGGGAAAAGGGGTTCGAGGGGCATGCAAAATGATAAAACTAAAAAGAATGCATGACATGTAATGAGCATGCAAACATGTACTAACGAGGGGAAATCCCTAAGGGTCTAAGGGTCTAGTGTTGGACTAGCCCATTCTATGAATTCTGACTAGCGTTGGACTAGCCCATTCTATGAATTCTGACTAGCGTTGGACTAGTGGAAACGTACATTCATCCATCACATTTATTCAGGCTATGGAAAGCGAGTAGACATGCCAAACACTTATAAACACATAGCACATAACATTTAGCATGCTCGACTAGATGCAAGGCCCTAACAAAGCAAATTAACACGTAGTAACTAAGCATGCAAGACACATAAGACAATTAAAGCCCTAACTATTACATTTGCTAGTTAGGCACATGACTTCGATAGGTCTTCATTGAATGCTCCTCCAAGCCCTATCTATTACATTAGGGAGACCCTACTACAATCTAACAGGGGGAAAAGGAATAAAATAATTAAATCCCTAACTATTACAAGCCAAGAGGTGTACACATACCCCATAAAGAATAACTTAAATAAAAAGCAAAAGTAAATGACATAAATAAAAGAAATTAAAGAAAGGCTAGGAAAGCAAAGTAGACATGTATTTCTCACGTAGCACGTTGGTTCACATAGGAGAGACACAAAAAGGGATAAAAGAAATTATACCGCCCCCTTTGAATGGTGTCCAAATGAAAGAGAAATGGCTTCAAAACAATAAAAAGGTCATGGTACCTCAAATAGTAAAGTATAACAAAGTCACCAAATCTCTCCTAATTGCAATTTGAATGAAATCAAATAATACATAGTTTCCAATAAAGGGATCCACCAAAGACCCAATTGCAAGCATTAATCAACCATGCAAAGCCAATTGAAACATTTTAGAAACTTTGAAAGTCAAAGAGCAAGAAAAAGGCCAAAGCCCATTTATTTCAGAAAATTCAAGAAAATAGGCGAACACAAGCTCATTTGAACACAAAGTTCTTAAACTCTTGCATTAAGTACCACCTAAACAAATGAAAGCAAACAAACAATCGAGTGGAAAAATTAAGGTTGCCAAGGACCAAATTGCGAACATTAACCAAGCATTCAAGCCTAATTAAACATTTTTAGGAACTTCAAGGGTCTAAGAGCAAAGAAAAAGGCAAGTAATGGCTCAAATGCAAATACTTTAGGACTCAATTGCAAGAGATTGGAATGTAGTTGGGCCATAATGCAACAAAGAAAGACTTGAGGGGTTGGAATGTAATTTTTCTGAAAATTTTCCATGCATGAGCATGCAGCCTACGTAGGAAAACAATTTCTGCAGCAGAAACCTTCTACAAACAACATGAATGTGCGCTGCATTTTACTTCCAAACTTGGATTTCATATTTCAAAAGCACCAAATTTGATCAAGACCTTTCAACCAAACACCCAAAATTAGTCTAAGCCTCATGACATACAAATTCAAGATTCAAACAACCCAAAATATAGCAGGAAACTGATGCAAAAATTCTAAAAAAAAACATGCATTCAGCAGATTCTAGCCACGGCATTCCTTTTCATTTTTATCATGCAAACCAGATTTTGATTTAAAACTCACAGCTTTGACTAGATATGTTCCTATCCAACATCACAACTTAAGCCAAGTAACCGGCTACATAATGATCACAATCCAGATGACCAGAAAAAATGGAAATATATCATGCCAAAATTCTAAAATTTATGCAGAAATGGTTTCGGCAGCCTGCTTGTTTGCTTTTCAGCAAAGTGTTCAATCATGATCCAAACATGCAAATATGCAGACTCAACACCCAACCCTCCATTGCTTCCCTCCAACACAAGATCAAATATGAAACTGAAGTGCAAAACTCAACTAGTAACCGAGGGAAAAGAAACGCGTCAGAGAAAAGGAAGAGAAAATGCAGCAGCTTTTGCTTGCTGTGTTTTTGAAAGGAGGAGCTTTTAAATAACTTGGTAACTCCAGCAATTTCACACCATGAGTTTCCAACAAACTTTCAGATTCAAAATACATCAGAAATGACACATATTCATGCTAAACTCTGACCCAAACAAACCAGGAACAAGTCGCAAACATTAAAACATTTCTGCATTTTCTAATTGTAACATTGCCGCAGCTTCATCATTGCAGCTAGGATGCCTATATGAAATGAATCAAACAGGTTCTACTGATATTCTTAAACAAATCCAGATGCTATGACTAGAAAAAGACTCAATGTATCTAAGAGGCACAAACGCGAAACAAAGGAAAGGGGAGACGCCATGTAAGCTTTTGAACTCCAATGCACGACGACAAACTGACCCTTCACCTAACTTCAACTCAAAAATTCAGGAATAACAAAGACAGTGAATCAGCAAGTGCGCATGAAAGGGGGCCAATAACTCATGTCTCTGATTCCCACCAAAAGGTTATAGACATGACTTTGGGAAAGCGAAGATGCCCACGAAATGCAAGGAAACAACAGGGAAGAGAAAAAAATTCTTTCGGGTCATTTTTCTACTTCGTGCGCCTAGGGAAATAATATGATGAAGCAGCCATCAACCCAAAGGCAGACTTCAACATGAACAAAGGCGAATCATAGGAAATAGAAAACAACAGTCATGCAAATCTGGTAAAACAAACATCACCCAGAACAACGGGAGCAGAAAACAATGGGAAATCCAAAGGAACTTCAGAAAAATGAGAGCAAACTTAATCAAGAAAACAGCAATGACAAATCTAGCCTAACTCAAATCTCATGGAACACAGCCCTTCTACTCCCCTGAACCCAACCTTATTCACGGCCTTCCAGATGTACACGCATGGAAGGTGAAACAAGTGTAAAAGGAAAAGAATGGCAGCAATCTAACATGATCGAGTAACGCATAAACAACTTCCAGGTTGAAAAGTGTTACCTTTTGCTTTAACCGAAGCTTCGATGTAACCAAAAATGAAGGCTTTGCTCTCCTTCCTTCCCGGCAATCAGCTTCTCTAGCTTTCCTCCGCCGTTGCCTCCTGATTCTCTGCCTTTCCTCAGCCGAAAGCTTTCTTCTTTTTGCCGTTAACTTCTTTCTGGTTTCTCTCAATTGTTACCCCCAAAAACCCTCTTAGCCGTTGTTTCTTTTCTCCTCTCTCTCTCAGACTTTTGCCCAGATTTTTCCTTTGCTCTCCCAGAAAAATTTTCGTTCCTAGCCTTCTCCTTTTTCTTTTGCCGTTCCCTCTCTCAAACCTCTCCCTTGCGGCTACTGTTTTTGCTTTCTTTTATATGGACCTTAAGGCTCCTAAACCCTCACCCCAATGGTGAGGATGAAGGGCCTGTCCTTCCTTCATATCCAGCCATCCAACGGAGCCTCCGAGATTATGCTTTGCACGCTGCAAAAAATTGCAGCGTGCATGCCGCGACAAAAAAATTTTTTTTTTACTAATTAATTAATTAAACAAAATTGATAATAATAAATAATAATAATAACAAAAACAACTTAATTAATATTAAATAAAAATAAACTAGAAACAACAAAAATGCAACTTTCCATTTTTCCCTTTTTTCATTTTTCTCATTTTGCATCATTTTCCATTTTCCCTTTTTCCATTTTTCATTTTTCTGCTTTTTTTCTTTTCTCTTTTTTTTCTTTTTTCAAAAATAAAATAACAAAAATAAACAAAATGTCAAAAGATTGAATTTAAGAAGAATGAACGTATTTTGTGAACCATTTTTTTTTCTTCTTTCTTTTTTTTTTTTCACAAATTTTACGTTAAAACTTAAAACTAAAACTAAAAGCTAAAACGTGAAAAAAAATTAATATGACAAATAAAACTAAAAATAATTAGCAAATAAAAGACAAATAAAAGGTAAGTGAATAAAAATAAAAATAACAACTAAAATACAGACAATCTAAAACAAAATCATGAATTAGATGCAACATACAAACTATTTAAAATTTGGTGTCTACAGTTTGCCCCTCTTTGTCTGAGTTTTGAAAAAACTTAAGACAAAGAAGTAGACACCAAATACTTACCTATGTTATTCGGCTGCAGAATGATCCGAACGGACAGGAATTCTAAAACGGGACTGACCCGAACATGAAATTAAACGGGACTGACCCGAACAGGAATTTAAAAACGGGACTGACCCGAACAGGAATTTAAAACGGGACTGGCCCGAACAGAAATTTAAAACGGGACTGGCCCGAACAGGAATTTAAAACGGGACTGACCCGAACAGAAATTTAAAACGGGACTGGCCCGAACAGGAATTTAAACGGGGCTGACCCGAACAGAATTTAAAACGGGACTGGCCCGAACAGGAATTTAAAACGGAACTGACCCGAACAGAATTTAAAACGGGACTGGCCCGAACAGAAATTTAAAACGAGACTGACCCGAACAGGAATTTAAAACGGGACTTCACTGGGAAAGTTTAAACAATGAATTGAGTTTTTTTTACCTGAGAATAGTTCAACTTTTGTACCAAGAGGGAAATTTGGATCTTTGTGATTGAAGCGAGAGCTGATGTTGTTTCTTATGATCAAGTTTTGCAAATAACATCGATCCTTGCTTACTGGGAAGTTTTGCCTGTCATCGATTTAGGCGCCAAAAGGAGAGTGGCTACTTTTGTTTGTAAATGCAACATTCCTGCAAGAAAAGAAGAAATAATGGACTTGCCACCATCATTTGATCCGGTTTGCCTTGAGAATCGTGTAAACATGAGTCTTGTGATGCCTTTACTTCTGCTCTGCGACGTTTGCCTTAATCGAACTTGAAACCTTTCAATTTCTGAGACTGATAAAATACGGATTTAACACGTCACCCAACCTAGGTGGCAGCTTTGTTGCATGTCACTCACTATAACTGATGATTGACTCCCTTATCTTTGCACAAACCTTAGGGTTTATCATTCATTTGAATTCAATGGTGAAAGAATGATGCGTGAAAATTTATCATAGAACAATCAATGTATATGCAAGATTATTTCCCATGTCAGGCAAAGATGAGCATGCAAAAGAATGTAGACAATCATAAGCAGTCATACACAAATAATTGAGAACAACTAAGAGGTTCATAAAGATACAATTTGCAAAAGAATATTTGTAAAGAACAATACAAGTTTAGCCAACGAAAATCATATTCAAGACTTTGGATATATTCTTTTCGGAATCCGGTACTGGCAGAAGTATCACAAATATGAGGAAAAGCCTAAATGAACCAAGTCACCAGCTGTTCCTTCCCGTGCTCGTCTGTTGTGAAAAACCCACCTTGGCGCCCTTTCGGGTTTTCACTAAGGTTGCCCCCACCTTTTCTTTTTTTTTCAGGCGCCCTTTCGGGTTTTCACCTAAAGAATCAATGAAATATCTCAACCATAATCGACTCAGAAATATAAGTTAAAGATTTCTGACATCAGTAAAATGCACTTCCCTTTTGAAATTAGGCGAAGACATTACAGACATCACCTGCCCATTGATTAACAAATTTTCTAATAGAAATGCAGTAAGTGACGAAAGCCAGGACTTTGGGCTTTTGTAATGAGGTCCGGTGGGGTGTTTTTCAAGAAAGGTTAAGGCTTGAAAACAGATTTGATACGAGGGGTAAAATAACTTGAGATTGCACTCTTTAAAAAACAATTCCGAAACTGAGGAAAATTTGCCCCAGTTTGATCAGATTTTCTCTCTTTGCATTTTTTTATTGCATTTTCTCACTTTTGCATTTTTCTTTGAGAAACTAATTTTGCCCCAGTGTAGGGTTTTTCTCTTCTTATCTCTCTTTTTAAACTAAATTTGCCCCAGTGTGGGGTTTGCAATTCCCAAGGGTTATCAAACGAAATTTGTCAATTCTGATGGCTCAAAGGGGACAAGTAGAGATAAAATATTTTTAGTGTAAAAGAAAATGGCCTGACTTGCATTTCGCCATTTGCATGAATTTCTAAAGAAAATTTGTATGATCAAATGAAAAACTTTTTGCACATATCTGAGTTGATGGGTTGAGGGAAAGCCCGTCCATCCATTTCCGCCAAAATAAGAGCTCCGCCAGGTAATACCTTTTGGACAATGAACGGCCCTTGCCAATTTGGAGCGAACTTGCCTTTAGCTTCATCTTGCATTGACAAAATTCGCTTCAGTACCTTATCACCTTCTTCAAATGCCCGCCGATGGACTTTTTTGTTGTAAGCTCGGGCCACACGTTTTTGATAGCACTGACCATGACAGATAGCATTGAATCGCTTTTCATCTATCAAAGTCAATTGCTCATGGCGCTGCTTGATCCAATTGGCCTCCTCCAATTTAGCTTCCATAAGGATTCGTAGCGACGGAATTTCAACCTCAGCTGGTAATACAGCTTCCATCCCATACATAAGTGAATATGGCGTTGCCCCAGTTGATGTCCGGATAGAAGTCCGGTACGCCATTAAAGCATAAGGCAACTTTTCATGCCAATCGCGATGCCTTTTAATCATTTTGCGGATAATCTTCTTCAAATTTTTGTTTGCGGCTTCTACAGCTCCATTCATTTGAGGCCTATAAATGGCAGAGTTACGGTGTCTGATTTTGAACTGCTCGCATAGTCCATCTACCATGTCATTATTTAGATTCTTGGCATTATCTGTAATAAGAGTTTCGGGTACTCCAAAGCGACAGATGATGTGATCTCTCAAGAAATTGGCCACTACCTTCTTCGTGACATGTTTGAATGACTCCGCTTCAACCCATTTGGTAAAGTACTCGATCGCCACCAATATAAATCGATGTCCATTTGAAGCAGGAGGATCGATTGTACCAATCACGTCCATACCCCACATTGAACAGGGCCATGGAGCGGTCATGCTATGTAGTTCAGTGGGTGGAGCGCGTATAATGTCACCGTGCATTTGGCATTTTATACATCTCCGGACAAAGTCTATACAATCATGCTCCATAGTAAGCCAGAAATATCCGGTTCTCATGATTTTCTTTGCTAGCAAATGACCATTCATGTGAGGTCCACAAACGCCACTATGCACTTCTTTCATCATATATTGAGCTTCATCTTCATCGATGCACCTTAAAAGGTTCAAATCCGAGGTTCTTTTGTACAACACTTCTCCATTCAAGAAAAATTTTGAAGCCATTCTACGCAGAAAACTCTTGTCCTTTGTACTAGCATGCAGAGGATAAGATCCTGTTTTGAGAAACTCTTTAAGATCATTATACCAAGGAACATTGTCAGAGGACTTGTCTACAACCCAACAGTGAGCAGGCTTGTCTTGAAGTTGAATCGGAATTGGCTCGATCTTCAATTCATCGGGATATTGGATCATGGAAGCTAAGGTAGCCAAAGCATCGGCAAATGCGTTTCGGGCTCGCGGGAGATGTCTGAACTCCAAATTTCGAAATTGCCTGGCCAGAGTGAGCAGACTACAATGGTAGGGCAGAATTTTTGAATCTTTGGTTATCCACTGCTTCAAGGTTTGATGCACGAGCAAATCTGAATCACTGAAAGCTATCAACTCTTTGATTTCCATTTCTAAAGCCATTTTGAGACAAAAAATGCAGGCTTCATATTCATCCATGTTGTTTGTGCAGGCAAATTACAATTTGGCAGCGGCAGGGTAATGCTTCCCTTCGGGTGAAACCAAAACGGCTCCAATTCCAGCTCCGAGAGAATTCGAAGCTCCATCGAAGAAAAGCCTCCATTCAGGGCTTTGCTCACTTATATCATCTGTAGCGCCTACGAATAAAACTTTCTCATCAGGGAAATACGTATGAAGTGGTTGATAATCATCATCCCTTGGATTTTCTGTCAAATGATCAGCTATAGCTTGCCCCTTGACAGCCTTTTGTGAAGTGAAAACAATATCGAACTCTGAGAGAATTATCTGCCATTTAGCCAAACGCCCAGTTAGCATCGACTTCTCCAAAAGATACTTCAAAGGATCAGATCGGGAAATAAGATAAGTGGTATGGCTCAACAGGTAGTGTCTCAGCTTCTGAGCTGCCCAGGCCAAGGCACAACAGCTTTTCTCAATGAATGAATAATTAGCCTCATACTGCGTGAACTTCTTGCTTAGATAGTAGATGGCTTGTTCCTTCCTTCCAGAGTCATCATGTTGCCCGAGGACACAACCAACTGATCCTTCAAGCACGGATAGGTACATGATTAATGGTCGACCCGGCTTCGGTGGCACCAAGACTGGTGGATGTAACAAATAATCTTTAATCTTGTCAAAAGCCTGTTGGCACTCTTCATTCCAATACAACGACACATTCTTTCTCAATAATTTGAACAACGGCTCGCATGTGGCAGTTAGTTGGCCGATGAACCTCCCAATGAAATTGATCTTCCCTAAGAAACTTTTCACGTCCTTCTGAGTTTTCGGCACTGGCATATCTCGAATTGCTTTGATTTTTGCCGGATCTATTTCTATGCCCTTCTTGCTAACAATGAATCCCAACAGCTTACCCGCAGGTGCTCCAAAGGCGCATTGCGCAGGATTTAACTTCAAATTGTACTTCCGCAATCTTTCGAATAACTTCTTCAAATCAACCAAATGGTCATCTGCCCTCTTAGACTTGATTATGATGTCATCCACGTAGACCTCCATTTCCCGGTGGATCATATCATGAAATAGGGTTGTCATGGTCCTCTGATACGTTGCTCCAGCATTCTTTAAACCGAAAGGCATGACTCGGTAGCAAAAGGTACCCCAAGGGGTAATGAAAGCAGTCTTCTCCCTATCCTCTTCTGCCATCAAAATTTGATGGTAGCCAGCAAAACAATCGCAAAAGGATTCAATCTCATGTCCGGCAGTATTGTCTAAGAGAATGTGAATATTTGGTAGAGGGAAATCATCTTTAGGACTGGCTTTATTGAGGTCTCTATAGTCAACACAAACTCTCACCTCTCCACTCTTTTTTGGAACAGGGATTGGATTTGAAAGCCAAATTGGGTAATGGGAAACAATGATAATGTTGGTTTTGAGTTGCTTTTCAATTTGCTCTTTTATTTTGAGACTTATATCTGGTTTGAATTTTCTGGGTTTTTGTTTTACGGGTGGAAAAGAAGGGTCTGTGGGTAACCTATGCACTACCACATCAGTTGAAATGCCAGTCATATCATCATAAGACCACGCAAATACATCTTGGAACATAGTCAAGAATTCAAGCATTTCCTTCTTCTGCCTCTCATTCAAATGAATACTAATTTGCACCTCCTTAACTTCATCCTCAGTGCCAATGTTAACCTTTTCTGTTTCTTCTAGGTTCGATTTTGGTTTTTTCTCATATTGTTCAAAGTCCTTTGCAAAAGAATCGAATACCTCCTCATTATCACTCTCGCTTTGGAGTTCGGATTCACAGACCTCCAAGTCGTGAGTGATATAGAGATTACCGTTATTGAATTCCAGAATTGTGATATCCAAAGGATCAAATAATTTTATTTTTGGCCATCTGAAAGAATTAACGAATGTGGGATAATAAGCAAATAAACATATAACAAACAAATGAACAAGCAATATGAATATAAACAAGCGAATAAACAACACAATATGACAAGAACAACTTGTGCATTTCATAAAACCTTTGATTGAAAGCAAATTGAAATGAAAACTTAACAATATTTACATGCGCAAATGTAGTCAAAAAGTAAAATTGTTTTCATTGGCTATTTACAGATGCAAAAGTATTTTCATGAATTCACATGAATGATAAACCCCTTTCAGTTTATCGAAACTTCTTTCGAACGGGCAGGGACTCGGCTGTCCAATTGGGAATTGATCCTTCGGGGATGTCAGGAAATTCAGCTTCGCCTGGAACACTAACTTCAAATGTTGCCCCAACGAATAATTGGGCCAAACTTGCTTCAATTTCGTCAACTGGGTTGATTTCTGACATGATCACCTCGGCTGGTCGCAGGAAAGTATAATGCAGGGGTGGAATGTCAAGAGCCCTTTGCCTTCCTTCTTTCTCCGCTTTCTTGCGCTCCTTCATTTTTCTGATATCCTTAGCAGTCGGTCGGAAGCCTAAACCAAACGAATCATTTTTCTCAGTAATCTCCACTGGCTTCAAAATTCCTTGCAGATCTCGTCCCAGCCCTTTGTCAAATTCATAGCCTCCACGGATCATGTCCTTAGCCATCATGACACTGGCCCTTGATAGAGCTTGCTCCTCCTTTGTTATCCAACTGACGGAGACAATATCAGATGTGCTATGAGGGGTCACTGTGGAGCTTCGGCTACCCTCTTCTTTGGACTCGGAATCGGTGATTACAAGGCAATCCTCTTCGGCAAATATAGTTATCAGCTTGTCATTTACTACAAATTTCAGCAACTGATGCAATGAAGACGGCACAGCTCCGGACTTATGAATCCACGGCCTTCCAAGCAAAACGTTGTAAACACTAGGAAAGTGCATGACTTGGCAGGTTATTTGAAATTGTGCGGGTCCCATTTCGACCACTAAGTCTACTTCTCCTATTGGCTCTCTTTGTGCTCCATCAAAACCTCGGACTACAGTCCCTGAAGGCCTCAGCTTGATGTTTTGCAATCCTAGCTTCTCCAAGGTGCTCCAAGGACAGATATTAAGCGCAGATCCGTTGTCAATCAACACCTTCGGCAGCATTTTTCCATTGCACCTTACAACTATGTACAGGGCCTTGTTATGTCCAATGCCTTCCGCCGGCAATTCCTCGTCAGAGAAAGTGATTTGCTTGGTAAATAACACATTTCCAACTACATGTGAGAAATTATCAACTGAAATGTCCTTAGGGATTTGAGCTTTGGTCAACACCTCGATCAGCGCGTCCCTATGCATATCTGAAGAAAAAAGTAGATCCAACATGGATATCTGGGCAGGCGACTTGCTCAGCTTCTCAACTACATTGTACTCACTTCTTTGAAGCCTTTTAAGAAAATTCAAGGCTTCTTTCTCGGTGATTGTTGGTTTAGCAGGCGGCTCAGAGTTATTTGTTTGAATCGGAATGGTAGCTTCCAGTGGACTTGCAACCTTCCCCGATCTGGTGACCGCTGACACTCCTTCCTTTGCAATTATCTTTTCCCCAATCTGTATGACAGGTTCATCGTAGTTCCATGGTACTTGTTGCAGGCTCAGGACAGGCTCCTGTTTCGGGAATTCGACGACTATTGGCTCCAAAGCCGTACTCTCAGCTGGCGTGAGATCCAAGATAAAGGGCTTTTCGTCCTCTTCAAATGGCAATTCTATGACAAAGGGTTGGTCTGCGACCCCAAACACTTCAGTTTCCCTTGCCAATTCTTTGACTGGTTCCACGTACTCCGTATCATCCAGAATAACCCCTATGATATTGGCATGTTCCGGCAAGGGGTTCCTATTTACGTTCGGCCATTGTGCCTCCCTTTTTCGGATTACAATCTCCCCGACTTCAACCATATCTTGGATTTTATGCTTAAGCGCCTTGCAATCAATAGTCGAATGTCCGGCGGCCCCTGAATGATAAGCACAGACGGCTTGTGGATTATACCACGCGGGCATGCCATATGGGTAGGTAGGAGGCGGTACTGTACCAATTTTCCCGGCGGCCTTCAACTGGTCATACAATTGGTCCAGAAGCCTGCCTAAATTGGCGAATGTACGGCTAGGTGGTCGGTTGTAAGGTTCAGGAGGTTGAGAATGGTTGTAAACAGGTCTATTTGGTGGAGGAAATCTTGGGTTATATGGAGGGCGAGGTCGGTTTTGGGGTGGATTTGGTTGGGAAATTTGAAAAGGGGTTGAAGGTGGGTTAGGATAGCTTGGGCGAGGTCGAGGGTGGTGGATGTTGGTAGTATATACAGGATGCGGATTTGAGTAGTAAGGGTAATGGGGTTGGTAGATTGGGCTGTGTTGGTATCGGGGTCTGGGTGAAGGGTTTTGGTTCCAAATAAAGGTTGCATCCCCCTCTTTCTTTTTGAACGGCGGCTTTTTCACATTGGTTCCTTGACCTTGTAAAGCATCCAACTGGGATTTGAGAGCAGAGACATTAACAATTTTTCCGGCTCTCACAAAGTCATCAAACTCTTCCAATTTATTCACAATTGCAGCAAAAGAACAACCAGTCATACGGAAAATTTCTTCGAAATATGGAGGATCATGCGCCTTTATGAATGTGCGAATAATTTCATCCTCAGTCATCGGTGGCTCCACCTTCGCAGCTATCTTTCTCAATCTTTTGGCATATGTCTTATGATCTTCAGATGGTCGCCTTTTCGTTCCTTCCAGAGTAGTCCGGGTTGGCGCTAGCTCACAGTTATACTCATATTGTCTGATGAAAGCATTGGACAAGTTGAGCCAGGTCTTCACCTCCTCTGGCTTTAAATTCGAGTACCAATCAAGGGCGTCCCCTTCTAGACTCTCCGGAAATAATCTCAATGGCAAATTCTCATCATCCACCGGTTTGCCCAACTTGTTGGCAAACAAGCGCAAGTGTGTCTTAGGGTTACCCGTTCCATCATATTTGTTGAACTTAGGGGTCTTGAACCCCACCGGCAGTTGCACGTTCGGAAACAGGCACAAATCATCATAATCCAACACCCCTTGTTTGCTTAAACCTTAGCTTTTCCGGATGAATTCATCAAAACGATCCAAGCGTTTAAGTAGCTTCATATCAATCTGGGCAGACGACTCTCCCATTTCTGGCTTATTTTGAAAAGTGTGCTCCGGTACCACAGGCTCTGCGGTAGGCTGATAAAAAATTGGTGGGTTCAGATGCATGTTTGGGTCGCCTTGAGGCTGAAATCCTTGCCCATAAGGAGGATAGAAAGGAGGATTTTGAGTATAAGCATATTGCGGGTTGAAAGTTCCCTCAAACGTGGTTTGAAATGGAGGAATAACAAATGGTTCGGATTGTGGTTGTGTAGTGGGTACAGGCTCAGGTTGCACTCCGCTACTAACGAGCTCGTCAATCAACTTCTTCTGAGCGGCCATTTCTGATGCCATTTCCCCAAATTTTGTGAGTAACTCTGTCAACTGAACCCCAGGACTTGCGGCCTCTGGCTGGGTAGTTGTAACGGCCTTATCGGATGATTCTGGTTGAGTACTCATGTCTACACGATTCCTTTGGGCTCTACTTCGGGATCGCGTAATAATGGGGTTTTTCCGAAAAGCTATTTTGAAAATTTACCTGAGATGGAGAAAGACTTCTTTAGATAAACCAATCGTTACTAGATTTCTGCAACTTATTCAAAAAAGAGAAAAAGAAAAAGAAAAAGACATGAGTTAGTAACTATTCGAATAACTCGGATGCATGTCCTATTTGGGGAGCCCTTTTTGTGCCAAGGGTAGGCCTAGCATGATGCAACACCTTCGAAATGGGATCCGTAACACAAACCTGTTTTTGACAACAAATCCAAATGAGGGCAAAAGAAAAATCATTTTCATTGATAAACTTGTCAATATTTACATCATGTCACGAAAACGATTCCGTACAAGATTGCCAAAACTTCTGAACCTATCTAATACAGAGTCCTTTGTTTCCCTAGCATATGGAATTCTAACACATTCAGTTTGGTCATATAATTCTGCACATTTCCTTTTCAGTTCTTGACGCTTTCCTCGTTCATTTTCATACAATTGCTTGTTTTACTCGGCCATCCCTTTGTATGCTTCAGCAGACTTACTTAACTGCAGAATTTCCTTATCTTTTGCTTCGACAATGGCCTTTAACCTTTTCACCTCCTCAACTGGCTCGTCTTGTGTTTCTTGTGCAACGGATCCTCTTACCCAGTCTTCGTATTGCGGAGTGGTCAGTCCCCTTTGCTTGAGTTCCGGAACGTACTTGACGCGTTCGTCGTCGGACAACGTCTCCCAGGCCTCATTAAGAAGGATCTTCATTGGAATTTCTCTCGGACATATCCCTTTGTCGAAAATGATTGTGAATGTAGTCAGTTCAATTGCAGATGGCACATCTTGAACTCGCCCTAATTGTCGGAGGAACCTTCTTGGATTGTATGCCATGATACCCTGAGTACCCAATAAAGGAACAAGCTCAGATGCCTTGGTGCGAAGAACTGGCTTGACACAATTGGTCCAATCCAATACCCATCTCACATTTGTCAAAAAGTGCACAAACTCGGATGCATTACACGGCAAACTACTGCTATTGATCCTCTTGTGATGTGTGATTACCCAGTTATATCCAGCCATTGGTAGACTCTCGGGAATAGACGGTCGTCTCATGAAGTGCTCCATCCCTCACACATGTAAAATCAAATTCGAACCACAAAAAAACTTTTCCCCTTTCTGACAGGTAGTGCAAGCTACGAAGATGTCGGCCAAAATAGTTGGGACAATAGAACACTGTTTATCATTTATTCCTAGAAACAAGTCATACAAGATTTTAGTGAGTTTGAAGGCTATCTTTTTGTCTTTCCTAGGGAAAAAGTAGGTTCCAGCCATGACCAATCCATATACCCAAACTCTCTTTCGTTCCCATATTTCCTTGGAAGTAAACAAGAAATCGCCCCGGTGCCTTTCAAAACCATCCCTTAATGCGAATCGATCATATAAGAACTTTGCCTCTATATTTCGGTCCGACCCTTGAATTACTGATTCCTTTAATCTGGTGAAACGACAAAATTCGGCTTTGTTAGATGCTAGTGGAAATATCACGGCAGTTCGCTGAATTGGCAAATTAAGAAATCCGGCAACTTCTTCAATTGTTAAGGTCATTTCCTTTTCACCAAGTCTAAATGCGGAACAAGTGGAATCCCACAAATGCACCAAGGCCTCCACCAAGTAGCCATCGGATTTAATGTCCTTGAAATCCCTGATGTGTCCTAATCGATCGGCTATTTGGTTAAGCTCACTGGGTGAAAGTAACGTGGACCATCTTTGTACCTCCGGCGGCACTACTAACATCTGTTGCACTCGGCGAGGACTTTCCATCTAGAAACCAAAATCGGGGTCAAATATCTTACCTACAGGTCCCATTTCTCAGGTTAACAGGAATTTAAACATGCAAATCCCAAAAATTGGGTTAAATACCCATGGGATTAAGGTTGGCTCGTCCCTAATGTGGGATTCCCTAAGTGGCATTCCCTTTCTAAGGCTTATGCATGATGCAATTCTTATAAAAGCAGGGAGAA
This sequence comes from Coffea canephora, assembly GCA_036785865.1. Lineage (NCBI taxonomy): Eukaryota > Viridiplantae > Streptophyta > Magnoliopsida > Gentianales > Rubiaceae > Coffea > Coffea canephora. Next base: position 17,497,067 of record CM071922.1, read on the forward strand.
ATGCAATTTGAAATGAGACGTGACCTAAAGAACCCTTTATTTGCCAGGGTAGGCCTAAAATGATATGACATTATTAGCCTATGAATGAAATATACCAAAACTTTTAAACGTGCAATATCCTATCTACACGGGTAGGCCTAAAAGAAGGTCATGCCAGACCTCTTATTTCCTAACGTTTGTGAATGCAAAAGACAAAAGACAAGAAAAGTTAGTTCAACACATAATCACATAACACGTTGGTCAATAAACAATAAAAAGCAACAAAGAGAGATAAGGAAAAAGGGTTAGGACCCCTCCCCTCGTGAATAGTGTCCCTAATAGGGTAAGGTCGACTCTACCCTAGGCAATTCTAAAATGGATGCATGAGGTTGGGGCTCACTAATGCATCTAGACTCGATAGGTCATAGGTCCCCGAGCCTTCAGACTTAGAAACCAAAGGTCATCAATCCCAAGGTTCTTTGTCGGTGGCTCGAGCGATTCCCCAGACATTGCTACGCACACGTCGTGTCACGGCCACATGTCTGAGTGAATCTATCAAAAATCCTCAATTTTCGACTAAAAGTTAAAGGCTATTAACCCAAAGCTTAAAGCGGAAGATTAAGTGACCCCTCGGATCGTGCTACGCACACGTCGTGTCACGATCACACGTCCAAGTGGGTCGCCTAAAATCCTAATAGGGCGGAGTGGCGTGACAAGCCACTAAAAGAAAATAAATGGGTGAAAAAGTTAAAGCGTATGCACGTATGCTAGTGCTCGTTTGGAGGGGAGGGATCAAGAACCAACGCGAGGCTCTAGGGTGACACACTCCCCCTAAATGCAATGCAAGCGCGAAATAAGCAAGTAAACATACATCAAATCAACCAATCATACATTCGCGAGTGAGGGAGTAGTTGGATACGCGTGAAAATGCAAAATCCTAAAAAAAGGAAAAAAATGCAACCCTAAAACACCCAAATGTGATATATGAAAAGGTTAAAAGAAGAAAAAGGTTGATTAAATCAAATTTGCTCGGACTCTCGAATAGTCCCCAGTGGAGTCGCCAACTGTCGCGCCCCATTTTTTGAATAAATAAATAAATGGTTTAAGAAATGTATTTTTTGATTCAATTTGTGATTGAAAAATGAATTGTGATTTAAAAGAAAAATGGGTCTAAATGGGGGTTTGAGAATTCGACGATTTGATCCAAAATTATAGTTTAAAAAGGGTTTTTTGAAACAAAATACGGAGTCGCCACTTGGTAATGAGTTAAGGTGTACCAAATCACCAAAAAAGATTTTTTGTTTTTTGAGGAAAAATAGGAAAAAAGTAGGAAGAAACCTCTTTTAAACGACTCCTAGTCCACGTAAACCAAAGAAAAAGGTTCGGGAGTCACATTTGACAAAGGGGAAGGCAAGGATAAAATCCAAGGCACCCCTTTGACCTAGCCAGGGCTAGTTGCATGATTTAATCAAAGATTTTCTTGTTTTAACCAAAGAATTTATTACATTTGGATGTACTACATGAATGCAAACCCTAGACCTAGGGGTATTGGGGGGTAAAATTTCTCTCCAAAGTTTGAGTGATGCCAATCACATTAATTGTGAAATCCAATGATGATCATTTGGAGAGGTTACACATAATGCGAGTGGGATGCAAATGAATAGAAGGCATGTATGCAATGTGAGGACATGAGTTTGAAAAAGTAATAAAAGGCAATAATATGTAAGTGAAAATGTGCACGTGAGTGGACAAGGTGCGGTATGTGAAATGATAATATAAAGTGCATGTGTGCAAGTGATGATAAAAGTGTTCGTGTGCAAGTGAAGAAACATAAAGGTGCACGTGTGCAAAATAGGAGGAAAAATGAAAGTGTGATTAGGGTATAAAATGGTAGAGTGGATTTAAAAATGCATGAGTCTAGGGAATTCATGCATATTGGGTACGGGGAGACCTAAATCGTGACTCAATTTGCCCTTTTATAGAGGGAATACAAGCGTGCTAAGGCTTAGAAAAAGCCACACTCGTCTATATCCCATATTTAAGGGGACTCTCAAGCAAATGAACCCTATAACTAGCATGAAATGCAAAAATCCTAAAATGGAGGGAAAAGGGGTTCGAGGGGCTTGCAAAATGATAAAACTAAAAGAATGCATGACATGTAATGAGCATGCAAACATGTACTAACGAGGGGAAATCCCTATGAGTCTAGCGTTGGACTAGCCCATTCTATGAATTCTGACTAGCGTTGAACTAGTGGAAACGTACATTCATCCATCACATTTATTCAGGCTATGGAAAGCGAGTAGACATGCCAAACACTTATAAACACGTAGCACATAACATTTAGCATGCTCGACTAGATGCAAGGCCCTAACAAAGCAAATTAACACGTAGTAACTAAGCATGCAAGACACAAAAGACAATTAAAGCCCTAACTATTACATTTGCTAGCTAGGCACGTGACTTCGATAGGTCTTCATTGAATGCTCCTCCAAGCCCTATCTATTACATTAGGGAGACTCTACTACAATCTAACAGGGGGAAAAGGAATAAAATAATTAAATCCCTAACTATTACAAGCCAAGAGGTGTACACATACCCCATAAAGAATAACTTAAATAAAAAGCAAAAGTAAATGACATAAATAAAAGAAATTAAAGAAAGGCTAGGAAAGCAAAGTAGACATGTATTTCTCACGTAGCACGTTGGTTCACATAGGAGAGACACAAAAAGGGATAAAAGAAATTATACCGCCCCCTTTGAATGGTGTCCAAATGAAAGAGAAATGGCTTCAAAACAATAAAAAGGTCATGGTACCTCAAATAGTAAAGTATAACAAAGTCACCAAATCTCTCCTAATTGCAATTTGAATGAAATCAAATAATACATAGTTTCCAATAAAGGGATCCACCAAAGACCCAATTGCAAGCATTAATCAACCATGCAAAGCCAATTGAAACATTTTAGAAACTTTGAAAGTCAAAGAGCAAGAAAAAGGCCAAAGCCCATTTATTTCAGAAAATTCAAGAAAATAGGCGAACACAAGCTCATTTGAACACAAAGTTCTTAAACTCTTGCATTAAGTACCACCTAAACAAATGAAAGCAAACAAACAATCGAGTGGAAAAAGTAAGGTTGCCAAGGACCAAATTGCGAACATTAACCAAGCATTCAAGCCTAATTAAACATTTTTAGGAACTTCAAGGGTCTAAGAGCAAAGAAAAAGGCAAGTAATGACTCAAATGCAAATACTTTAGGACTCAATTGCAAGAGATTGGAATGTAGTTGGGCCATAATGCAACAAAGAAAGACTTGGGGGGTTGGAGTGTAATTTTTCTGAAAATTTTCCATGCATGAGCATGCAGCCTACGTAGGAAAACAATTTCTGCAGCAGAAACCTTCTACAAACAACATGAATGTGCGCTGCATTTTACTTCCAAACTTGGATTTCATATTTCAAAAGCACCAAATTTGATCAAGACCTTTCAACCAAACACCCAAAACTAGTCTAAGCCTCATGACATACAAATTCAAGATTCAAACAACCCAAAATATAGCAGGAAACTGATGCAAAAATTCTAAAAAAAAACATGCATTCAGCAGATTCTAGCCACGGCATTCCTTTTCATTTTTATCATGCAAACCAGATTTTGATTTAAAACTCACAGCTTTGACTAGATATGTTCCTATCCAACATCACAACTTAAGCCAAGTAACCGGCTACATAATGATCACAATCCAGATGACCAGAAAAAATGGAAATATATCATGCCAAAATTCTAAAATTTATGCAGAAATGGTTTCGGCAGCCTGCTTGTTTGCTTTTCAGCAAAGTGTTCAATCATGATCCAAACATGCAAATATGCAGACTCAACACCCAACCCTCCATTGCTTCCCTCCAACACAAGATCAAATATGAAACTGAAGTGCAAAACTCAACTAGTAACCGAGGGAAAAGAAACGCGTCAGAGAAAAGGAAGAGAAAATGCAGCAGCTTTTGCTTGCTGTGTTTTTGAAAGGAGGAGCTTTTAAATAACTTGGTAACTCCAGCAATTTCACACCATGAGTTTCCAACAAACTTTCAGATTCAAAATACATCAGGAATGACACATATTCCTGCTAAACTCTGACCCAAACAAACCAGGAACAAGTCGCAAACATTAAAACATTTCTGCATTTTCTAATTGTAACATTGCCGCAGCTTCATCATTGCAGCTAGGATGCCTATATGAAATGAATCAAACAGGTTCTACTGATATTCTTAAACAAATCCAGATGCTATGACTAGAAAAAGACTCAATGTTTCTAAGAGGCACAAACGCGAAACAAAGGAAAGGGGAGACGCCATGTAAGCTTTTGAACTCCAATGCACGACGACAAACTGACCCTTCACCTAACTTCAACTCAAAAATTCAGGAATAACAAAGACAGTGAATCAGCAAGTGCGCATGAAAGGGGGCCAATAACTCATGTCTCTGATTCCCACCAAAAGGTTATAGACATGACTTTGGGAAAGCGAAGATGCCCACGAAATGCAAGGAAACAACAGGGAAGAGAAAAAAATTCTTTCGGGTCATTTTTCTACTTCGTGCGCCTAGGGAAATAATATGATGAAGCAGCCATCAACCCAAAGGCAGACTTCAACATGAACAAAGGCGAATCATAGGAAATAGAAAACAACAGTCATGCAAATCTGGTAAAACAAACATCACCCAGAACAACGGGAGCAGAAAACAATGGGAAATCCAAAGGAACTTCAGAAAAATGAGAGCAAACTTAATCAAGAAAACAGCAATGACAAATCTAGCCTAACTCAAACCTCATGGAACACAGCCCTTCTACTCCCCTGAACCCAACCTTATTCACGGCCTTCCAGATGTACACGCATGGAAGGTGAAACAAGTGTAAAAGGAAAAGAATGGCAGCAATCTAACATGATCGAGTAACGCATAAACAACTTCCAGGTTGAAAAGTGTTACCTTTTGCTTTAACCGAAGCTTCGATGTAACAAAAAATGAAGGCTTTGCTCTCCTTCGTTCCCGGCAATCAGCTTCTCTAGCTTTCCTCCGCCGTTGCCTCCTGATTCTCTGCCTTTCCTCAGCCGAAAGCTTTCTTCTTTTTGCCGTTAACTTCTTTCTGGTTTCTCTCAATTGTTACCCCCAAAAACCCTCTTAGCCGTTGTTTCTTTTCTCCTCTCTCTCTCAGACTTTTGCCCAGATTTTTCCTTTGCTCTCCCAGAAAAATTTTCGTTCCTAGCCTTCTCCTTTTTCTTTTGCCGTTCCCTCTCTCAAACCTCTCCCTTGCGGCTACTGTTTTTGCTTTCTTTTATATGGACCTTAAGGCTCCTAAACCCTCACCCCAATGGTGAGGATGAAGGGCCTGTCCTTCCTTCACATCCAGCCATCCAACGGAGCCTCCGAGATTATGCTTTGCACGCTGCAAAAAATTGCAGCGTGCATGCCGCGACAAAAAAATTTTTTTTTACTAATTAATTAATTAAACAAAATTGATAATAATAAATAATAATAATAATAACAAAAACAACTTAATTAATATTAAATAAAAATAAACTAGAAACAACAAAAATGCAACTTTCCATTTTTCCCTTTTTTCATTTTTCTCATTTTGCATCATTTTCCATTTTCCCTTTTTCCATTTTTCATTTTTCTGCTTTTTTTCTTTTCTCTTTTTTTTATTTTTTCAAAAATAAAATAACAAAAATAAACAAAATGCCAAAAGATTGAATTTAAGAAGAATGAACGTATTTTGTGAACCATTTTTTTTTCTTCTTTCTTTTTTTTTTCACAAATTTTACGTTAAAACTTAAAACTAAAACTAAAAGCTAAAACGTGAAAAAAATTAATATGACAAATAAAACTAAAAATAATTAGCAAATAAAAGACAAATAAAAGGTAAGTGAATAAAAATAAAAATAACAACTAAAATGCAGACAATCTAAAACAAAATCATGAATTAGATGCAACATACAAACTATTTAAAATTTGGTGTCTACATAGGCAATATACACTATGCATAGAGAGAGGTTGAACATGGAATGAGCAATATGGGGATAGGTATTCAATGTTTTGTGTTGTGAATCATTTATGGACTCTTTTCTTTTTAAATTATTTTGTATGTGAATAATAGTGAGAAAATACATTTTCATACTCAACTAGCAATTGGATTAGCAAAAGTGAGTAACATATTACAAAATTTTATCGTATAAGGACTATGGTTGAATTACTTAAAATGCAATATAAATAGTTAGTACAATTTCAGAAGACAACAAAGATGACAGCTACATGCAAACTAAGTGAAGGTAGGAAAAGATCATTAGGTTCCTTTTTATTAAAGTCATTCCTAATGGTAAGATATTGGATGCCTATGCTACTTCAATTGGAAGATATTAAATGTGGAGTTTGAAATAAACCAGTTCATTAAAAAAAAAAGAATGAATAGTATAGAAGTATGAAACCCATTGAGAAAACCCATTCTCCTTTCAACAGTCTTTTCTCTCTTTCTAGTTTGGCCCATATTTTTATTCTTTTGTAGTGTTGACATTTCATCATCGATAACTTGAATCTACTTTGGATCTATAAAGGCATGTTGCACTCTATTTGGAGCTTCAATCAAGAATAAACTATGCATTAAGGCTTCTAGTGGTTTAGACAGTCTATGAATCGATATATAGTTGGTAATGGGATATTTAGACCTTTTTCTTTAGCTTTTGGAGAGTGTCAATTTGATGGATTACTATGATTGTGTCTATCAGGTAATGCATATCTAGCAACTCTATCCAAATCAATAATAGATGAAGGTGAAATAGAAATACTCATCTCAGGGTTATTCTCAAGAGAAGAATAGTTAGCCACTAAGAAATGAGGGGTTATATTAGCTATATCAGCTTCATTAAAAAACATATCAGTAGTAGTTTTGTAAAGACCATCCGAAATTGAAGGATCCTGTTAGCATTGATGATTGGGAAATTGGCCATATCACTATTAGTCACAAGCAAATTGGCATGAGTCATATCAGCACTTGGTCATACCAATCCCAACTAATTTTGCACTTCATTATCTCTTATCTACTCCTAAAATGAATAATTGGATCCCGATAGTGAAAAGAATGTTTTCAATTCTAGGAAGGCAACATCTATTGTTTCATAAATTCTCTTCATATTAGATCATAACCTCGTTAATCTTTCTTATTCATACCATACCCTGAGAAAAAGCATTGCATAGCACAATAATCCAATTTAGTGTATTGATTCTCGTGTCAATAAACAAAGACCACAAAACTGAATACTTAAGGTGGAATCAATATGACTAAGGGTAGGATAACATAAGTAGAAAGAGTCTACAATGGAGTCTAAAAGTCTATAGTTTTTGAAGGCAATCTCTTCAACAAACATACAACTATGGCGACTGTAACTATCAAAAATTAGCATAGAATATTTACCCCAATCAACAAAGTATGCTCTATTTCTAACATGCGTCAATTTTTTTCTTCACAATTCCATGCTATTGTGGGATCTAAGTGCAAGATGCTCCATGTACAAGGCCATTAGTATTGGAAAAATCCCAAAATGGTTGACTCACCACCATATTAAACCATAAAATCTTGATTGAAGTTGAAAATTGTGTCTGAATAATAGATTGAAATAATTTAAAAATATCAAACACCTCATTGTTCAAATCAAATTAAGTCAATCTAGTACAACCATTCATTAAAATAACAAACTAGTGAATAAGTGAATGAATTAGTCAGTGAGGGTCCCCATGTATCATTATGCATTAAAACATATGAAAGACTACTTTTATTCAAACTTAATGGATAAGGAAGACTATGACTCTTGACTAGAATACATTGTCACATTTCAAATCAATAGCAAGTGAGGTGGAAAAAAATAATGGAATAAATGCCTTATATAATTGAAAATGCTCCAGACATCAATGCCATATCCAGATCTCTCATTCCTTATATTTAGTGTTTTGCATCTAATTTGCTTTGTCAAAACTAAAATTATCATATAATATAGATCTGCTCTTCTAGTGCCATGACCAATGATCTCCTTGTTAAGAATAATTTGAAGAGGATAAAAAGTTGGACACATCAGCTGTGCATAATTAAAATTAGCTCTAATTGAACTTATGGAAAACAAGTTATTCGATAGAAATAGAATTAATAAAGTATCAAGTAAAGAAAAGGATAATAATAGAATAATAGTTGCAGCCCTTGTAACTGGATATGTGACACATTAAATAGTAATATAAAAAAAATCATTTGGATAAAAAATCACATGATCAATAGCCCCTTGAATCAACAAACCAATCATTATCATGTGAATAAAGCTACAGTTACTTTGATTATTACAAGTCATTTATGTTGTATTGGCAGAAGAGACGAAGGCCACTTGTGCAATGAATAGAGCCATGAAAGATGCCACTAGATTGGTAGTTGCTATAGTTAGTCTACCATAATTTTCATCTCAATCAATAGCATTTGACTGATCTGCTTGTCGATTTCATCCTTTGTATTCTTTTCACTTTCACTAGTCTGGATACCAATGAAGTTTGAAGCAAGTATGTTAATGTCTTTTGTTACTACAATAAGTATAACTATCCCTTTCAATTGACATCTTGGTTTGAAATAGCATTAACTGTCCTTTCCTTAATTCTCTTAAAAGCCATGATAGTGACAATTGTGTTATTTCCCTTGTCAACATCACCAATTGTCTAGTATTTTCATGTTGAACATAGGCATATGCTTGTTCTACCACTAGAAATGGACCCAATCTCATTACATCACTCTAAATCTTATCCAATTAACCATTTAGTTCATCAAAAAAAGGTATATACATCTCTTCTTATATAACAAAGTTATTTTTGTCGATATAAGCAATACACTCCGTTGGATTGGACCAATGAAATCAATCTCTCTCCATATGCTGTAAAAGTTGGTGTAATATTTCTTAATCAGCCCTGGAGTTTATCTCATCCGAGTTTTTCTGCTTTGTAACACATTTACCTAAGATGTATTAGTCCCATCAAAGTAGATTATAGCAACTGAATTTCATACTATTTTCATGTTTGAAATAAGTGAAGTTGTTGATTAAGGTGGATATATAGAGTTATTTAGATATTTTTTCACAATTAAATCTTCAGTCCAATAGTATCAAAATATTGGATCTGTTAGTGAGCACTGAGAAAGTTCACCATTGATATCCTAATTTGTATTCGCCAGATATAGGTATCTCAACAACACCCAATTTGACTCCAGTCAGTACCAAGGGAGAATTATTGCTTGATATAGGCCTTTCACTTTGGTCAAGACTTCCATCATCTTTGCAACCAAGTCTTCTAAAATCGAGTTAATGTATTGTTTCAGTTGATTCTACCATTTTTTGAAGTTCAAGCTTTAGATTAGAGTTTTGTTTCAAGTAGAGACTATAGAATCCCTACTTTGATACCATGTAAAGAAAATAAAGATTGGGAAAATATTTTTTTATTTCTCCCTATAGTTATAATGGTATAACAAGTATTTATTAGTTTACGTAAAAATAAGGTATAACGAATCTAGATAAACATTCAAATGTAACTAATTTAATTTACTTTTATCTACTCTCTAATTTATAATTTAAATTCAAAGAAGAAGCATTTATAACTCACTCACTCTAATAGTACTATCTAGTGTAAAATTACTTTTACTTACAAAGGAAATATTAAGAGCCAATTATAACCATTGTATGCATCACACTCCCTCAATGTTGGAGGAACACATAATGCCTAATTTGGTCTTTTCCTACCTTGTTTGAACTGTTGAGTATTTACAAATAGATTCATTGCTTATCAATATGTCAATGATTATCCTACCTTTTAGATCCTAAGTTGGAAATTATATTTGTGATTTGGATCCTAAGAAGGGCTTTTATTAAGATATTGGGCCTCAAGGTTTAGTTTTAAATTGTATATGTGATTGTCTAATTGTATCATAACTATTTAATTAAAATAGTTGGCTAGCTAGTTGGCTGAAAAGAAATATCATGACTACTTAATTAAAACGCTTGGCTAATTAGTATTTCAAATATAGTTACTATCACTACTTATACCACCAACTAATTATGATTCTAGTTATAGTTCTTTTATGGTTTGACTGATAAATTTACAATTGAGAAAACTCATGTCTTGTCCGTTACATGAGGTTTTATAGTGCTTATTGGGGTTTTCTCCTTATTTCGTGTACTTTCTCTTTGTTTGGGTTGACCATTTTCCCAAAAACAAGTTTTTCATACACATATTACAATCATATACTCTAAAAAACACTTCTAAAGACACCTAATCCATATAAATCTTAAATACAACTAATAAAAAGCAAATAAATAAAATAAAAACCCACCACCTTCATCTTTTTTCACTCACCACCTACCACTATCATATACCATCATCCACCACCGATCCTCCTCTTTTTCACTACCATTGCTACCCCTCCCTCCTCCTCTCCCTTCCTCTTCTCCCTATCCTCCTTAGATCTCCTTCCTCTCCCTTTTTGTCCCCTTCTTTCTCCTTTCTCCTCCACATTTTTTCTCCTCTCCTCTCCTCCCCTTCCTTCTACTATTCCCCCTCCTTTCGCTTCTCCCCCGATCACGATCAATCTGGTCATAACTAGAAGGAGGTTACGACCAATGTGTTATGAGCTATACTATCATTAGACCTCTTGCACTACCTATTGATGGAGCAAATACTAGAAAGCTACCGAATTCAATCATTTTTTGTATGAGTTAGAGTTATCATAAGCTAAGCTAAAGTAGTTCAATCCACATTGCGAGAAAGGATCTGGCCATATAACCTATCGTAGATTGAACACATTCTAAAACTAGCAGTTCGACTGCTTTTGACTTCCTTCATCTTTCCTTGCTACAGACTGCTATTGGTCGTCCTGTTTATATGCAACCTATGTGGATGTGTATTGGTTGTGTAGAAAAAAACCTCTTCCTCAGGTCTCTAAAACTGAGAATATCTAAATTAGATATGCCATAGTTATTGTAGACACCAAAATTTAGTGTAATTTCATTTACTATTTATTTAGTTTTTATTTGTCGTGTTAGGTTTATTCACTTTTTAGTTTTTAGTTTTTAGCTTTTTATTTTATTATTATTTTTAAGTTTTAGCATAGAATTTCTCGAAAAAGAAAAAGAAAGAAAGAAAAAGCATTCAAAAAATATACTTTAGTTGTTTTTGATTTAAATTCAACGTTTTCTTGAAAAAAAAAAAGAAAAAAAAAGAAAAAAAAACGATAAAAATGAAAAATGAAGAAAAGAAAAGAAAAATGAAATATCGCAACTTTGTTGTTTATTATTTTTGTCCGATGTTATTTAAATTGTTGTTTTTTTTACTTAATTTTATTATCAATTTTGTTAAATTACTTTTCAAAAAAAAAAAGGACAATGTGCCGTGCATGCAGCAGTGGCAAAAGAGGATGTCATTTTTACGGGGAGATTGCTGGAAGATCGGAGGGCTGGAAATCTTGGTAGAAACCAATCCCTTATCCTCACCTTTGAGGTGAGGGTTTAGGGATTGGGGGTTCCTATAAAAAGGATGGCCGCAGCCAGGAGAGAGAGGACAGAGAGGCTGACGGCTGAGAGGGGGTTGGGAGTTTTAACTGAAAGAAAAAGGAGCCGAGAGGATTTACGAGGGATTTAACAGCAAGGGTTTGGAAAAAGGGCAAGAAACCAGAGAGAGAGCTGGTGCATGACGGCGGACAAAAGAAGAATAAGCAGTAAAAGGGATAGGAAAAAGGGAGAAGAGGATAGGGGTGACGGCAAAAGGGGAGAGAGCGAGAGAGGTGGCCAGCTGAGAGTTCTTCGACCGAGTGAAGGGCGACGGTTGAGAGGTTAGAGCAAGTGGGGCAGAGGTTGAGGAAAAACAAGAGTAGAGAAACAGTGAGAGGGGACAGCCGAGGGAAATTTGAGGGGGAGGAGAATCCAGTAGTGGTTAGGGCTTAGGAAAAAGAAAGAATGCAGCTTTGAGAAGGAAAGAAACTGTGGAGAGAAAACCAGAAAAACCAGAGTGAAAAGGAAAAAGTTTGGGCAGGAGGAAGTCTTTTGGGAAAGAAAAAGGAGAAACGCCGTTGCTGTTGCAGCCAGCGTTCTACTACAGCCGATTCCACCACCTCAACTCTTTGTCACTGCCACTGCCCGACAAGCGTCATTGCCAACGGCAGATTTGGTAACAAATCCTGGGATAGTTGAGGTAAAATTGATTGCCGCATCCTCTTGCCCTTTTTGCTTTGATAGTTGGTTTAAGGCTTCTACCATATTTGCATATGATTAAAATGATGAATTGTGTTCAGGTTTTGGGCTTCATGATCTTGGGTCCGTCCAAGCTTTTGATGTTGTGTTAATGTATTTAGTTGATAATGAAACTCAGTCATTGGTGGGAGTTCATGGCCGTGCCTTTGTTTCTTTTTGTGCATGAAACTGGAATGGGGTGGCTTAGAGCCATGGAATGTTTGATGTTGGGGTTATGTGTTTTGGTCCGAAGCTATAGAAAACAGGCTAGAACGTTTGATGGGTAGATAAATTTCTATGGCTTTTAGAAAGCTTCGGTCAGATTGCCTGAAATTGTTTTTGTTGAAAATGCATGCTGTTGGACCCTCCCTGCTATAGTTCTCCTGGTTTGCATGATCAGCTTTGTGAAATGTCAGTTGTATAGAATGCTTAGCTTTGTTTTCAAACTTTCTTTGTTGGTTTCTTGCAAGTTTCTGGTTTGTTATAGCAGTAAACATTATCATGCAAATGCTGAAACATGAGCCGATCCAAGTTCAGATCCCTCTGTTGCATTTTATATTCAGTTTTCTTATTAGAATTTCCAGGAGATAAATCCTTACATTTGAGTAATGATTAGCAATATGGGTAGGAAACTATAGCATTGAGTTTTGGATGGGCAAGTCACTAAGCATTCATTCCCATTACTTCGCATGATCATCTTTCGGTTTGCAGCAGAAAATTGCAGCAAACTTCATTTTTGTTTGTTGTGTGTTTTAGATTGTTTGAAGGGTTTGATTTGCTTGTTGCTGGAAGTGTTTGATGTTTGAATGATAGTTGTTTCACATGCTACTACATCGGATATCATGGAGTTATATTGCAAAGCTTTGTTAAGTGGCAGATGATCTAACAACAAGTTGGCCAGCCATTTTTGCATGAAAATTCTTCCAATTATTTGCATTGTTAAGGGATGTTTAGCCATGTTTAAATTGGAGTAATTTCAAAGCTATTGTATGAATCTGCTTTGCTGAAATGGTGGAACCTTGTGCATGAAGATGTGCAGCAGAATCTTGCCGAGAGCTTCATCAATTGCTGAAGCTCTATTGTAAAATGTTTGCCCACGTAGCTTGCATGAACTTGCATGGAAATTTTCTGAAAATTGCACCTTGGCCTCTAAGCTTCCCTTTATTTTACTATGGCTCAATTATGTTTTAATTTCTTGCAATCAGATCCTAAATTAATTGCAATTTGAATCTTTACTTGGCCCTTTCTTTACTTGTGGACCTTTAAGTTCCTAAAATGTTTCAATTAGCTTTGATTGATTGGTTAGTGGTTGCTAGTGGGTCCTTAGTCATTTTTCTATTTTAGAAATTTGATCAATGATTCACTTTTGCTTGGAAATTATGCATTATTTGACCATTTTTAAGTTGCAATTGAGGAAGGATTCGATGACTTGGTGGATTTAAATTAGCTTATTTACATTTTACCGCTAAAGTGATGCATTAATCCTTTGTTTTGATGGTTTTAGCTCAAGTTATCTCTTTCTTTGGTGACTATAGCCCAAGTTAAGTTTTGTTCACTTTATTAGCATCACAAACGGGGGAGGTATAACTTCTTTTATCCTTGTTTTGTCTTCCCTATATGATCCAACGTGCTAAGTGAGAATTGCATGTCTACTTTGCTTTCCTTGCCTTTCCTTAATTCCTTTCATTTATTCATTTGCTTTTGCTTTTATTAAGTTATTCTTTATGGGGTATGTGTACACCTCTTGGCTTGTAATAGATAGGGTTTGGAGAGCATTTTTGTCCATTTTTCCCCTTCCCCTTTTGTTTTTAGTTAGCAATGTAATAGGTTCATTAGCTCGATTGCTTGCTTTTGTTGCTATGTGTTAATTTGCTTTATTAGGCTCTTGCATTTAGTCGAGCATGCTAAGTGTTATGTGCTACGTGTTTATAGGTGATTGGCATGTCTACTTGCTTTCTATAGTCATAGATGAATGTGATGGATGAATGCACGTCACCACACTAGTCCAACGCTAGTTGTGGCTCATTATCCCGTTTTCCACTAGTCCAACGCTAGTAGTAATTCATAGAACTAGCTAGTCCAATGCTAGACCCAATAGGCCGTCTCCCCTTGCTAGTTCATAATTGCATGTCTCACTACATTTCATGCATTTTTCTTAGTTTTCTAGCATTTGGCATGCCCCTCCAACCCTTTTCCCCTTCATTTTAGGTTTTGCATCTTCATGCTAGTTATAGGATACATTTGCTTGAGAGTCCCCTTTCGGTAAGGGAAACGAGCGAGTGTGGCTGCAAAATAGCCTTAGCACGCTAGTTCTTCCTTCTAATCAAAGGGAAAATTAAAATCACAAAGTTAGGGGTCATTCCCGTACCCAACTTGATGCATTCCTCTAGGTTCATGCATCTTCATTTTACCATATCACTTTCTCTTTTTTTACACTTTCTCATTATTTATATTTTTTTTCACTCCACATGCCATGTTCACATATTTCTCTTCTTTCCCGATCACTTATTTTTCTACCTCACGAATTACACCCAATTGCACTTATATATTTACTACTATTATACTATATTTTCATCCACTTGCACACATACACTTTCATTTTCTCAAATTGGCACACTTGCACTTTTCTTACATTTGCACACTTACACTCATACTTGAATTTTCATTTGCATTATTCGTGATTTCTAAAAGGGCTTTCCTTACTGGCCACCACAATTCATGTGGTTGGGACCAAAAGTCTCATAAGAAACATTTTTAGATTTAGGATTGCATTTTCGCATCCATTAGTCATATCCAACATGCAACACATACTTTGGGTAGAAGAATTAGGAAAAGTAGGGCTAAGTCACGCAACTAACTTTGGCTAGGGTAAGGGAGTGCCTTAAACTTTGCCTTTACCTTCTCCCTTATCAAATGTGACCCCCGATCCCTTTCTTTGGTTACGTAGATCTAAAAGTTCTTTAAAAAGGGTTTGATTACTTTTCTTTCAAAAAATCACTTTTTGGGTGACTTGGTACACCATAACTCTATATCAAGTGGCGACTCCAGTTTTCATTCAAAAAACCATTTTTAAACTTTGTTTGGCCAAAACCGTCACATTTCACAATCCCACGACCTTTTATTTTCACTTTTGCACACGTTCACATACATATTTCACACACTACTTTCACACCTTCAAAAAGTGGGGCGCGACAGCTTGGCGACTCCACTGGAGACTTCCTAAGTGGGTCCAAGCATTTGATTTAGCTATTCTTTTCCGTTTTCTACCCTTGTTATGCGTAGCATTTGGATATTAGGGTTGCATTGTCTATTTTAGGACCTTTTGCCTCGCGCGCGTATCAAACTACTCCCTCACTCACGTATGTATGATTGGTTGTTTGGATGTATGTTTTACTTGTTTCATCTCGCGCTTTGCATTGCATTTGGGGGGGTGTGTGTCACCTTTAGAGCCTCGCGTTGGTTTTCAACCCTTTCCCTCAAAATAGGGAACACTTCATACGTGCATGTTTATTTACTGTTATCTCATTTTATTTTATTTTGGTAGGCTCTTTCCCACACCGCCTTGTAGGACTAAGAATGGTTTCTCTAGGTATGTGGATGGTGTGCTCTGCGCCCATAGTAGTACCTAGGGGATCGCTCGAGCCACCGACCGAGGGTCTTGGGATTGATGACCCATTCCCTTAGGTCTGAAGGCTTGGGGACCTTTTTAAACCTTAACGAGTCTAGTTGCATTAGTGAGCCCCAGCCTCATGCATCCATGTTAGAGTGCTCCTAGGTTAGAGTCTGCCTCACCCTTTTTAAGCACATTAGGCACGAGGGAAGGGGTTCCATCCCTTTTATTCGTTTGCATTGTATTTCTTTTCTTAATTGATCCCAATATGTTATGTGTACTATCAATTGCACTAACCATTTCGTTGTTTTCTTGGCTTGCATTCATGTGCCTTAGCAATAAGAGGCCTCTTTGGCACTCTTTTAGTGACTTACCCACTAGATAACTCACATGTTTAAATTTCAGTTATTACACTTAATTTTCAATAAGTACATTTCATTTTTAGACCTTTACCCCCCGATGCATTATTTATGTCCTTTAGGCCATATTTGTCACATATTTACATCGCTTTAATAAATGGCATCATGCATCCACCCTAGAAAGGGAATGCCATTTAGGGGATCCCGTGTTAGGAATAAAACCACTTTATGTCTCGGATACTTAATCCAATGAGACTTGCACGTTTATATTTTGTACCATCCAAAGGGATAGTGCACAAGATAAGGTAGGATCCGATCTTTTCGAAAATGGCAAAGCAATTTTTTTTTGCACATTGGAATATGAGCGTCTAATGATCACTTTTGGCCATTTTGTCAACATTGGTAAAAATCCCTTGCGTAAAGGACATTAATTCGAAGAAATTCATAAATAATTCCTCACTATTGAGATGATAAATGAATTGAGGCCAAAATATGATTTTAGAAGGCTCATAGACCAATGCATCGCAATAAATTTTTGAAACTACCAGTTGATAGATTGCTTTTTAAATAAGCTGCTAATTCCATTCAATCCATTGGACCATTTCATTCATCAATTTCATCCAATCCATTTTATCAACTTGTTCATTTTTAAGGCTACCTAGTCGATTTGGAATTCATTTGACCAATTTACCCTTTTTGGGGTGATCTGGTCGATTTTTGAATAAATCGTCAATTTCATTCAATTCATTTGATCAATTTACCATTTTTGGGTGATCTGGTCGATTTTGAAGAGATCATCAATTCCATTTCATCTCATTTGACCAATTTACCCAATTTTAGGGTGACCCAGTCAATTTTCAATAATTTATCGGTTTCATCCGATCCGTTTGACGATTTAGGGTTTCAATGCCCAATTTTAGAATAAAAATGGCTAATTGTTTGAGGAAATCATCAAAATGCATTCATTCGACTTGGATAGATTAGGGTTTCAATCCATTTTAAGAAATTTCAAGTTTCTCCAATAACAAGCTCGTCAAAGTTAAATCGATTTGTATAAATTCTTGTGCCAACCAAAACCAATCATTCATTCGGATTTGTCCTCATTTTGTTGGAAATTTCTCGCTGTTCAATTGGTCCAAAATTTCCAAATTACTTTCTAATCAAATGTCAATAAGTTGATCGGACCCCTCAGGTATGGTATGGTGCCTACCCTGGAGGATTGCATTTTCATGCTAGGCCTACCCTTGGCACAAAAGGGTTCCCCAATAGGACATGCATCCGAATTTTTTAGATATTTGCTAATTCTGGTCTTTTTCTTTTTCTTTATTTTATTTTTGCTGGAAAAGCTAAGCCAGGGCTAAGATCTAAAGGCGAGTCATTTCATATTTTCAGGTAATATTTAAACATAGCTTCTCGGAAAAGCCCCATTATTACGCGATCCCGAAGTAAACCCCAAAGGAATCGTGTAGACATGAGTATTCAGTCAGAATCGTCTGATAGGACCGCTGCAACTACCCAGTCGAAAGCCACGAGTCCCGGGG
The DNA here is from genome assembly GCA_036785865.1 of Coffea canephora. Lineage (NCBI taxonomy): Eukaryota > Viridiplantae > Streptophyta > Magnoliopsida > Gentianales > Rubiaceae > Coffea > Coffea canephora. The sequence continues at coordinate 17,514,842 of CM071922.1, forward strand.
TTCAGTTGACTGAATTGCTCACCAAATTTGGGAAAATGGCATCTGAAATGGCCGCCCAAAAGAAGTTGATCGACGAGCTCATTAGTAGCGGAGTGCAGCCTGAGCCTGCGCCCGTCAAACAATCGGAATCCGAACCATTTGTCATTCCTCCAATTCAAACCACTTTTGAAGGAGTTTTCAACCCGCAGTATACTTATACTCAAAATCCTCCGTTCTATCCTCCCTATGGGCAAGGATTTCAGCCTCAAGGTGGTCCAAACATGCCTCTGGATCCACAAGCTTTTTATCAGACTACCGCAGAGCCTGTTGTGCCAGAGCACACTGTTCAAACCAAGCCAGAAGTGGGAGAGTCGTGTGCCCCGGTGGATATCAAGCTACTTAAGCGGTTGGATCGTTTCGATGAGTTCATCAGGAAAAATCAAGGTTTAAGCAAACAAGGGGTGTTAGACTACGATGATCTGTGCCTGTTTCCAAATGTACAGCTGCCCGTAGGGTTCAAGACCCCGAAGTTCAATAAGTATGATGGTACAGGCAACCCTAAGACACACTTGCGTTTGTTTGCCAACAAGTTGGGCAGACCCGTGGATGACGAAAACTTGCCATTAAGGTTATTTCCAGAAAGTCTGGAAGGCGACGCACTCGACTGGTATTCCAACTTAAAGCCAGAGGAGGTGAAGACTTGGCTTGATCTATTCAACGCCTTCATCAGACAATACGAATATAACTGCAAGCTAGCACCGACCGGAACTACTTTGGAAGGCACAAAGAGGTGACCATCTGAAGATCATAAGACATATGCCAAAAGATGGAGAAAAATAGCTGCCAAGGTTGAACCTCCGATGACCGAAGATGAAATTGTTCGCATTTTCATAAAGGCGCATGATTCTCCACACTTCGAAGAAATCTTTCATATGACCGGGTGTTCATTTGCTGCGATTGTGAATAAACTCGAAGAATATGATGATTTTGTGAGAGTCGGAAAAATTGTTAACGTATCTGCCCTAAAATCACAAGTAGAAGCTTTGCAAGGGCAAGGAAGCAATGGGAAAGGACCACAGGTTAAAAAGAAAGAGGGGGATGCAACTTTTGTCTGGAGTCACAACCCTCCATCCAGACCCCAATACCAACACAATCCAACCTACCAACCACCTTCCCCTTACTATTCAAACCCTCACCATGTATATACTACCAATATCAACCCCCCTCGATCTCGCCCAAGCTATACTAACCCATCTTTAGCCCCTTTTCAAATTTCTCAACCAAATCCTCACCAAAACCGTCATCGGTCTCCATTCAATCCAAGAATGCCTCCACCAAACAGACCCGTTTACAACTATTCTCAACCCCCTAAAGCCAACAACCCGGGACGTAACCGCACATTCACCAATCTCGACAGGCCTTTGGATCAATTATATGACCAATTGAAGGCTGCCGGGAAAATAGGTATCATTCCCCCTCCAACCTATTCATATAGCATGCCCGTTGGGTATAACCCACAAGCCGTCTGTGCTTATCATTCGGGGGCACCCGGCCATTCGATTGCTGAGTGTAAAGCACTCAAGCATAAAATTCAAGACATGATTGAAGTTGGAAAGATTGTAATTAGAAGAAAAGAGGCACAAGCGCCAAATGTGGATAAGAACCCCCTGCCAGAGTACGATAACACCATTGGGGTTATTATGGACAATACAGATTTAAGGAGCCTGTTAGAAACTCGTCAAGTGAGGCTGAGGTGTTTGGAAATGATGCAGAATTTCCCGACATCCCTGAAGGATCAGTTTCCAATTGAACAGCCGAGTTTCTGCCTATTCAGAAGGAGTTTTGGTGAACCTAAAGGGGTTTGTCATTCATGCGAACTCATGAAAATACTTTTGCATTTGTAAATAGCTAATGAAAGCATCTTTACCTTCGACTAAAAGTTTGCACATGTTTTCATTTCATTTCCACTTGTTTTCTTTTTGTTTCCGCTTTCAATCAAAGGATTTATGAAAATGCACAAGTCATTCTTGTCATGTTATTTTGTTTATTCGTTTGTTTATATTTCGGTCATATTGCTTGTTCATTTGTTTGTTGTATACTTGTTTGCTTTTTATCCCAAGTTCGTTAATTCTTTCAGATGGCCAAAAATAAAACTATTTGACCCTTTGGATATCACTATTCTGGAATTCAATAATGGCAATCTCTATCTCACTCACGACTTGAGAATTTTGGAACCCAAATTTCAAAGCGAGAGTGATAATAAGAAAGTATTTGATTCTTTTTCAAAAATCTTGAACAACATGAGGAGAAATTCGAACCAAACCTAGAAGCCACAGCAATTGTTCACATTGGCACTGAGAATGAGGTCAAGAAGACATAAATCAGCATTCGTTTGGACAAAAGCAGAAAAGGAGATGATTAAGGGTTTGACTATGTGTCAAGGTGTACAGATGGTTGGAAGCAGTCTCGTTTGCAGCCGCAGAAATTCTATCTTTGTACACTCTAATGGGAGTTCGACCAAAGAATGCCGTTTGTCATGAAATGTTACAAAAATGCATGGCCTGAGCCTACAACAAGAAGTTTCATCAGCATACATTTTGAGAAAGGTGGCAAAGCACTCAAGCAAACTTTGCCAATACAAGACGAAGGCAGAGGCAAATTTGCTCAAAATCAGAAGGGGCCGTTCATTGTCCAAAAGGTATTACCTAGTGGAACACTTATTTTGGCAGAAATGGATAGGTGAACATTCCCTCAACCCATCAACTCAGACGTGTGCAAGAAGTTTCATTTGATCATGCAAATTTTCTTTAGAAATTCATGCAAATGGTGAAATGCAAGTCAGACCATCTTCTTTTACATTTAAAATATTTTATCCCTACTTGTCCCCTTTGAGCCATCAGAATTGACAAATTTTCGTTTGGCAGCCCTTGAGAATTGCAAACCCCACACTGGGACAAATTCATTTTGAAAAGAGATGATCAGAAAGAAAAGGAAAACCCCACACTGGGGCAAATTTAATTTTTGAAGGAAAATGCAAAAGTGAGGAAAATGCAATGAAAAATACAAAGAGAAAGAATTCAATCAAACTGGGGCAAATTTTCCTCAGTTTCATTCAAAATTGGAGATGATTTCAAATGATGCAATTTCAGGTTATTTCACCTCTCATAAGAACAAGTTGCTTTCAAACCTCAACTTTTCTTAAAAAACACTCCACCTGACCTCATTACAAATCCCAAAGTCCTGGCTTTTGTCATTTGTTGTATTTCTATTAGAAAATTTGTCAATCAACTGGCAAGTGATGCCCATAATGCCTTCGTCTAATCTCACAAGGGAAATGCATTTTACTGATGCCAGAAATCTTTAACTCATATTTCTGAGTCGATCATGGTCAAGATAGTTCATTGTTTTTTAGGTGAAAACCCGAAAGGGCGCCTCAGAAAAAAGAAAAGGAAAAAAAACAAAACCAAAAATAAAAAAGGATGGGGACAACCTTGGTGAAAACCCGAAAGGGCGTCAAGGTAGGGTTCTGCAGCGAGCGAATACGAGGAGGAACAACTGGTGACTTGGTTCATTGGGATTTCTCCTTATTTTTGTCATACTTCTGCCAATATTGAATTTCAGAACAAAAATATCCAGAGAATTGAATATGACATTTGTTGGCCGAAAGCTGCGTCACTTTGTAAAACATCTTTTCTGCAAAATACATTCTTATGAAACTCATTTTTCTCAAGTGCTTGTATTCATGACATTTTTAAGCGCAGTTGTTTGTGTTTGCATTCTTTTGCACATTCATTTCTGCATGACATGTGAAATTACTTTCTTTTAGTCATCGAATTTTGGCAAATAACAACCCCCATGGTTTATCCAAAGCATACTTGGATTCAGTCATCTTTCGGAAATGGTTGAAATTCAGCAAAGCTGATTACACAAGTTTCACAACATGGTAAAATGCATACCCGGTCAGTCTGGGAAAAGCAGAAACATTTGGAAGCGACAAATCCAACTAAGTCAGATGCCGCGGCAAAAGTTGGCAAAGATATCAAAAGAGTCATGTTTACACGATTCTCAAGGCAAATCGGATCGAATGATGGTGGCAAGTCCATTATTTCTTCTTTTCTTGCAGGAACATTGCATTTACAAACAAAAACAACCACACTTCTTTTCGCACCTAAATCGACGTCAGAAAAAACTCCACAGTAAGCAAAGACGAAGTGATAATTTGGCAAAGCTTGATCATAAGAAATAACATCAGCTATCGCTTCAGCTACAGAGATCAAAATCTCCCTCTTGGTACAAAAGTTTGAACTACTCCCAGGTAAAAACTCAATTCATTGTTTAAATTTCCCCAGTGAAATTCCGTTTTTACATTCCTGTCTCGGGTCAGTCCCAATTTTCAATTTCTATCCCGTGGGTCTATCCCATTTACATTTCTGTCCGGGTCTATCCCGTGGGTCTATCCCATTTACATTTCCATTTGGGTCTATCCCATTTACATTTCCGTTCGGGTCTATCCCATTTATATTTCTGTGCGGGTCTATCCCGCAGGTCTATCCTATTTATATTTCTGTTCGGGTCTATCCCGTGGGTCTATCCCATTTACATTTCTGTCCGGGTCTATCCTCTGGGTCTATCCCATTTACATTTCCGTCCGGGTCTATCCCATTTGTATTTCTGTGCGGGTCTATCCCATTTACATTTCCGTCCGGGTCTATCCCGTGGATCTATCCCATTTATATTTCCGTCCGGGTCTATCCCGTGGGTCTATCCCATTTATATTTTCGAGCGAGTCTATCCCATTTACATTTCTGTCCGGGTCTATCCCATTTACATTCTTGTTCGGGTCAGTCCCGTTTTAAATTTCTTGTTCGGGTCAGTCCCGTTTTAAATTCCTGTTCGGACCAGTCCCGTTTTAAATTCCTGTTCGGGTCAGTCCCGTTTTAAATTTCGTGTAGGGGTCAGTCCCCATTTCTAAAGCGTCCATTGTTCGAGACGTTTTCGCCACCAAATAACACATGTGAGTATTTGATGTCTATTTCTTTGTCTCAAATTTTTCCAAAACTCAGACAAAGAGGGGCAAACTGTAGACACCAAAATTTTAGTGTAATTTCATTTATTATTTATTTAGTTTTTATTTGTCGTGTTAGGTTTATTCACTTTTTAGTTTTTAGTTTTTAGCTTTTTATTTTATTATTATTTTTAAGTTTTAGCATAGAATTTCTCGAAAAAGAAAAAGAAAGAAAGAAAAAACATTCAAAAAATATACTTTAGTTGTTTTTTATTTAAATTCAACGTTTTCTTGAAAAAAAGAAAGAAAAAAAAAGAAAAGAAAAAAAAACGATAAAAATGAAAAATGAAGAAAAGAAAAGAAAAATGAAATATCGCAACTTTGTTGTTTATTATTTTTGTCCAATGTTATTTAAATTGTTGTTTTTTTTACTTAATTTTATTATCAATTTTGTTAAATTACTTTTAAAAAAAAAGGACAATGTGCCGTGCATGCAGCAGCGGCAAAAGAGGATGTCATTTTTACGGGGAGATTGCTGGAAGATCGGAGGGCTGAAAATCTTGGTAGAAACCAATCCCTTATCCTCACCTTTGAGGTGAGGGTTTAGGGATTGGGGGTTCCTATAAAAAGGATGGCCGCAGCCAGGAGAGAGAGGACAGAGAGGTTGACGGCTGAGAGGGGGCTGGGAGTTTTAGCTGAAAGAAAAAGGAGCCGAGAGGATTTACGAGGGATTTAACAGTAAGGGTTTGGAAAAAGGGCAAGAAACCAGAGAGAGCTGGTGCATGACGGCGGACAAAAGAAGAATAAGCAGTGAAAGGGATAGGAAAAAGGGAGAAGAGGATAGGGGTGACGGCAAAAGGGGAGAGAGCGAGAGAGGTGGCCAGCTGAGAGTTCTTCGACCGAGTGAAGGGCGACGGTTGAGAGGTTAGAGCAAGTGGGGCAGAGGTTGAGGAAAAACAAGAGTAGAGAAACAGTGAGAGGGGACAGCCGAGGGAAATTTGAGGGGGGAGGAGAATCCAGTAGTGGTTAGGGCTTAGGAAAAAGAAAGAATGCAGCTTTGAGAAGGAAAGAAACTGTGGAGAGAAAACCAGAAAAACCAGAGTGAAAAGGAAAAAGTTTGGGCAGGAGGAAGTCTTTTGGGAAAGAAAAAGGAGAAACGCCGTTGCTGTTGCAGCCAGCGTTCTACTACAGCCGATTCCACCACCTCAACTCTTTGTCACTGCCACTGCCCGACAAGCGTCATTGCCAACGGCGGATTTGGTAACAAATCCTGGGATAGTTGAGGTAAAATTGATTGCCGCATCCTCTTGCCCTTTTTGCTTTGATAGTTGGTTTAAGGCTTCTACCATATTTGCATATGATTAAAATGATGAATTGTGTTCAGGTTTTGGGCTTCATGATCTTGGGTCTGTCCAAACTTTTGATGTTGTGTTAATGTATTTAGTTGATAATGAAGCTCAGTCATTGGTGGGAGTTCATGGCCGTGCCTTTGTTTCTTTTTGTGCATGAAACTGGAATGGGGTAGCTTAGAGCCATGGAATGTTTGATGTTGGGGTTATGTGTTTTGGTCCGAAGCTATAGAAAACAGGCACGAACGTTTGATGGGTAGATAAATTTCTATGGCTTTTAGAAAGCTTCGGTCAGATTGCCTGAAATTGTTTTTGTTGAAAATGCATGCTGTTGGACCCTCCCTGCTATAGTTCTCCTGGTTTGCATGATCAGCTTTGTGAAATGTCAGTTGTATAGAATGCTTAGCTTTGTTTTCAAACTTTCTTTGTTGTTTTCTTGCAAGTTTCTGGTTTGTTATAGCGGTAAACATTATCATGCAATGCTGAAACATGAGCTGATCCAAGTTCAGATCCCTCTGTTGCATTTTATATTCAGTTTTCTTATTAGAATTTCCAGGAGATAAATCCTTACATTTGAGTAATGATAAGCAATATGGGTAGGAAACTATAGCATTGAGTTTTGGATGGGCAAGTCACTAAGCATCCATTCCTATTACTTCGCATGATCATCTTTCGGTTTGCAGCAGAAAATTGCAGCAAACTTCATTTTTGCTTGTTGTGTGTTTTAGATTGTTTGAAGGGTTTGATTCGCTTGTTGCTGGAAGTGTTTGATGTTTGAACGATAGTTGTTTCACATGCTACTACATCGGATATCATGGAGTTATATTGCAAAGCTTTGTTAAGTGGCAGATGATCTAACAACAAGTTGGCAGATGATCTAACAACAAGTTGGCCAGCCATTTTTGCATGAAAATTCTTCCAATTATTTGCATTGTTAAGGGATGTTTAGCCATGTTTAAATTGGAGTAATTTCAAAGCTATTGTATGAATCTGCTTTGCTGAAATGGTGGAACCTTGTGCATGAAGATGTGCTGCAGAATCTTGCCGAGAGCTTCATCAATTGCTGAAGCTCTATTGTAAAATGTTTGCCCACGTAGCTTGCATGAACTTGCATGGAAATTTTCTGAAAATTGCACCTTGGCCTCTAAGCTTCCCTTTATTTTACTATGGCTCAATTATGTTTTAATTTCTTGCAATCAGATCCTAAATTAATTGCAATTTGAATCTTTACTTGGCCCTTTCTTTACTTGTGGACCTTTAAGTTCCTAAAATGTTTCAATTGGCTTTGATTGATTGGTTAGTGGTTGCTAGTGGGTCCTTAGTCATTTTTCTACTTTAGAAATTTGATCAATGATTCACTTTTGCTTAGAAATTATGCATTATTTGATCATTTTTAAGTTGCAATTGAGGAAGGATTCGATGACTTGGTGGATTCAAATTAGCTTATTTACATTTTACCGCTAAAGTGATGCATTAATCCTTTGTTTTGATGGTTTTAGCTCAAGTTATCTCTTTCTTTGGTGACTATAACCCAAGTTAAGTTTTGTTCACTTTATTAGCATCACAAACGGGGGAGGTATAACTTCTTTTATCCTTGTTTTGTCTTGCCTATATGATCCAACGTGCTAAGTGAGAATTGCATGTCTACTTTGCTTTCCTTGCCTTTCCTTAATTCCTTTCATTTATTCATTTGCTTTTGCTTTTATTAAGTTATTCTTTATGGGGTATATGTACACCTCTTGGCTTGTAATAGATAGGGTTTGGAGAGCATTTTTGTCCATTTTTCCCCTTCCCCTTTTGTTTTTAGTTAGCAATGTAATAGGTTCATTAGCTCGATTGCTTGCTTTTGTTGCTATGTGTTAATTTGCTTTATTAGGCTCTTGCATTTAGTCGAGCATGCTAAGTGTTATGTGCTACGTGTTTATAGGTGATTGGCATGTCTACTTGCTTTCTATAGTCATAGATGAATGTGATGGATGCATGCACGTCACCACACTAGCCCAACGCTAGTTGTGGCTCATTATCCCGTTTTCCACTAGTCCAACGCTAGTAGGAATTCATAGAAAGGGCTAGTCCAATGCTAGACGCAATAGGCCGTCCCCCCTTGCTAGTTCATAATCGCATGTCTCACTACATTTCATGCATTTTTCTTAGTTTTCTAGCATTTGGCATGCCCCTCCAACCCTTTTCCCCTTCATTTTAGGTTTTGCATCTTCATGCTAGTTATAGGATACATTTGCTTGAGAGTCCCCTTTCGGTAAGGGAAACGAGCGAGTGTGGCTGCAAAATAGCCTTAGCACGCTAGTTCTTCCTTCTAATCAAAGGGAAAATTAAAATCACAAAGTTAGGGGTCATTCCCGTACCCAACTTGATGCATTCCTCTAGGTTCATGCATCTTTATTTTACCATATCACTTTCTCTTTTTTTACGCTTTCTCACTATTTATATTTTTTCTCACTCCACATGCCATGTTCACATATTTCTCTTCTTTCCCGATCACTTATTTTTCTACCTCACGAATTGCACCAAATTGCACTTATATATTTACTACTATTATACTATATTTTCATCCACTTGCACACATACACTTTCATTTTCTTAAATTGGCACACTTGCACTTTTCTTACATTTGCACACTTACACTCATACTTGAGTCTTCATTTGCATTATTCGTGATTTTTATGAGGGCTTTCCTTACTGGCCACCACAATTCATGTGGTTGGGACCAAAAGCCTCATAAGAAACATTTTTAGATTTAGGATTGCATTTTCGCATCCATTAGTCACATCCAACATGCAACACATACTTTGGGTAGAAGAATTAGGAAAAGTAGGGCTAAGTCACGCAACTAGCTTTGGCTAGGGTAAGGGAGTGCCTTAGGCTTTGCCTTTGCCTTCTCCCTTATCAAATGTGACCTCCGATCCCTTTCTTTGGTTACGTAGATCTAAAAGTTCTTTAAAAAGGGTTTGATTACTTTTCTTTCAAAAAATCACTTTTTGGGTGACTTGGTACACCCTAACTCTATACCAAGTGGCGACTCCAGTTTTCATTCAAAAAACACTTTTTAAACTTTGTTTGGCCAAAACCGTCGCATTTCACAACCCCACGGCCTTTTATTTTCACTTTTGCACACGTTCACATACATATTTCACACACTACTTTCACACCTTCAAAAAGTGGGGCGCGACAGCTATCACAACACCAACAAACTAGTATTCCTACCCTCTTCCCAGGAATACCATACTATAACTTGAATATGTTGAGATTTTCAAAATGGAAAATATAGACTTGTGCTATCATAGTTTGTAGCTGGATCAGACTCCATCGTATAGGGGCTATGCTACCTTCAAACTTTCCTTCTCTGTAGTTAGATTTTTTGGAAAAACATCTTTCATGTCTTTTGAATAAGACTGATAGAAATGAATCAATGTGAAAATAAAGAAAAAAGAATCAAATCGCACCGTCTTTATAAAAGGTAAATGCCTCTCTTTCTCCTAAAGTTACAAAAATTATTCGTAATAAGATATTGCCCACAATCGAAAATTTCCATTTATTCATGATCTAGGCATAGATAGCAATCCATTGTTTAATTCTTCTCATGACCACTCGTGAGAAAATGATCCTACTAAAGAAAAGAATTGTACAGTATGAAATAATATAAAAAATTTATTGAAAAAAAAGATATGGACCTTTTCCTTTCTTCCAATTCTTCCTTTTTTGAAAGAAATCAATACTTCCCATTAACCATGATCTATAAGAATGAGGCTATCTACTGCATTTAAACATGTTTGCATAGGCTCGTGTATAGATTTACATTTAATGATCCCAGGGCTTTCACTTCAACACGTCTTCACTCATGATCACTTAGAGCTCTTTTTCCATCAATAGGTACTCCCAACGTGTCGACCACACGCCCTAACATAGCCTTTCTTGCAGGAACATCCATCTTGAGCCCAATCCCATTTTTCTAAACAAAGGTTCAGAAAGTCAAAAAAGGATAGGTACAGGGACTCAATGGAAGCTATTCTAACGAATAGAGTTGGTTACATTAGTAGAGAAATCTTTCCATCTAAAATTCCAAAAGAATAAAATGAAGGATAAACGTACATATATGTATTGAATACTATATCAAATGATTAATGATGATTTGATTGAATTTGAATTTTTTATATAAAAATGAAAGAATTTGTGTGAACAGATTCCACAATGAAGAAAGAATCAAATATTCATCGATCAAATGATTCATTCCATAGTTTAATAGATGGGAGGTTGGGTTGCAACCTTCTTTGGTTGTGATTGGAGATGATGGGATAGGGCAAAGAGGGGTTTGGTAGGGGAAAGGAAAGGGAGAAGGGAAGAGGAAGGAGGGGAGAAATAGGGAAAGAGGAGAGAGAGAAGGAGGAAAAGGGGAGGGGAAGGTGGTGGTGGTAGCGGTGGAGGGAAATGGTGGATAATGGCGGAAATGAGTGGTGATGAATATTTTTTACTTTATAAAAAAAACTCTAATAAAATTTTAAATTTTAAAAATACTCTAATAAACAACTACAGTAAAATCTTTTCATATACAATGTTATAGTAATTTTTTTGAAAAAAAATACCAAAAACACCTAATATATATGGAGTCTTTGTTATACGGTAAAATAATATATCTTGGAATTTTTTTTAAGTTTGAAGGATTGGTTGTAGTCTTCAAACTCATGATGGTTGTATGATATTTTAGATGTTATAAAATAATCCGAACAATGCTAACAAAATTGAAGATGTAATTTGAATAAGCTTGAGTCGTGTTAAGTAGTACTGTCCTAAGAAACTATTTCAGAAAGTTGAAATGTTTTTACAGGATTAAACAAGTATTCTTCTTGTAAACAAGAAAGAATGGAAATAGCAAATATTGTATAACCCCAATAGAGAAGCAAAAAAAAGAATAGAGAGAAGAAAGAGGAAAGAGTGAGCTATTAGAAAAGTTCAACTAGAGTTTTGTGTTGTGAATGTGCTTTCTATATTAGGAGTGGCTGGTATTTATAGACTGCAAAAGTAATGTTAGAGTAAAGATAAGATTAAAGAACGTTGCTAGAGGCAGATTTTTCGTAATTGACATCTTATCTGTTAAGATGAAAATCGTGTGGTGATTAGCATTTATTTTACCAAATGTGCAGGAAATTAAGTCATGGAAAGAGTCAAAACTCTATCTATAAGATAATATTCGTGATTTCACCGTAAAGTAAAATAAAACTTAAATCTAGGTAAGAAACTCTTGCAAAAATAGATAGAAGCCAAATTAAACTAGGCCGTGCTTAACTCGCACGCAGGGGGCAACTCTATTAGTTTGCACTGAATAGGCCCGACTCAACTTCCTTCTCATGCATGAGTCCACACTAGTTACCAACTTAACACAAGTCCAATAAGAAGGTAAACATTATAAAATGATTGGAGTCTCTTTATTTTTTCAATGTGGGACAAATCTTTTGAAATATGCAATTATTTACAACAATTTCCTTCCTATTTCAAAAGATTTTGGATGAAAGTGTAAGTATATAAAAATTGATCTGATGGATTTGTTTGGGTGTAATGTAATTAGTTTGATGTCTTTTGGACTATATACCAAACTTAAATTGACAAAATATAACCTACAGAATTATTGGTGAAATATGAATTTCTATAAACCAACAACTCTTGTTGTATGACAAAGATTTTATCAATCATATTGCATCTCACAATTTGCTGTCCAATATGGTTTTGCATTTTTAAGCTGTGCGCCTACCTAGTTATTCATAAGACCTCTTATAGGAGCGGCACCACTCTACTCTTATATAGGTGAGTTCATCAAGTGTATACTGCTTAAATACACTATCATAAAGGAATATGAATTAATTAAGAGTTTTAAACTCAACTTCATAGCTACTAGCAGTTAAAGCACTTACCTCAGAAGCGACTTAAATTCAAAGTATTTTACAGTCAACATTGACTTATTATTACCCATATGAACCTACTTCATAGGATTCCCAATCACATAGGATGGGTTATCATCTCTATGGACAACTCGTTGGCCTAAGTCCATTTCCTTTGTAGTTTGAAAAATTAATTTTCTTCCTATAGGCTTAGTCAAAGGATCGGCTAAATTCAACTTTGACTCCGCAAAATCAATGAAAAGTATTCCATCTCTAAGTAGCTGCTTTATGACATCATATTTTAACTTCGTGTGTCAACTTTTACAATTGTAGGACTTGTTTTCAGTAATAGCAATCACCGCTTGACAATCACAATGTATGGATACAGGAAGCAACAGATCCTTACTTGGAGGAATATTGGCTAAGAAATTTCTTAACCAATCAACCTTAGAACCAGCTAGTTCCAGAGCTATAAATTCTGATTCTGTAGTTGATCTAGCAATTATTGTCTGGTTGGCTGATTTCCATGTTATTACACCACCACCAAAAGTGAACACATAACCACTAGTGCATTTAGTCTCATTTAAATCAAAAATCCAATTAGCATCACTGTAACCCTTTAATACAATGAAAAAATCCACAATAGAGGATACCATAATTCATGTTACCTCTCAAATATTCCATTAGTCAGACTAATGCAAAATAATGTTCACGATTGAGATTGTGAGTATATCAACTCAGTCTACATACATCATAAGTTATATCAGATCTTACGAACTTAATCAAATGCATCAGACTCCTAATAATCTAAGCATATTTAGACTAAGCAACTAGGTCACCATTATTTTTCTTTAATTGAGTGTTAGCATCATAAAGGGTGCCCACAGGTATCACATCAAAAATTTTTCACTTCCTAAGAAATCTCTCTGTATAATGTTCTTGTGACAACATTATATCATCACTTCTTCTTATTATTTTAACACCCAATATCGTTTTTGTTTCACCCAAATCTTCCATATCAAAATTAGAATAAAAAAATATTTAGTACTATTAATAATATTTAGACTTGTACCAAATATAAGCATGACATCTATATATAAGCTAATTATCATATATTGATCATTTACGACTTTAGTATATACACATTTATCCACTTCTATAGATAAAAATTGTGAGAACCCATAAATTTTTTATTCTAGGCTTTATTTTATTTATTTGCACGCCTTTTATGCATTTTCTTTATTAGGAAAATTTTCTAAATAATTTTTATGAATAAATATAGTTTTTAGATGATTTTTCTAGTACCAGTTAGTTTTTAAGAAATTAAGAGCGTATACCGGACGTGGGACCCGTTAGTGCGGAAAGTTCGATAAAATTCGGCCAATTAGGTTAAGTTTGGGATACTGGGATTAATTTACTAGGTGCTAAGAGATAATTAGAGGTTGTTATATGGATGAGAGTGGAGAGACAAAAGGATAACCATGTATTAATTATAGTGACAAATGTCACTTGGAGAACTAGTCTTACTTTTTTACCACTATTCATTACTTTACCAAATAAATAAAAAATTGACCCAAAAATCACTCAAAATTCCAAGCTCATGGCCAGCCCTCTCTAAGGGAGAAAGAAAAGAAAACTCTCCACTTTCTTAGCCCCAATCTTGTTCAATCTGCAATTCCAACCGTTTAATCTTCAAATTACTCCATAAAACCTCTTAGTTTAGTGGTATTAAGGTTGGTTGTGAAGTGGTTTGGAGGAGCAAGGTGCTAAATTGGGTCTTTTCTTGGGTTTGCAAGGTATGTGATCAAAGAACCTTTCCTTTGATCCTAATAATGCTTAATTAGTGACTTATGTGAGATGAAGTGATGATTTTAGGTGTTGTTTCATGATTTTGGTAGAAATTGGTGAAGTTTTATATTTATTTATGATTTTTCTGTTTTCATATGATTAATATTGTGTGGCCATATATGATGGTCTAGTATGGGTTAGAATGAAGCTTTGGTATGATAATTGTAATGATTAGTGGAAAATTTCTGGTTTGAAGCAAAAAATTCTAGAATTAGGGTTTCTATTAGGCCTGTTCTGCCCGGCACTGTGTCCCCTAGTTAGAGGCCGAATTAGCCTTGTATTAAAACATGAAAGTTGTATAGGATGGTATTTTATAGTTTCCTGCAAAATTTCAGGCCAATCTGACCAGCGTAGCCTATGAAAAGACTGAAATACCCCTGCTGCCCTGTTTCTGTCCGAAACTGAAATTCAGCTTTGGTAATTGGTTAATTTGATTGGGAATACTAATGATTTGGTTGTTGATGTCTTCTTAAGAAATATAGTCTGTATCTTAGCTTTCGAATGGCTTTGGAATCACTTGAATTGAACTTAGGTAGCCCGAATTATGGTTATTTAACCAGAATGCGGTTTGTTAACCTGTTTTTACGGTTCTATTGTAGTACATTGAACTTTTGACCTAGTTTCACTACAAACTGGACTGAGTGGCCTTCTTCAACATTGTAGCCCTTTCTTTTAGCTTCGAAACGGTGTATATTGTACATCCATCCGATAATCTTAGTGCTAGTGGTGCCAAAACCGCTAGACGATGTCAAAAACTGTTTTTAGGGTTTAGAGTTTAACTTCATTTCCGGACTTTCCCTAGTTCACTTTAGTACTTATACGTTTTAATGGAGCCTTATTTTTGATAGTATGTGGAATTGGTTTATGACTTGTAATCGAGTCTTATTGTGCTTGTTTGAATATTTTAGGGCGTGACGGTGATTAAAGACGCTCTTTGGGCGGAAGTTTATGACATTTCACTTGCGTGCTTGGTGAGTGTACTACTCACTTGCTTGTTACTGTGTAGCTTTGTTATATTTGAACTTGATGCCTTGAACGCTTATTTGCACTGTTGAAACTGATTAAAGTAAGGGTGTACTTGATCGCTCTCACCCATTTTGTATTATATATGACCGTTTACCGTGAAACTGAATGGTACATGCAAATACTTGAATTGGTGTCATATGGACGAGTATCCAACGGCCTTACTGTTATCACTAAGCTCAACCCCTATTGGTGGTCAATTGAATCGAGTCGGCAAGGGCTTGGTCGTGAAAATTGACGAGCCATGGGGACTGTTATAAGGAATCATTGAGTATGAGGCTCTTGGTTCCGGTATACTTGAGTATTACCAAATTTATAATGTATGGAGTTCGGGCTTGGTAGGGGTATGTTGGGTGGAAGGAATGGAAGTAAAGTGGGGCCTACGGTTGGTTACCTGGTAAACATTGATGGAGGGTCAATGAAGTCCGATCAAGCACACAAGCGAGGAAAGGGGCTCTTGAGAGCCGTCTGTATCCTTTTACCCATTCTATTGATGTGTATTCTTGGCTTACTTTTATTAAGTGAATTGGAATGACATGCTTTCTGCTTATATGAACTTCGTTGCCTGAGTGGTAGTATCTCACTGGGCGTAAGCTCACTCTATTCCTTTTGTTTTCCTTACAGGAATTTGAATACTTTTGGAAAGGTTATGGATGTTGGTTGCCGAGTTGAGCTTATGTAAATGTATTTTGAATAGCTCCCTTTTTGGGCAAAATCCTAAATGTATTTTGAGCTAATTATCTCCCTTTTGTTTTGTAAATTACAAACGTATGTATATAACACTGTTTAACCCTGTTTATGGGTCCTATTTGGTTTGGAAATAGTTTTCCGAGTTATATGACATGGCACCCACTATTCACCGAAGGTTTGATTTGCGTTTGGGTATTTTGCGATTTCGGCTTGTGTGAGCGTGTTTTATTTCTCGGAACGTTTTAGATCGTTTTGCCTGCACCGTTAGTCCTGACGAGAGTTGGACAGACAGTCCGCTAACCTCTTTGGTTCGCCTTAGGGGAAGGTGGGGCTGTCACAAAAATCCTTCTCTTATCAAAACTTAATCAAATTTCTCATACCACTGTTTAGGAACCATAAAGTGAGTTAACTAATTTGCAAACCTTATTCTCTTGTCCAAATGCAACATAACCTTCAAGTTGAGTCATATAAATTTCTTCTTCTAAATCACTATTTAAAAAGATCGTTTTAACGTCAATTTGATGAACAAAAGTTTATGGATAGAAGTTAAAGCAAATAAAATACGAATGGAGGAAATTCTTGTTAATGGTGTAAATGTACCAAAATAGTCAATATTTCATTTTTGAGAAAATCCTTTTGTTACTAAATAAGTTTTGTATTTTTCTATAGAGCCATCAAAATTATATTTTCTTTTAAAAATTCATTTGCAACTAATAGGGTTTTGTACCAGGAGCTAAATATACCAAAGTCTAGATTTTATTTTTCATAATAAAATCGATTTCATATTTAATTGCTTCTTTCCAAAACTTGCAATTAGATGAAAAAATAGCATCAAAATAAGTTAAAAGATCATTATCAATAACAAAAGTTTTGAAAATAATTTCCATAAGAAAATTCTTTTATCAGTCTTTTACTCATTCTCAATTCCTAATTAGAGGTTATTTCTCTACTTATTTCAACAAGTGCATGTGAAATTTTATTAGAAACATAGAAAATAAATTGGGATCTTACTCTTATTAAAGACATGTTAAACTTTTCTTTATACCTATCAAAAATCAGTTGTAGTTATAATCAACATTAATTTCTATTTTGCAAGTAGGAAAATAGCACCATCACAGTCCGTAACTTGTTTTGAGTTACAGACGCCTTATAGCCATCCGATCACTTTGGAACAAAATGTTTACCGGCTTGTCCCGTTATATAAGCAAAGCAAATCAATTTATATACTCTCCTCCCATAGTTCCAAATTTTGCCAACAGTCCCCTCAGCCTCCTCGCGTTATCAATCTCCTGTATTCACAAGCAACCTTAACCATCTTCTCCGCCTTGTATGAACAAAGCTCCTGCCTTCTACCATGACTTTTGTGGCATTTTTTGCTTTCACAAATCACAATTAGTAAAAGAAAGTTCAAAATATCACAAATCAAGATTAACTTAAATTTGTTATAGAACTCAATTGGGAATCAGGGCTTGAACAAGAAAGGTAGAAAAAGTGGAGGGCAACACCAGGTTGTCACCCATACCAAACATTCTCTATCATCTTTAATTAAACCTTCTTTTCCCCTCCTACCTTCTTGTCTTCCAAATTATCCTTAGGTTTTGTGCAACCTAATTATTGAGTTTTTTTTTATGGTTGTGTGGGCGCCCTGATTCTTATTTCGTATGAAAATTGAATAATAAATATTTTGTGTTCAGGGCACCTAGAATGAAGCAAAAGAGGCACAGTAAGGAAGGGTGAGTGGAGGAAAGTAGACAAGGTAAAGGCAGCGGAAGCCTAGGAAAGGTGGGAAGATGGGGAATAGATGGAGAAAGGGAGCACTAAGCATGAGAAAAAGATTAAGTAAAATTGGGGCTACACATAGATTAGCAATTTTTTTTTTTTTTGAAGGAGTATAAATTAGCAATGTTGAAAGAGTGTTTTGTGGTATTACAAAAGCTTGTTATAATAGGTGACTGTAGGTTTGTAGATCACAGTGTCTGAGATCTAAGTATGACTCTTTGCAAATAACATCAATGGCAAGCTGCTAATGGACAACAACGACAAACCGTCGTTGTCATTCGACACAACCAGAACCATGGAATGGAAGTATCGTTGTTGTGATTGCTCCAAAAAAGTTTGTTTGAGGAGAAGCCGTACGCAGATTTGGACTAAGACATTAATTGGCAAAGTATCATTAATACAATGATAATAATTAATTATCATAGCACCCTAACAGATCTAGTCAACGTTTTTTAATTTTTTTTTTCAACACAAGGAGTATCTTAACTTTGCTAGACTAATCTCCTTACGTCTGTGCACCCTGCCCTCCAATGATACACAAGTGGTAGAGAGGTGACTCGAACACACGATCTCGAGATCTAACTAATCTACCCCGAAACCATCCGAACCAATCCCAAGGCACCTAGTCAACTTTTTTCAAGCTAAACCATACATTTACAAGATTTATATGTTTCTATTTTCGTACATTTGAGTACAATAAAATAAAATACTCTTTACTATAGGGCAGAGATAAGTGTGTGTGTGTGTGTACGATTTATTAACAATTCTCAATGATTTTATTGAAAAATAAAAGAGCGCCTTTCTCCCGGTGAGAGAATGATATCTACATTAGAGAATATTGTTTGAAAAATTGATTGTGATTTGAGAAGCCGTTGTTAGTGTACGGTAGGAGTTTTTTTTTTAAAATTTTTCTCATAGTTGAGCTCTAGTTATGTATGTTTGGAAGTAAATTGTATTTGTATGTCTCTAGTCCAGAAACTGAAATTAACAGGTAATAAAGACAAATGAGAAAAAACATTTAAGGAAACAAATAAAGAAAAAATTTCTCTAACTTTTCGTGATTTTGACACTAAAGAAATCTTCAATACGCGTATATTCAAGATACCAAAAAGATATCAGTTTCCTTGGCAGGCCATAAGAGTCCTGCTTAGAGACGAACATACCTTAAAAATATGTCAGAAACTGCAAGAACAAGCAATAGAGGCAACTTACTAATATAAACAAGAATGTTGCTGTTAAATAGAGAACTTCGTATTTCTCATTCAGCACCGAAACAGCAAAGTTTAGCTCTTTGTTACTCTCTTCTTGTCTCCTTTCTGTGCATGCTCCGGAATTATCACCAGTATCCTTGGTTTCCACCAGAAACTAATACTTTATAATACAGTTGTAACTTTCTTTGTATAATTTCTCGCACCCCAGATTAACGCTAACCCCTTCTTCCTCCAAAACCAATGGCTAGCTTAAGCAACGGTGCATGCAAATTTCTCCTTGGGTTTTTGTTGATTTTCCAGGTCTCTTTTGCAAAAGGAGAGGATATTTTCTTAGAATGGCATGTTGCAATCGATACAAGAATCAAGCCAATTGTCTCAGTCAATCAGCCGGTAACTTTGTGATCCCAATTCTCAGTTCTCCTTGCTGGATTTTGTTGAACATTGAGTCTGTGATTTCTTATATTTAGGTAATTTTTTGTTTAGTATTTCTATGTTTCTGTTGGATGAATAGGTTATCACCATCAATGGCATGTTTCCGGGACCTCTTATCAATTCTACAACCAACGACAATATTCATGTTAATGTTTTCAATGACTTGGACGAACCTCTACTCATGACATGGTAAAAGCTTTCCCTTGTTGTTAAACATCTTTTTTATTATTTTGCATTTTTATTTGCCCTATAGTCAATTATCTTTTGATCAATAAATATTTTCTGTTCTTTTCTGTTTTATATAAGTTGTCTTTCTGATTCCCAACTGCATGCAAAAATGGCAAAAAAAAAATATTTCACAATTAAGGAAAACCTAATTAATTGAGTAAATCATGGTAGTTATTTCTTAGGTACCTTTAATTTCAAGCATCATCAAATATGGTAACTCCGAGAAATACTTGGGAACTCTAACCTTTCTAAATTAGTTTACCAAGTTGCCTTCAAAAGGAAAACATGAGTTATTTAATTACGTTAAGTGCACCTAATTTACTATTCATTTGCGTCCTTTCACATTTATTTTCACCCATTATATTTAGACACTTTTTTTTAGGAAATATTAACAATTAGACCAACCAGTGTCCAATATCCATTGGACATCTATATAATGAAGCTGCATGCATGGATAACATTTCAATTTGTGTATTTTGTAAGAATAACGAAACAAAGGCGTCAAACAAGTCCTTCTAAGTCCAATACAGTGGGGGTGAAACCACAAGGTGTGAATGTAAATCCATTCCCACTAGTCACGGTCGTTGAATAACTCAATAAATTAATTGATATTTTAAGATTGTGATTATTAAGGAGAATTTAGGAGTATAAAAGAGATAAGAACCCATGAGGTGCTCAATAAATTTGGATTTCTCTTTTGTCTAGTGAAAAGTAGGTTTGGCAATAAAACGAACAAGAACATTGCAACCCTCGACGGCAATTCACTTGGCAATTAAATCCGAACACTATGCTTAAAGTCAAAATTGTTTATTTTGTAAGAATAACGAAGCTGCATGCATGGATAACATTTCAATTTGTTCTCTCTCTTCCCCGAGGCTGCGTCTCTATCATCCGTTTCAATCCCAATTTCTTCTTTTCTTTTTCAAATAATTGTTTATAGATATAAAGGTCTTAGATAAATGCCCCAGGGCGTTCAAGAAGCTTCCTTGGTAAAAATTACATGAGGAGCTGTTTGGGTACAGGTTTATGTCATCGTCGTTTATTTCACAATTATGGTCAAATATATATATGTGAATCTGTTTGGGGACAGGTTTATGTCATCCCACGTTGGCTTATAATAGGGGGTTTCATAACATTTATGAGTGAACCAATTTTGAAGCCCAAGTCTCAAAGTGATGCGGGAGGGGGGGGGGAGGTTTTGGGCAATGTATTTAAATTCGGATCAAGGAGTGAACCAGAAGCTTCAAGTTTGTGGTTCGACCGGTTCAATTTCGATTCAAAAATTTTATTGTTTATGTATTTTAGTATTAAAAATTTTGGATAAAGTTAAAATTCTTATTTTAAAAAATAAAAAATTAGTGAACTCCAGATAAACCTCCCAATCTTTACTCGTTCAACTAGTTCTTGACCAAGTTTAATTGGTTCAATTAAACTTTTAGATCAACTACTAAATCGGACCGAAAACATAACGGATTCACAGTTCAACCTATTGAACCAGTTAGCCCACTCTGATTTTCAAAATGGGGGCTCGAGGATGAGAGCAAGTCACGGTTACACACGTTCAAAATGATTAGTATAATGATCAATCAAACAACGGATACCGATTTAAAATATGATAGTTTTTGCCAAAACCCTTTTGATTTCAGGAATGGCATTCAGCAGCGACTGAACTCGTGGCAAGATGGGGTTTCCGGGACCAACTGCCCAATCCAGCCAGGAAATAATTGGACTTACGTTTTTCAAATGAAGGATCAGATTGGGAGCTTCTTTTACTTCCCCACAACAAAGTTTCAGAAGGCTGCGGGAGGATTTGGCCCAATTCGAGTCAACAATCGCATTGTCATCAATGTGCCATTTCCTAAGCCCCAAGATGAGTTCGACCTTCTCATTGGTGATTGGTATCAAGAGAGTTATAAGGTGATCAACTAAGTTCCCCAAATGTCCAAACCACATGTAATTACTAGAAAACAAACTTGCCTAACAGTATGAAAATGATTCAAAGAAAAATCCAATCACGTTTTGCTGCTTAGCCACAAGATAGAAAAATCGAAATAAAAACATAAAAAAATTTTCTGTGTCATTTTTCCCGGTTTAAAGGATATACTCTATGTCTCAAAAGGGAAAAGTAAGAGGGAAAGATTTAAGAGTCGAATAAGAAAACTGATGCTAATTACCAACTGGAGCCTCGATTGGAGACTTCAATCAATGGGTTAGCAAATTCTTATAATCATTTTTGTGTGTTTTCGGCCGTGGATTGATGAGCAGGATGTCAGAGCCCAATTGAATTCTTCAACGGGTTCACATACTTTGCCTACTTGGATGCTCGTGAACGGAAAAGGTCCTTTTGGGAACCCACTTACACCAGCCCATGAATCCTTCACAGTCTCCCCAGGTAAGATTAATCCAAATTCTATTTTAATTTGAATCAGCATGACCGTTACGTTAACACTGAATGAGCAAATAAGATTTTATTTAGCCATGATTAAGATAAGAATGCACCTGCAAAAAACGGCACTAACTCTAGATATAATAAAGGTAGAAAACTCTAAAATAAAAAAAGTGGGTTATGATTTAATTCGTGTGTGTATGTCATATAAATTGTATGTCACTTAAATTGATATTTTCCTGTTAGACGTTTTTCAATATATTCTCTAGAATTAATTATTGTACTATTTGGTAGCTACACAACTCATTTTTTTTTTATTTTGATTCCATTACAACTAGGAAAAACATATCGGTTCAGGATTTCAAATGTTGGCACTACATGGAGTTTCAATTTTAGAATCCAAAATCATAAAATGCTGTTAGTGGAAACTGAAGGCTCATACACCAATCAAATCACCTTGGACACTCTTGACGTGCATGTTGGGCAATCCTATTCAGTTCTTGTCACAGCTGACCAAAATGCTGCTGATTACTACATTGTGGCCAGTCCTAAAATGATAGCTGAGACAAATCAAAGCAGTCTAATTGCAGTTGGAGTGCTACATTATGAAAATTCTTCCACACCTCCAAATGGACCTCTTCCTAAGGGACCTGATCCATTTGACATCAACTCATCCATAACTCAAGCAAGATCTGTCAGGTAAATTTTTTACAACAAATTAGTGATAGAAAATCTAATCAAGGCTATGTATGAATTGCTTTTTTTAAAAAAAATTATTTTTATTTGTGGATTCTATAGTAACAACTCCAAAAATAACTCTAAAAACACACAATTTTAAATACAACTTACAACAATATAAAAATACAAAAAAAAGTTTAATTACCGCCATCACCTCTCTCCTGCTCCCTCCTTCAACACTACTGCCACCATCACTCCTTCCCCCTCCTGTTTCCTCCCTCTCCCTGTTTCCTCCTTCCTCCTTCCTCCTCCTCCCTCTTCTTCTTTCTCCTCTCCCCTCCTTTCTTCTCATCCTTTCCCTACCCCACAACCATCCCATACAGAAAACTCCATACAAAAAATCATCTAATGTTCAATAAATTAAGCATTAACTTCATATAAGACTCCATACAGAAACTAATAATATTGTTCTTTGCACGTAGGTGGAATTTGACAACAGGTGCTGCAAGGCCTAACCCACAAGGGACTTTCAACGTATCTAATGTAACACTGTCCCAATCCTTTCTTCTACATGGAGGAGTAACTGCTAATCTAGATGGTTTCGTTCACTATACTGTGAACAATGTGTCATACGACACTCCAAACACTGCTTTAAAATTGGCTGATTATGCTCTAAATGGCTCTGGTGTTTATCTTCTTGATGATTTTCCGGTCCATCATATATCACCTCTTGCTGTTAAAGGCACGTTTGTCAGAAGTGGGAACCACAAGGGATGGCTGGAAATTGTCTTTTTCAATCATCATCAGAATATAGACTCTTGGCACTTGGATGGATTTGGATTCTATACTGTTGGGTAAGTAACGAAGTATGAGTAATTAATTATTATTTAATCATTAGAACTAGCTAATCATTTGTTCAATAGAAAATGTGTCTTGATCAATTAGGTCAGACATTAAGCATGTTCTAGTTTAAAGTTAATTCTACCAACAAAAAGATGTTTTTTCCTTTTTTTTTGTTGGCCGGGGGGGGGGGGGGTTTGGATAACCATCTACTGCTGTGTTAGATGAAACAAACAGATTTGAGAAGTACCATGAAAATGCATTTTCTTACCATCGATTTCGCTTGGAAAAAGATATTCCTTAAAAACCCCGTTGAAAATGTTTTATAGTTTTAAACTAATTTTTAGACAAATTGAAGCAAACGAAAACAATGCTTTCATATTTTGAAGGTTCCATATCAATATCCGTTTGATTCAAATTTCACAATCACTATCACTATTGGTATCATAGGGTTGTCAGTGATAATGGATTTTGATGAGAACCCATAGTGTGTTTGTTAATGTGAAATGGATTTTACAATTTATTATTTTCTTTTTCATGATTTCATTTTTCTTTTCCTTTTTCTCCCATTTGTTGAAACCAGCACAGATGGTGGCATTTTTTTTTTTTCATATTTTTATGTTTAAGGAGATTAAGATGGGTATTTTTACTTTTAAAGAGAATAAAATAGATAACTAAGATGATTTTCTAGTGAATGGTGGTTAATCAGAAGACCCGTAGAAGAGGTCTATCATTCTCATTGATTTATTTTCATTGGCCTCAAGCAAACATTATGTATGGGTATAATTGAATTTGAAACCCATAGAAGGGGTTGAAGCTCATTTATCAAACACCCTTAGTTAACAATAATCACGCTTTTGGTCTTGTTATCATCAACTTAATCAAAATTCTACTTCTAATCTTGGTTCTGCCCCCAAATCTCTAGGTATGGCTATGGAAATTGGACTCCTGAATTTCGTTCTACATACAATCTTTACGATCCAGTTGTCCGTTCTACCGTTCAGGTAACTTTTTTTAGCCCCTTAAACACAATCAAAATATAAAATAACACAAAACATAATTCCAATAAATTGATATTCTCTTGAATGTCTTTGAAATTCCCCTCCGACCCTTGTAAAACAATTGGTGTTAGATGAATTCCAACAATCTTATTGATAAATTTGTTATTATTATCTCAAAAAAATAATTCAAATAAACTTAAATATGAAAAAGTAATATAAATAAATTCTCCCAACTAGTTATCAAAGATGATTGTTGCAAAAATGAACAGGTGTACCCAAAAGGCTGGACGGCAGTATATGCATATTTGGATAATCCAGGAATGTGGAACTTAAGGTCACAAAGCTTGAAGCATTGGTACCTGGGCCAAGAGCTCTATGTCAGGGTGCATGACCCTGATCCCAACCCAGCTAAAGAGCATCCTCCACCAGAAAATTTACTATACTGTGGTTAGTTTAGCAACTTCATACTAAATTTGGTTTTTTTTTTGTTTCAAATTTTTACCATCTAAATATTTGGTCTTTCTTCTTTTTTGCCCCTCTTGTTTTTTTTTTTTTTTTCTGAAATTTGTGTAGGGCTAGTGCTGGCTCCTCCTCCTCCTCCTCCTCCTCCTGCCAATCCACAGCCAATGCCTAATCCAGCACCACCTAGTCCGCAAAAAGCTAGTGCAGCAACTTCAAATATTGGATGGTAATCATTCACAAGTTGATTCTTAATGCTAATTATAAAATGATAGTATTTTTTATTATATGGTTTAAGGGTACAAAATAAGCAGAATAAAGAAGAGGTAAATCCACTAGAAAAACTATAACATTATTACTTACTTCCTGAATTGCATATGCAGTTATCTAAAAATTTCATTCTTCCATGCATAATAATGAACTACTGGTCTAATACTTCCCCTCTTTAAATTAGCTTCTCACAATTGAATTTAAAAGTACAGAAATTTTTTAGGACTTCAACTATTTACGATGATAATGGCTTGGATTAGACGAGGTGCGATTGAATAAGCTTACCAAATAACTCTTGATATTTAACAGTAACGTAATATCTAGAAGTAAATGTCTATTTTTTTCAAAGGGGATTTGAATTTAGAACCTCTATATTCTAGGGAAAGGTGAAGGAGACAAGTTACTAAGTGACATTTGTGATGATTTTGAAAAGGTGATTTCATTTTAGGACATCCAATAAACAGAAATATAATAGACTAGCTTTGGATTGAAGGGAGGATATATCTATATGTGAATTACTATGGTTTAGGAAGAAGGTGCATTTCTCGGATAAAATTGATTTCTATATCATTTTTCTAATATCCTCATTTGCACTTTGTCAGGTTTCTAATCGTCCTTGGCTTTCTCACGGCTCTATAGATGAAGCACTAATTGCTGCGGATAGTGATCAGGGATAATGAAACAGAAATTTTCCCATAATTGCTGCAGATTCTTTTTTTTCCCCCTAATCAACTGCTAGGAATTTTAGTTGCTAATCAGTATTGATATTGGACTATTTTGGTCTCAATGACATATTCTTATGCTACTTCAAGTTCAAATTTTTCATAGTCGTTGGACAAATCTTGTTTGCTACAATTGAATCGGAAGGCATTTAATTTCTTCTTGCATATATACTAAGGCTGCAAATGTGATCGACCTTTGGCTATATATATTTCTTTTGTTTTTGCTTGAATTTTTTGATGTTCTGATCATCTGTGTAACGTAAGTTTTCTTGGGTGCTTATTCACGCAACCATTGCAGAACATTTGATGCACATTGACATGGTAGACAACGTGATTCCCATTCTAAAATATTTTCGGGGAAATACATTGTCAAAGTTGTTTAATCAGGCTGCTTGATGCATAGATTTAATCAGAGCCGTATTTAGATTCAGGTCGTCTTGATTTGATTGGTACTGTTATAAATGTGTAAAATCAATGATAATCCCTTACTCAAAATGGACTATATTGAATTATGTGTTGCTATCTTTTACACTAATCAAGAAACTTAATTCATCTCTCTTCCTTCTCTCTAGAAAAAACTCTCTAACTAAAACTCCCTTCAACTCTCCCATACGAAAAAGAACAGATTTTTTCTAATCTTTCCCTCTGAGAGGAGTCCTCTCTATAGTTTTTTTTTCCCATTTGTGTGATTAAAATCTCTTTTAGAATTTTCTAGTAAGAGTTTTTTCTCTCTTTAGGATTGTCTAGTGAGAGTTTTTTTGTGTCTTAAATTTTTTAGTGAGAGTTTTATTCTTTCCTAGGGATTCAATTCCTAATGAGAATTTTTGATATTTTTTTATTTATTTTTCTTTTATTAGATCTGAGTTTTTTTATATTTTGATTATCATATCTAGAATTTCTTGGATCTCTTCGGCAGATCTTATCATAATATCCGGACTTCAAGCAGTTAATCAGCAGATATGGTGATTAGAAGTATGTACAGATATCCGTGGAGTTATAATTATTCTATCTCATTTTTTGAATTTGGAGATTTATAATGTAATTTTTATTATTCTTCAGATCTAGAGTATCCTTTATTCATATTTGTTCTTTGATATCTGTGTATATTTGATGATGTAATTTTTGTCATTAGTGCAAATTTTAATGAAATTATGATGTTTTATTGAAAAAAAGGACTATATTGCAGGGCAATACAATCTCAATTAATTCAAAAACGTAAAAATAAATATTAAAAGTCGGCTGCTTCAACCGACTGCTCATATGCAGTGCACATGCATCCACAAACCAAAAACTTGGTGTTGTATAACCTTGCAAACTGTGGGTGCTCAGAGCATGAAAAATGCATCGACTGAATTTGAAGGTTCGAAAAATTGTGCTGACAATATGTTAGTCAAATAGTATTAAAATGTTTTAGCGCCGTACTATCCCTAGAAATCTGCTTGGACTAATAACTTAATAGGGTTTATTAGCTTCAAGTGAAAGTCAATTTATAAAAGAGACAAAAGGAATCTTTTTAATTAAAAAATGATTATAGAAGACAATAATGAAGGCATGCGACAAATGAAAATAGTAAACTACCATGGGCTTGTTTGTATCCGCTTTAGGTTTTGAAAAAATTGATTAGAAAAAAGTGATTCTAGAAAATATCTAGAATCGACTAAAGTTACTTGTTAATAGATTATAAATTTTAAATTTTTTTTACTATTAGAAAATACAAAAACGAATGAAAACATCAGAAAAATTGATTGTTTTCAAGACCAGAGTGTATAATCAAGTTAAATAATTAAACAAGAACAAATCCATGAGTCTTAAAAAGGATTTGAATATTAACAGTTGAGGTTAAATAACTGAACGAGAACAAATCCATGAGCCTTAAAAAGGATTTGAATATCAATAGTTTTTAGTGATTGTAAATATGTGTACTATTTCATGCTCTCAATCTGCCTAGCTATAATCTTTTAAAGGGAGAAGAAATACAGTTTTGGTTCTCAATGTTCGACACATATACAAATTTAGTCCCTAAAGTTTTGACAAAAACAAATCTGATCCCCAATATTTGACACTTAGTATCTATAAAAACAAATTTAATCCCCGGCATTTTCAATTCGAAGCAAATTTAGGACAAGCATGGACTTTTTCAATTATTGTCAGAACTAGAAACGTGTAATCATTTTTTTTTGTTAAATTAAAGTTTTAAAATAGAAGAAAAATAATATCTAACTTTGAATAATAAGAATAACTCATATGATTATACATGAATGACTAATTTACCAAGAAATTTAAAAAATGGAAATTTATTAAACTATATGGAAAATTTGAGTCTTAGGCTTTTCGCCTAGGGGTGGTAGGTATAGAAAGTGAGAATTAGTGCACATGACTATTTTTTTATCAGTAATTGGAAAAAATTCTATAAATATTCTAAATTGACTTTAAATTGGATACATTGGAACCATATTTGTTCTTGTTAAAATTTTTGGAACTAAAATTTTATAGATGCTAAATATTAAAAACTAAAACTACATTTGTTTGGTCTTAATTTTAGACATTTGAAGTATATTTGAAGGACTAACAAGAATAAATTGAATGCTTTGGTTGAATGGATAAGAAAATTAATACTTAGTGACGTACCCGACCTTGATGGTGAAGTTCCATCGACTAGTTACATGTTCTGCTCTAAATTGTCCAAATCCAACCTTCGACATAAAGATAAGCAAAATATATGCAAGATTGGTAAAAAGTTTGCTAAAACAGATTATGTTGTGATATAACTTTTTTTTTATAAAATAAAAATCAATATTATTAATAAATTAGTTGGAAATCGTCTAGCATAATTTGTTTGACAAAGCAATCTATACTAAGGACAGAAAATACATAGAACATGTTACAAATATATATGATTTGAAAAATCATTAGATTTAATAGAGTTATAAAATATAAAAGATTATGCCGTGAATCACAAATCATCAGATCTAACTAATTGCACAAGCTACTCCATAGATATATGTGCATGTCTATTATTTTAGATCTGATGTCCAACTGGTTCAAAATCAAAACTAATTATGAGATCTGACAAGAAGACCCAAAGAATTCCAAATCTAACAAACAGATCTAAAAATATTCTTAGATCTGGGAAAAAATGACAAAATTTGAACAAAACTACCACTGGAATAACTTTGAAGAGAAGAAAACTCTTATTAATAAACATTAAGAGAGACAAAACTCTCACTAGGATATTTTAAGAGAAATTTTATTAAACAAAAAATAAAAACAAGGGAAGAGGAAGGGAGACCTTGATTTGAGGTCAAGATCTCTCTCCTTTGGAGAAAGAATAGTAGAGAGAATGGATAGGATATCCTAAGAGAGACTTTATTAAACAAAAAATAAAACCAAAGGAAGAGGAAAGGAGATCTTGACTTGATGTCATGATCTCGCCCCTATGGAAGAAACACGATAAAGTGAAGGCAGAGAGAATGGATGGGAAGAGAGATACTAATGTATATCATGACTTTAGGTTGCGATATAACTTTAATCAATTATAAATACACCGATCCACCTGCAAGTAACATAGTAAGTAATAGCTTGAATTCGTGGGGAAGGAATGTGTTGAATGGTACGGTGGAGGGAGTGTAAGAGGTACCGGATTTGAAATCTCTTACTTATACTTAAAAAAAAAAATCTTGAATTCCTGAAATGTTATGTTATTACTGCAACTATGATTAGTAATTTGTTGAGTTACCATTCCCACCAGCCACATTGCTTTTTTTTTTTTAATATAAAACATCATAATTTCATTAAAATCTACAGAAGTTACATCATTAACCATACACAGATATCAAAGAATAGATATGAGAAAAATGGATACTACCAATTTGAAGAATAAATAAAAATTAAGATAAAATAATTGTAACTTCAAGAAAGTTTATGCATGCATTCAATCACTAGATTTACTAATTAATTGCTTTTGATCCAAATATTATAGTGAGATCTGCCCAATAGAATCAAGAAATTATAGATCTAACGATTAAGACCTAAAAAATTCAAATCTAATAATAGAAAAAATGTGTAGAACCCAAAAAAATTCACCAAAAATATATAGGAGTTATATTTGACAAAATGAATGTATATGAAGAGGCAATTTACACATATAAAAGTATGTGTGGAAGAAAAAGAGGAATAAATATTAACAATATATCATTAATTACACATAATAATAAGACTTTCAATCTTTCACTCTTCTCAACTGATACAATAATAAGATTCCCTATTTATAGATTACATGACTTGGTAAACAAGTCTTACAATCATAAGAAATTTTTTTAATAAAATATTGATTCCTACATAACAAAACTACCGTAAAACTGGATTCAAATAGAATTATTAAAAACTTTAACTTGACTAAAACACTACTAAATAATAATATGAAAAATTCCTATTTTTGAGCCTTGATTTAATATGTCAATATTGTCTCTATTAAATCAAGTTCTTTCTTGGATCGAGTTCAACACAATCAGAACATTAATCTCCCTTGCAAATTCAGTCAACATCACTTTAAAAAGGGTTTTTGTTTATTTTTTATTTAAAAACATATTTTGGGTGACTTGGTACACCTTAATTCAATATCAAGTGGTGACTCCTATTTTTTTCTTAGAAACCCTTTTTAGACTATTATTTTGGGCCAAAACCGTCGTACTTTTTAAGTTCCATTTTAGGCCCTTTTTCTTTTGTTTATTTTCTAAAATAAAAAACTCATTTTTCACTCAAATTTTCTTGATAACCTATAAATTTATTATTTTGCAAAAAAATGGGGCGTGACAATCAATAATTATTTCTCTTCCATTCCAACTTTTTTCTGTGGTGACAAAATTTATTGAATTTTCTATAATTTCATTCTCTTCAAGAGTTGGCTCTTCAGGAGTTTGAATTTTATCACTAATTGTTGACTCATCTACTCCTTCTTTTTCTTAGGATTTTTATCTTTGGAATCAAGAGATCTCTCACGCTTCATGCGTGCTTTGAACTCATTAGTATTTGTAATTTGTCCTTCAGGGATATTAATTTTAATCAGAGCATTTTTAGTAGGAATATGTGATTTAGTAACTCTTCTAGAATCATTAAATGTATCTGGTAATTGATTTACAATTTTTTGCAGATGTATAATCCTTTGAACCCGAGAAGATTGATTCATGAATTCTGCACAAGATTCATTGGTATATTGAATGAATTCTTTCAGTTCATTTATGGAGCTATTCAATTGATGTATTTGAAATACTAAATTCATGAATGAATATTTAATAGGATTCATGTACCTTGAATTTTGTAATACCTATATTTGGAGGTATCTTGGCACCTATTGTAACAACTTTGATCAGTTGAAATAATAGAGAATAGTTCTCTACTCTCTCTACTTCTTGCTCCAATATTTCAATCCCTCTTTTAGCAGTTTATTTTATTAATTTTACAACATATTATTAGTGCAAGTCTCAACTTCTGAGCAAAAGGTGAAAACAGAGCCTTTATCTTGAACAAAAGTGAAACACGAGACACTGCCTAGATTTTGCCAGTGTTTTCTTAAACAACTTCTGTCTACCTATTGAGGTAAATTTTTAACCCACAAACTTATTTTAATTTCTTATGACTAACCTTACAAAACAAGAGTTCTTACCTCTTGATATTTCTAGAAAAAATTATTTATCAAGGGTATTGGATGTTGAAATTCATCTTGAGACAATGGGTTTTGGTAATACTATTGTTGAAAAGAATGAAGTCTCAAACCAAGACAGTGCTAAAGTTATGATTTTCCTTCGCCATCATTTAGATGAGAGATTAAAAATAGAATATCTTATTGTCAAAGATCCTCTTATCCTTCAGAAAGATTTAAGAGAAAGATTCGGCCACCTGAAGTTGGTCGTTTTCTCAAAAGCTCGATATGATTAGTTTCACTTATAGTTACAAGATTTTAAATCTGTCAATGAATATAATTCAACCATGTTCAGAATTATTTAATTAATATTATGTGGTGAAAAGTTACGGATGAAGATATATTAGAGAAAACATTCATCAACCTTTCACGTTTCTAACATGCTCTTACAGCAACAATATCGAGAAAAGAAATTTAAGAAATATTCTGAATTTATTGCATGTCTTCTCTTGGTTGAACAAAATAATGAATTATTGTTGAAAATTCATGAGTTTCAACCACCTGGTGCTAGTCCATTCTCTGAAACAAATGCGACTCAATTTTAAAATTCTAGTCGAGGTCATAAACGTGGCCGTAGAGCTGGCCGTGGAAGAGGCC
Organism: Coffea canephora; assembly: GCA_036785865.1. NCBI lineage: Eukaryota > Viridiplantae > Streptophyta > Magnoliopsida > Gentianales > Rubiaceae > Coffea > Coffea canephora. The sequence continues at coordinate 17,546,925 of CM071922.1, forward strand.
ATGGACATGACCCTGACCGTGAACGCGATTGTGGTAAATTTGTGTCTCATGAAAATTATAATCGTAACAAACAACAAAATATCCCCTAGAAGTGGGATAATAACAATGATCAGAAGAATGGAGAAAAGAAAATATATGAATAAAAATACTACCGGTTGTGACGCCCCCACTTCTCCCTAAGGCGAACCAAAGGGTATCCGTGGAACGCCTGCCCAACTCTAACCAGGACTCAAGCAATTTCTGTTCAAACTTATAGCGGTGCTAGATGTCAACAACCAGATAATATAAATACAATTAGTGCAGAAGCGTTCAACCTTAACAATATTTAACAATTACCCAATCCTTACATTGAGTTTCCATAATACAGCCCAAAATTACAATAGTCAAAAATTTAGTCAAAAGTATTGGAACCCTATTACAAGAGTACACAAAAGAGAATTTCCTCCGAATTTCAATCTAGCCCAAATCCTGTTAAGGAAAACAAATCTACAGGGGGAGCAAAACGCTCCTGAGGCCAAGATCACACATGCAAGCACATTGTTCAAGTAGCAATCCAAAATTTACAAGTCGAGTAATAATATGTCAAGAAATTAACAATTCACTGAAAGGTAAACAGAAACAATTCAAGAATACTGGAGCTCTCAGGAGCTATATTCCACTGGCACGATCAAGAACCTCCACAAATTGACACTCCGTCAATCGGGTAGGTTTAATCCGTAGAACTCTACTTAACCTGTCCCCTTTCACCTTACATACCCCTGTTTCGAGCCCGCCTGTCATTTGTTTAAGGTGATACTATTCGAGTATGCCAAGCGAGATCTCTTACTAGATCAATCTTTTATTTTTCCCTATGGTTTACAAAGGAACCCGACCAAACCCATGCCAGCTCAAGTCCAAGGTTGGCCAATGAGGTTTGGGCGTCCCCGAAGCATGTTCAGATGTCGAGGAGATTCACTCTAGCGACGTATGCATTCATAATATACTATTTCAAGTCATTCAAGTATGTGACATATTCAAGCAATTGAGATATTCAAGCATTCAAGCACGAGTTATTTATTTTAAGCGAGAACGAGTGCGATAAAGTACACCCTCATTTCAAATTTCAAAATCTCAAGTATCAATAACAAGTAAACATGTATCGAGTACACAGGAGTTCAAGTAGACATGCACTTAACACTCACCAAGTAATCAAGAAGGAATGACACTTGAAGTTCAAGCGTCCACCATGGGATCCTCTTGAAGTTCCTCTTGTGTGCCTGAGCAATTAATAACGGACTATTACTGATAATCCTCAAGTAATGAGGAAGGTCGTACACTAGTACAATCTTAGAAAATATCTCGAAATCGGCCTAGGTTTCTTTTTTGAAAATTCGAGACTCAAGAGAGTTACAAGACTCGAGTAAAAATGGATCATTATCCTTAAAATCATTGGACGAGAACAAGTACAAGCAATTAGATTTCAAAACAAACAACCAAAGTTGGAAAAGGTAGGCCACGTCACAATCCGGCCGGATTGGAGGCAAAGACCAACCTCCATTTGTTTCAAATTCCAACACCAATCCGGCCGACTATCTGGCCAATAACTGGCCGGATTCAAGGCCGGATTTTGGTGAACAGTTTCCTGCGCGGATTGCTTTCAAATGGTCACAATTTTTTATTTTTGGTGAAATCTTTGAAAAATCATAACTCACTCCCTGGTTGTCCAAAATTGGAAAATTTGGTACCGTTGGAAACATATTTAAAAGTACTAAAAGTTCCTAGTATACACTTTTCCATGATTCCAAACGGAAGGTATTCAAAATTCGGTTCAAAATTTCTGTTCTAGACTATCGAGGCAGTTTCGGGTTGGTTTTTTGCCAACTTCGAAAATTCGGCAAAATTCACAGAATTGGAACTAACCTCTCAAATTTGAAACTGAACTTGCAATCAAAGTTTAAAATGGAACAAGCAGAACGAGAATTGAAGTTTTGAGCACCAAGATATGGTAGCTCAAAGTTACCCAAATTTCCTTGTTAACAAGGGTTTTCCAAAATTAAGTCATGAACTTTGGAAATTTAGTTGAGCAATGAAACGGCCTCGGAATAGCACCAAAATTAGCAGTATAATACTACGATATAAGGACTATTTCTCTGCCAAATTTCATGGATAAGTAAGCACGGAAAGTTGATTAACCAAATCACCCAAGTTCCAAAAATTTCAAGGCAAATCTGCCTTGCGAGTTTTGTTTTTCTGTTTTCAAATCGTTTAGCTTACAAAGTTCCTCAAACATGGTCATTTGTATAGAAAATGTCTAAGAGGCATCCAAAACACAATTTTGGGTGATTAACACCAAGAATCTCAAATTAACAAGTCTCAATCGAGTTTAGTAACAATTCTGCCTAAAAGGAGAGTTTTCCTTCAAGAAGTCAGTTTCAAAATATGGCCACAAATCACTCAATTCAACTCAGAATTGGACGTGGTTGGTGGCATTGGAAAACACTTTCATAAAGATACAATTTCTCAGAAGAAGCCATTGGTAAAATCTGTCCGCAACTAGCTCACATTTGAGCATCAAGTTGTAGTTCATGTTCTGCCCTGTAGTGAACCAATGAAACTGGACAGCAAACTTCAAATGAATGGTTTGGCTCACACAAGTGAAAACAGGATGTGAATTTTATACCAATAGAAATCTGGGAATGTCTAGTTTCCAGTGCCACAAACGACACTTGATTTCGATATCGGAGTAAAAAGTTATAGCCAAAACAACAGGACTGCCAGGGCAATCCGTGAAAATTTTCCAGTTCTGCCATACTTTGGAAAACAACATATATGACCAATCAAATCATGTTACTTTTCAACAAAACTTTCTACACTATCCATATAACATGTATACATTATAAAAAAGCCATTAGAACCTCAAAATTTGGCACCAAAGTGCACCAATAGGGCAGGGGTAAAATGGTCACTTTTGCTCATTGCACCATCCTTGAGTTTCTATCAACAACCCAACATTATTCCACTAATATAAGCACTAAACCAACATTAATTTCATCATCAATTAGCAAGTCAGTCCATCCAACCAAAGTGGGAGTTCATAGAGCTCACACAACAATTTTTCAACATAAACAAGCTACCCATATGCATGCATGAGTTTAAATGCGCTCTACTACTTCCATAAATCAAGTTTCCAAAGTTTGATCGTTGCTTACTTGTTTAAATGAATCAAGCAGAAATTTCAGTCCAAATGTGCTCAAGAAAAACCGTAGAAAGTAGTCCTTTTTCCTAGCTTGATGCACTCTCCAAGTGATTAACTAAGTGTGGGTGAAATTTGAAGTGAATTGGAAGAAGTTTGATGAAGGAATTTGAAGAGCTTGGAGTTGTTTTTCTTGTCTTGATGGCCGGCTGTCTAAGAGAGGAGAGAGAGAGTGGTTTGACCAAATGAAGCTTCCAAGAGAAGCTTTAATGTGTGGCCCATGTGTTTGTCCAAAAGTCAACTCTCCCTCACGCGCGCACGCACGCGTTTTGTACTCGATTCCTCTCGAGTTTATTTCACTAGTACACTAAACCTTTAATGTACTTATATTCATATAAATATTATTCACTTTTAGTTATCTCAAAATAAGGGTTTAAAGTCCCTCAATTAAATCGCGCGTGTAAAAACGTGTATTTCTAATTTAAGCGCGGTAAAGTGAAATTTTTAAAAAATTCTTATAACGATGGTACTAATAACTATCACTTGAATACTTAAGCATAAAAATACCTATTTTAAAACCATTGTACAAGCCTATAATTTTCCAAACTTATTGTATTCTCGAATCAATTATTGACTCCAATCGCGTATTCACTATTTTCACTTAACGAGCTTCCAAAAATTAAATTTTGAAACAAGTCACTTTAAAAATATAACGAAACTATAGACCCATGTAATTAGGTCTAAAGAGGTTAGAAAATAATATTCGGAATAAATGGGCAATTAAATATTTAAATAAAATCGAAATGGAATTTAAAATATTAACTTTTTGTGAATCCTCACACCGGTGTGATATGGAAGATCGTTGATCTCGTACCTGTCGTATGGCTAATCATCTTTTTAACCTTTATCAAGTATCATTGAAAAAGAAAGACAAAAGTGTTGAGATAAATTTCATTGATCAAAAGAATGATTATAATGATAGTGATGATATTGATATGACACACCTCGATGTAGCTAATTTCATTCTGAAGATATAAAATGATTATGTAACAAATACCCCATGCTTGTTTAGATACTTTTATGATATTTTATATCTTTTAGGCAAATCACTTTCTATTCAATATCTATTTTTGTATCTTTTATTAATATTTATTTTTCTTTGTAATTTTCTTCTTAAAGAAGAAATTGATGCCAAACATTTGGGATTAAATAATGGTGATGATAACATTTGTCTTATTGATAGTATTACTACGCATACTATATTAAAAAATAAAAGATATTTTTTTATTTGAAAGTGAAAGAGACAAATATTAATACCATTAGTGGTAGTGCAAAATTAATTAAAGGCTCTAGAAGAGCCATTCTATTTGTCTTTAAAGAAGCTAAAATTATCGTAAATAATGCACTACTCTCTCCCAAAGTCTTGAAAAAATTTATCGAGTTTTAAAAATATCCATAAAAATGGATATCATATCGAGACAATAAATGAGACAAATGGTAAATTTTTATTAATCACAAGTACCATTTTTGGGCAGAAATGAATGCTAAAAAAATTGCAGTCACTTTCTTCTGCTTTATATTATACACAAATTAGTGCAATTGAAATTCATCATCTAGTAGACTAGAAGTCTACTTATCTCAATGATTTGATGATTCGACATGATCGACTCAGACATTCTGGATCTATAATGATGAGGCAAATAATTGATAATTCTCATGGTCACTCATTTAAAAATCAAAAGGTATTAAAATCAAATGAATTCTTCTGTGTTGCTTACTCCCAAGGAAAATTAATTATTAGACCATTACCAATTAAAGTTGGGACTGAATCCCCTACAATTTTAGAACAAATTCATGGTGACATATGTGAGTTTGTAGATCTACCATATTGATCATTTTGATATTTCACAATGTTAATTGATGTATCAACTAGATGGTCACATATATATTTATTGTCTACTTACAACCTGATAATTGTGAAATTGCTTGCACAGATAATTAAGTTGTGAGCACAATTTTCAAATTATCCAATTAAAAGAATTCGCCTAGATAATGTTAGTGAGTACTCATTAACGTGCGCGGGGTATACATATAACATTTAGCTCATCCACAATCAAGTTTTACATTTATAATTTTCTAAATACCCTACACGCGATTTTTTGCAAGTATACGAATTGTAAGCGAGTATAGGGTATTAAGGGTCGATCCCACAAAGAATTTTTAATTACCGGTGATTTTTGGCTTTTTTTATTATCTAGACTATTATAAACGTAAAAGTAATCAAAATAACACTAGAAAACTCCTAAAGGTATGGAATTTCTTACTATTCTTGCAAATGAAGTTATCAGTTAAATGAATGCTATTATTTTGACTAGTTATGGCGTAATGTCCTTATGTATGTGAAATCTACTCTCATAGTGAATCAATTATACTTATAGCTAAACCATACCTACTCCCATGGTTATGAATTAACTACAAGTTCATTTCATTTCTTTTATGAAATTACATGAAACAAGTCACTAAAGCCACAAAGGTGCACCTCTACTCTCGTGAGTGAACTCTCTAGGTTTATCATTTCCTTGAACTAGTGTTAAATTCCAATTCTCATTGCAAACTTAACACCTTTAGATAATCACAACTAATGGCGGGTTAATCATGATTAGATAAGCAAAAGTGCTAAATAACTTGTTCAAAATAATATCACCAAATAATCAAATAAATATAACTAACAAGATATAGAAAGTTCATCCATGCTCTAGGCATAAACTTTAGAAACACATATTGAAACTCAAATCCATAACTTGCATATTAACCATACTTAAAAATCCAATACAAAAGATAAAGAGTTGGAGAAGAGATAACCTTTGTCACATCCTTCTTCATCTCCATCTTCATCCTAATCTTGCCCGTATTCAAGAGTGGATAAGCTACACTATGTACTAAACTACTACTCTAAGAAAAACTAGTGAAAACTATATTTTTTTGTGGAGTTTCTCTAGCCTTCCAAAGTTTTTGAAATGTCCTCCAAAGGCTTCTATATGTAGAGGAATTCAAGAGTCAAATGAGTTGTTTATAGTTGTCATTTTTTACTCTTGAAACTCTCTAAGTTTTCTCAAAGTTTCCATGCATCATCTGATCATTTCCCGCCAAAATCCTTGCAGAAAGAGTGGTCAAAAAGGTTGTATGAAAAGAGCACAAGTTGCAGAGCAAGTTACAGTCGAAATCTACTAAAACGCGGGTAGAAAACGTGGTCTATGCCCGCGTTTTGAGCCCCCGTTTTTCTCTTTTTACATGTTTGCTAATTCTGGCCTGATTTCATTCTTGCACTACTTTTTACCCAAATTCTACTGATATTTTCTTAATGATGGAGGCCAAACTAACTCTTGTACAAAATATAATAGTTGTATTCTCTTGAGTTAGCTTTCGAATGCCTCAAGAAACATCCAATTTAGAGCTCTATAGAACAAGAAATGACCAAAATACCACAACTGGTCAATCCCTTGTTTCAACTCTCGACCCTGAAATTGTACTTCTGTATTTTGATATTTTGACTAGAAAAATGACTGAACTAGAGTTCGATGTTTTCATACCAAATGTAGATCTATATCTTAGCTTCAAAATGGTATAAGAAGCACCTCAATCTGATCATTGTAACTCAAGATATAGCCGAAATACCATAAGGTGTCGAAATTGTCTTGACTTGTATTTCTTCTTTTGAATATTTTGCACTTCATGTCTTCTCTAAACCACTTCAAATTATCATCAATCATCCAATTATCTTCTTAATTCATTCCATTTGATGATTGAATCATTAAACCTACAAAAATATGAAGTTTTCATCATTAAAATTCATAAAAATGCAATTTTCACACTTCAAAATAAATTGTTTATTTTCACTAGAATCCTAGTTAATTAGCTATAAAAACTACTTAAAATACACCAAAACTAACTAATAAAACACACTAAAAAATACGTAAAATATCTACTTGGCACTCATCACATGCTTCTGATGATTATTGCATGTCTATTGGCATAACTGTTGAACATTCTGTAACTTATGTTCACACACAAAATGGTCTAGGCGAATCATTTATTAAATTACTACAATTAATTGCTAGACCGCTATTTATGAGGTTTAAACTTCTTTTTATGCATTTGGGGACATGCTATATTACATGCATTAACACTTATAAGAATTAGATTGACAAGTTATCATACTTATTTTTTCTTACAATTAGTTTTTGGTTATGAATCCAATATTTCTCATTTATGAATATTTGATTATGCAATTTATGTTCCAATTGCACTACCCCAACATCGTAAATTGATCTCCCAAAGAAGATTGGAAATATATGTCGGGTATGAATCACCTTCAATAATTAAGTATATTGAACTATTGACAGGTGATTTATATATTGCAAGATTTGCATATTATCATTTTGATGAATCACATTATCTGACATTAGACGGAGGTAAAGATCAACCGAAAAAGTAAATTATTTGAAAAATATCATTGGATTTCCTTGATCCTTCAACCAAAAAATGTAAACTTGAAATTCAAAAGATTATACATTTGCAAAAAAATTACAAATCAATTACTGGATCCATTTAATAACTCCAAAAGAGTTACTAAATTACATATTTCTGTTAAAAATGTTTCGATTAAAATTAATGTCCATGAAAGTCAAATTATAAGTGCTAATGAGTCTAAAACATGCTTGAAGCATGAGATAGCTCTTGGTTCCAAAGACAAAAATCCTGAAAAGAAAAGTGGAGTAGGTGAGTGAACAATTAGTAACAAAATTCAACCTCCTAAAGAGGTTGCTCCTGAAGAACCAACTTTTGAAGAGCCAACTCCTGTAGAGAATGAAATTATAAAAAATTCAATAAATTTTGTCACCATAGGAAAAAATTGGAACTGAAAAAAAATAATTGTCGATAGTATTTTTTCATTTAATGTAGCACTTGATATTATGATAGAGGGCGAGGATCATGAGTCTAGATCGGTTGTTGAGTGTCGGCGTAAAAATGATTGGTCAAAATGGAAAGATCCTTCCAATCTGAATTAGATTCACTGGCTAAAAGAAAAGTTTTTGGACATGTAGTCCAAACACCTGAAGGTGTAAAATCAGTGGAATATAAATGAGTATTTGTGAGAAAAGAAATAAGAAAAATAAAATTATGAGATATAAAACAAGACTTGTAATCCAAAAATTTTCACAAAATTCTGAATTTGATTATGACGAAACGAATTCACCTGTAGTGGATGTGATATGAACTCGATTCTATAACTCTCGTTCTTGAAAAATGTATTGCATAGGTAGCGGAAGAATCTATTTCGACCAAATTATGGATACAAAGATGGAACAACCTCGACCTCACTAACCCATGAAATTGCGAATTTTGAATTTAATCACAGCCCACAACTCAACAAGATAGCAAACCAAGATGTATTGATAGAATAGCGTCACAATTCAACATAATCTTGAATTGATAAGTCAAAATTTGAACAAATGAGACACGACTCACTTTATATCAAGGAACGTTCCCAAGTAACAAGAAAGAGAAAACTGTCAAATTTTATTCATCATCTGACTTGACTCTAAAAACCGTTGACACTTGAGACTTATTTATAACATTTTACAAGACTCAAAGACCTAAACCAACTTAGAAACAATTAACTATTTTTCTAAAACTCTAACTAGACTAGAATAGGAAACTAACTAACTCAAATTGGCTTAACTATGGTCAACATGACTTTAACCTTTATTGTATGAAACAAATGACTCAACATTAACTAATTAATCACCTACTCTTTGCTGGAAATAGCAAAACACACATGGCTGAAAATTTTCAAACAAATAACACATAATAGTTATAAGCTAAAATAATCGCAAACTTAGAAAACTACTCCAAACCAAGGGAGGGATCCAGATTTGTTGAGTTTCAATGGATCAACCGCTCTTTTATCTTGAATTATCTTTAGAATTCGATGCCATTGATCACATGTTCGTATCATTCCCCCCCTCTTGAAAATGATTTGCCCTCAAATCGATAGATGGGAGAAAATGCAGCATTTCGAGCAACACCTTCATGCGAGCATACCACATTTCATGGCATTTATGCAAGTGTACGGAACTTACGAGCAAAGTCTTCAATCAAGGGATGTACCAATATATCTGAAACTGATTGTAGCACCACTTTACTCTAAGATGTTCACGAACAATCTCTATAACCACTCGCATGAACTCTTTGTCACGGATTGTAAATTTGAAACCTACAAAAGAAATTAAATAGCTGTCAGTGCTTGTAGGTATGAAATCACTTGAAAACTTACCACTTGCATCTACTAGATAGGGATCTTCATGTAGACTAGAAAAACTTCTAATCTGATTATGCTAGGTAGTACAATCCATCACTAGTTGCTGTTTATGTGGCACATCTTGTATGGATGAAACTAAATAAGAATGAACAGCTTTGGAATCTATAAATGAAACAATGAATTTAGTGTCGAACGAACTAAAAAATGGACAAAGAAAGATTGGAACAGCATCATCGAAATTATAAGAAAGTATGGAACAAAGGTCAAGTGTAGTTACTCCCTTTGACACAGCAATTGGCTGATCAACAAATAAACTATCCCTAACTTGAAGTTTGAATACATATTGATAGCAAAACAAAGCAACACTCAAGACTCTAACTCCATGAAAGCTCTCTAACTCTCCAATAGATGTAGGAATAGAACAACTTAAGACCAAAGCGATTGCAATTTGCTTAACCTGCACAAAATAAGAAACACTAAACAAAGCAAAGTTAAGATTGTTAGTAGACAAATAAGTAATCTCATTAATTCCCTCAATTTTTACAATCATACTCTTGATCTCAAGAGAACTCTCACTCATATTCTCACTCAGGCACAATGCACTCTCTTTTTCATTATCACTTCTCTCGACTTTTATTTCATGTACATTCACACTTTGTACATTATTGAATTCACTTTCAACTTCCTTCTCCCATTCCACAACTTCAATAATGATTTCTTCAAATTAAACTCAATTTAGGATGGGCTTAGGTGGATTTTCATTGGCAACGACGTCCACAAAATCTATATTAGAATATGCCTAAGTATTGCATTAATGTTTCTGATTTATTTGCTTCTCATGTTGTAGACATTGGTAGATGTCCCATCATGATTTCTCATGTGGCTCATTCTTCAATTTAGGCTTGGAAGTTGTTAGACAAACCTTCTCTTTCCTTCTTTAAAGTTGCCTTTCAATTTTAACCGCCATAATTACTACATCCCTCAACTTCAGATGAGGTAGTACTTCAATGCGATTAGCAATCTTTCTATTCAAGCCATTCAAAAATTGATCAATAGTAGTGTCTGGATCTTCCTCAATCCCAACTTGCTTCATTATTGACTCTATCTTTTTAAAATACTCAACCACGGTCTTAGAACCTTGATTAAGTAATTGAAATTTTTACAGCAACTCTCCAAAGTAAGTAGAAGCATATCTCTTAAGCATTATCTTTGTTCAATGCACCCCAAGTGGAAATTGAAGGTAGTCCACATAATTGGTGTTCTTTCACAAATTGATTCCACCATATTAAAGCATAATGATTAAAAGTACAGGTAGCCAATTTTACCTTCTCCTTCTCAGTATAAGATTGATGTCCAAAGAAACATTCCTTTTTCTTTACCCATGTTAAGCATGCATTGGGATCTTTAAGACCACTAAAAGATGGTATGGATAATTTAGAGTTAGAAGAATCAATTCCTTGATATCCTCTTAATTCCTCCTCATGACATCACCAATCATGAATGTAATATGGTCCTCCGTTTGAATATCTAGAGGTGGATCTCTCCATTTGACCAAAAGTATGTGTGAATTTGCAAGAATGGTTAGTAACAAGAAAGAAATTTCCTCACAACACTTCACGTGTATGCACTCACTCTCTTGTTTACACTCAAGTAAGCATGCTCTATTAATCTCACCACTCTTTTAATTCCTTGATCACAATCCATGAGATAAGCTGAATTTGCTCACAATTGATTATGAAAACTTAACAATTCAATTAACACAGTGGTAGTGGCTAGGAGTTCAAGATGAATGGCTGTGACTTGATGGGACTTAACTCAAATAAACTTGAAAATAACTCAAAAGACGTACGAAATTATACAAGAACAAAAGAAACACATGGATAGAATTAATAAAACATTGACTCTGCAGAAATTTGGAAACTTAAAGACTCTACCCAATTGTATTTGGCTGAAATTTGAAAGTTTAGTTTGATTGATTCTAGGATTCACTTTGAAAAGTAAATTAGTGTTTTAAGAATCTTTCCTAAGTGTGATTCAAGTGGCTTAACAAAACGAAATTGGACAAGAATTTATATAGCCAAATTTTGACAACAATCCAAGTCAAATTATATTTCCAAATTCAAGACTATTTTCTTGTTTCCAAATTCAAGTCTTTGATCACTCCAATAACTTGTTTCTTAATCTTTTTGTTTTTCAGGGATCAAGTTTTTCTCTCCTTTTTTTTTTCAATTCAAATCAAGAAACAAGAATAGCCGCAATTCCAAGTTCAAGAAAATGAACTAGGATTTCAAGAATCACAAGATTTTGAAAATTTTCATTCAAGATTTGCAAAATCAAAAAACACTTAAACCAACTACAAGACTCAAGAACAACAAGAGATAAACACAAGGTATGCAAAAAAAAAAAAATCGTACGAACAGTACTGCTTCGGTACTTCCGATGAACAGTAACGACGTGGTGAACAATTTTGTTATAGTATTTATGAACAGTAACTGTGACGCCCCACCTCTCTCTAGGGTGAACCCTAGGGTATCAGCGGGACTCCTGCCTAACTCTTGTCAGGACTCGCTCACTTATTCTAACTTAGTAAAGGGCCACAAGTCAATCATTATTTAGAATTAAGAAGTACATCGAATATATAAGTCAAAAAACTCCCAAAGTTACCATTTACAAATACAATCCACAATATCCAAATATAACAAAGTTTACACCTTTACAAGTTTCCAATATCCTACAAAAGGTATGCTCGCTTCAACTAAAAACTGCTGATCTAAAATCTTCAACTTTCACCTCGAAAGCCTATTAAGGAAGACAAACTTAAAGGGATGAGTTAACGGTCAATGAGGCCAAGAAAATTAAATAAGTAAGCAAGTGGCACCAATCAATCAAATAGCATACTTGAAAGCAGCTTTAACATAAACTATCATTTAAGTGCACAAGTAAGAAGTAAACACACATGGACGGATACAAAAAATCTCAGGAGCTATTTTCACGTTTTGATTAATTCAAGCCATTTGGGGTTGACTTTCCATTAACTCAAGAAACAACATGACCATAGTGCTCTACTTACTTCCTCCATCCAATATAACACCCACTCAGATTCGGAACCAAACATACATTAGGTGGCAATACTATTTGAGTATGCCAAGCAAGATCTCAAAAGATCAACCTATAATATTTTTCAAGCTTTACCAAACTTCTCGATCAAGCTCTTGCCGACTCGAGTTACGAGGTTAGCCAAAGGGGTTTGGGCATCCCCACAAGCACGAGTGGTCGATGAAACAATGCTCTAATTGATTTAAAATCAATCATAGTATTGAGTCGGTATGAGAGACACCTCCCACCCGAATAGGGTGTGGTGCATGCTACCGATTAGTGCTCACAAGCTAATACATGTTCAAGTATAAGTTCAAGTCACAAACATTCATGTAACATGTATCATTTAATCAAGAGAGAGAGAGAATAAGAGCAGTAAAGTACACCCTAACCTCGACAAGTTCACGGTTCACGTAGCACTTGTACAATTATCATATCAATCATAATAACATGAAACATGCACTTGACACTCACAAAAAGTTAAGACAAGGCAAGGACAAAAGCAAGAGGTTAGACAAGCTCCTTGACGTCCCCGAGACCACCTGAGGAATGCATAATCACTGTTACCTAAGTACTCGATCAAGGTTAACAAGAAAAATATCCTTTTGCTACCATGCTCGAAAGCCACATGGTCAAATCGAAGTAAAATAGACTTTCTCACTTAATCATTGAAATAATATTCAAGTAAAATTCAAAAGTCGCTTTCGAGTCAAGTCGTGGCAAGAAATTTCAATTTCAAAGAGGAAAGTACCATACCTAATTTTGGCACGAAAATCGAAAAAAGGAAAGATGATTTTCAAATCTCAAAAATTTCTAATCCAATATCTTTTGCTATCTCAAAGGAATCGTTGATCTTGGTTTATTTTATTCAAATAATTCAAAAACTGAATTGCTTGGTTATATTTATACTAATTATTTATCTGACTCACATAAAACAAAATTTCAAATCGGTTATCTATTTACATGTGGTGGTACAGCCATTTCTTGGCGATCTATCAAAGAAATTATTAGCTGTCACCTCATCGAGTCATGCTAAAATAATAGCAATTCATGAGAGCAGTCGAGAATGTATTTGGCTAAGATCAATGACCTACAACATTCAGAAGAGTTATGGGCTATCCTCTGAGAAAGAATATCCTTCAACTGTATTATATGAAGATAATGCAATTGTATAACTCAATTAAAAGGAGAATATATTAAAGGAGATAGGACGAAACATATTTCACCAAAATTTTTCTTTACTCATGATTTACAAAAGAATGGAGAAATTGATATGGAACATATCTGATCAGATAATAATTTGACAGATTCATTTACCAAACCATTGTTGACTACAACATTTGAGAAATTGGTGAAGAATATTGGAATGTGTCGGGTAAAAGATCTCAAATAATATTTTATATTAAGGAGAGAAATTAATACACAAGAATAGTGTATTTTTTTTCTTCGCTGGGGTTTTTGCCCCACTAGATTTTTTCCAAATAAAGTTTTAACGAGACATATTCTTTGTGTAATGGATATCTATGGGAGAGTGTTATGAAACAACTAAAGATATGAACGTCCATTTATATTCTCGGAAAGATTGATTCATGAATTCTATACAAGATTCATAGGTACATTGGATGAATTCTTTCAGTTCATTTATGGAGCTATTCAATTGATGTACTTGAACACTAAATTCATGAATGAATATTTAATAGAATTCATAAATCTTGAATTTTGTAGTACCTATATATAGAAGTATCCTGGCACCTATTTGTAACAATTTTGATCAGTTGAATTAATAGAAAATAATTCTTTATTCTCTCTACTCTCTTTACTTCTTTCACTAATATTTCAATCCCTCTTTTAGCAGTTTATTTTATTAGTTTTACAACAGGTAAATAATTTTTAAAAGCACGAATATATTCATTTAAAGTTGAGAAATCTCTTCCATGAGTCATTTGACTTTTTCAAAAATTTGAGAATTATTATTCTTGTGTTATCTAAGCAAAAGTGTTTTCCAACACAAACCACACATTTAAAGAAGTATTGAACCCCACTGTATCTGTGAGAACTGTTAGTAATTGTTTATATTGACTTTTGGTAAAAATTATTACCTATTAAATTCAAAATATATATGGCGATTATTGAGAAATAAATTAACAATAATTTGCGGAAGCGCACCTGAATTTATATTAACTAACATTGGTACTTGAATCCTTGGAGATTTTGGGATAATCTTTCAAGTCAACACATATTCATTGATCTCTTGAAAGAATCTTTTAATTTTTCTCTGGTATCTTTTCTGATGATGAAATATCAGGAAAGAACTATTTGTGGTACTAAAAAAAATAATAAGAATATGTGTGACCCAGGGATCATGACCTTATTTATAGATAATTTTCTTATTATTTTTTGAATTTCTATTTCAACCCATCATAGAAATAAAAATTACCTTTAAATCTCTACATATTAAAGACCTACATCCTATTAAATATATTAAAGTTCAAACTATAATTGATCACTTTAATTGAATTTAATCTTATTTGACAGTCTATAACACATAATTATTCACATATAAGTCCAACATTGGATTAAAAATCTAATAATTTCTCATTTGGACTATATATGTAACTTTATAGTTATGCTTTACAATTAACCGTATGAGATTAATTTTACTGTCATTACCAAAATGTATTTACATTCAATTCGATTCATCAATTATACTCATATAGGATCAAAGTGGCTTTTGTTACAATTTCGTAATTCAATATATCAATGATCACATATGTCGATACAATTAAATAATATGAATTATGATATGGATGTAGAGCATGAAAATTTTATGCAACGCAAACTCAACATATCTATTTTCAACTAGTCCATTTTAAATTTTTATGAGATCAAATTATACCAAAATCAGAATATAAATAAATTTAAAGTTTATTTATTCATAAAATATTTTTAAAACATTAATAATAAAAAATTATTAATATCGTAAGAGCATTTAAAATAACAAATTCCGACAAAAACTAAGCATCACTTAATAGCATGGCACCATACAATCAGCATGCTCATGAAACACTTTGAATAGCAATTCCTTAGTCAGTGGATCCGCAACCCTAAAGTTTTTCTCGATATGCTCTATCAATAATTGTTCACTCTGTACTCTTTTTCTGATAATTAGGAACTTAATATCTATAAATTTATATTTTGTCGAACTCATATTGTTATCGAAATACTGACTTATTATCGCAAAATAATTTGAGTGATCTTTGATACCATTCACTACACGTAATTTTGTGACAAAATTTTGTAACTAAATTTTATGATTGGATGCCTCATAATAAGTTATGAATTTTGTAACCACAGTAGAAAAGATTATAAGAGACTGTTTAGCATTCTTCCAATATATGGCACCACTAGCCAGTAAGTGTATGTAGCCTGATGTTGACTTCATACTATCTTAACATCCAACATAGTTTTTTTAATTGTACTATATTGATCGTCTCATCAATATCACTATTGAGAAATGATGTCATTACATTCATCTGGTGTAATTTAAAATTAAAATATGCCACTAATGTCATTACAACTCTAAAAGAATCCTTCAAAGAAATTAGAGAGAAGATTTATTTATAGTCGATGCCTTTTTTTACGTAAAACCCTTAACGATAAGACAAGTTTTGTATCTTCCCAAGTTACCTTTAGGATTTCTCTTGGTTTTAAATATTCATTTACAACCAATGGATTTCACTCCTTCTCGCAATGAGACAAAATCTTAGATGTTATTGTCTTTTATAAATTTAATCTCTTCATTCATGATATCGATCCACTTTTGAGAAGTTGAATATTTCATGACTTGACAGAAGTTGATTGAATCATCTTTTATCAATCCAGTGTCATCCTCAAGAAAAATAATATAATTATCTGGCACTGTACTTCTGCTTTTTCTAATGAATCTTCTTAATAGCACTGATTCTTGAGGAGGTAGAATTTGTTCTTCTATAATCGTTTGTTCTTTGATATTGTCTTGATTTGTTATGTCATGATCAAGACGAGGAATAAGATCTTGAATAAAATCAATGACATTTGTAGGAATATTAACATATTTCTCTTCAAAAATAAGGTCCCTAACTGTATCTCCTCCCCCAAACTAGACATCTTCAATGAATTGGGTATTTTTCATGTCAAAAATCAATTTAGTCATGAGATCTAAAATGTGTAACTTTTTAATCTTTCAAAATATCTAATAAAATAACAACTAACCATTTTTTAATCCAATTGCTTTTTATTTGGCCTAAAGACCTTATCTCAGTTGGATATCCCCAATTATGTAAATATTTCAAACTAAGTTTCTTTCTAATTTAAAACTCACAAGGGGTTTTGATAGGTCTTAGTTGAAACTCTATTAAGGATGTATGCTACAGTCTTAAGTATTTCTCTCTATAGTGACTCTAATAAGTCTAAGGATCGAAGACAACCTAAGAGGGAGTGAATTAGGTAGTTTAAAAAAACTAGCCGAGTTGTGAGGCTCTTTTTGAGTATTTGCCCTCTTTTTCTAATAGACCACACAATGGAACAATAGATGAGAAAGCACATGTGCTTGTAAGTAGAAGAGATAAACAGTTTATATATCAAGACAGTAAGTAAAAAGAGATAGAATATCAAACCAAACGTCAAACTTCTCTTGAGTTTGAATATCACCTTATAGAGTAAATTTCTTTAAGTTGATCAACTTACAACCAATGTCTTGTGTACAAAGGAAGGATCGCTTCCTCCTTACTTTAAGTCGCACTTGGTCAAGTAAGAAAGTTTTATACTCACTCGGATAACCCTCATAAGGCTACACTATTGAAGTAGTTGACTCATACTAGAAAAGCTTATTGAAAATCACACAACTAAGAGTACAAATCTTCTTAGAAGAGTATTCTCATACTTGAATCACTCCAGATTTATGTAATTTTAATGTGTAAAGTTGTCTTGAAGTGGTTGACTTTGTTCTATTTATAACAGACCAAAAAGTTTTTTAATTAATGCTACCAACGGATAGAAGGCAGCTGAAGAGTCAACTAGCCATTGGTGGTGTCGGACGTCCGGTAGGCTAGTTTTTTGCGTTCGAACGCAGGCAGTGAGTTCAAGAAGTTTTCTTGAAATATTTAGGACGTCCGGTACGTCCAGAATATGTGTCTGAAGGTATGATGTAAAACTAGGAATTCTTCTTCAATTATTTCAGACATTCGGTGATTCTAATGCTTTGCGTCCGAAGTATTGCAAAGTTTGTCGGACGTCCGGTACTCAGATGTTGTACGTCCAATCGAGGTCAGTGAACTTAGAGGACTTGGCTTATTATCTTTCGGACGTCCGAGGGTGGGTTCTTCATGCATCCGAAGTTCTCAATGGTTGTCGGACGGCTGATGCAGTCTTTTTGTGCGTCTGACAGGTATTTCAGCATATGTTAGCCTTTGAACCTATTTTGCTCTATTTCTAAAAAGGTCTAATTAGAGAATATTAGTAACATCCATTTGTTTTATAATCATCAAAAGTTACGGACTGAGATAAACAATCTCCTCCTTTTTTATGTTGACAAAACAATGAATGGGGTAAAAAAGTTTTAAGTACAACCCCTCTTACTTAATACATCCAAGGAGTATTTACAACTTCCTCTCAAAATAATGTCCACTCATAATTATTCACAACACCCACTCATGTTCACTCCCCCTTAAAAAGACTCCCTCTCACATATAGATTACATATCCATATCTCTCCCTTTTTTGTCATCATTGAATCAACCAGTAAAATTATCCACATTACCAATAATGTGGTCATTATTTTACATCGTTGGCTCACCAATATTATCACCATATATTATCAGCAAGATAAAACACAACAACACCCATCCAAACCGAATTTAGCAAAACAGTAAAACGAAACATAGCAGAATAGCAACATCATCCATCCAAAACCAAAAAAAAACATCAACCAGAAACTAATCTTGGCAGATAAACTGAAATAAGTAACATCCATCCAAAGCAAGGGAAAATTCCACAAAAGCAACATTCAACATAACGGATAACTAAATAGCTTTACAGACCAGTAGAGGAGTAAAATTCTTAAGATAAAGCACACCAAATGCCTTTAAGTGCAAAAGATGCAAAAATCTACTATGAACTATTATCCTAATCATGAAGTGCAGTAGCCTAGTAGTGCCTATATGGTGATCTTGGATAATCCAGACCTTCTCCTAACTAGACGAAACTGTTCAGGATCCACTTGATCTTCCTCTTCAGTTTCTTCATCATCTTCTTCTGTTGCCTTTTCAGTAATTGGAACTTGTCCTTTATCTTTGGGGTGAGAATTGGAAGCATACACCTCTGGAGTAGTTTCAGTGCCAGGAGTATGCTCAGTTTGCTCGGTTCTTGACTTTTTTTTATGAACATTTTCATTGTCTACAGGAGTAGGAGGTACAAGTAGATTCCTTTTCTCAATGAAGGTAGCCTGCTGATCAGGTGACATGGTCATCATTAGACCATCTTCAATGAGTAGGATATATTGTTTGAGGTCCTTAAGCAAAGAGATGACCTCAGAGTTTGATGAAAATATTTGTTGGTTGACTTTCTAGGGTGAATGGTGAAAGGTGAGACATACATGGACTAATCACGAGGGATCCTAGGAGTAACAGGAGTTTCATGAAAGTTCTTTCTGCTAGACTCTGAAATAGTTTCCTTGTAATACTAATGGCTCTCAAAAAATTTCAGATTTTTCCTTTCAAAATATGCCTTTGAGAAAGCTGATGATGCACTATCTCTAGGTGACTTCCCAGTGAAGAAAATTTCAAAATGAGCAAAAATAGGGGTCAAAAATTTTTCAGAAGAAACCTTCCTACGACTATCAGAACTGATTTTGAGCAAAATTTGCACTTCACAAAGCCAAAATTAATTCTGATTTTTCAACAAAACAGTAAAACAGATAAAGCTCCATTTTGTTTGCACCAGTCTTGTGACCATCAGTGGGCACCAACAGATTTGAAATAATGGTAAAAATAACCAAGTTTGAGAACTGAGATCCTCCAATCTCGCCTCAGCAGGAGTGTTAAAATGAGTGCGAAAGTAGGTCATCAATTTAGCTAGGTGAAAGTGACAGTAAGCAGAAGGAAATTCTTCATATGAGAAGAAATTTACAATTTTTCCTTTATAACCATCTTCAATTTTGGTTTTCAAAACAGAATTGACAACATCAGGAGTTAATGTGATATCAACAGAGTTGCCTCTAAAGAAAACTCTGTGTGTGAATTATCCGTCCTAAGATTTGCAAAAAATTGATGAAGCATATCAGGGTAAAAGGTTTTGGGAATGGTCAGAAGATGAATCCATTTTTGGAATTCAAAAAACTTAATAACTGGTACGAGATCAATCTTACGAAATTCGTAAAGAATGATAGACTCGTGACGCCCCCACTTCTCCCAAGGGCGAACCCAATGGTATCTGCGGAACGCCTGCCCAACTCTTGCCAGGATTCAAGACAATTCAAATTAAACTTAACGATACATACCCAATACTACAAGTCAAAATGAAGGAAAGTCGTTTCCTTAACTAAATATTCAAATCTTACATCATATTCACAAAAGATACATCAAGTCCCAAAATACAACCATTAAAATCGACTAAACATTTACAATCTAGATTCCAATCAAAAGTATAATCTAGTCGGCTTTTCCAAAATTTTTCAATCCGACTTGTTAAGGAAAACAAACTAATGGGATGAGTCAATACTCAGTGAGGCCAAGAAGCACACATGCAAACACATAATCCAAATAGCCACAAATTACATAGTAAGTAAAGCTATAAAATTCGAATAGGAAAAATAAACAGAAATAATTCAAGGATACTGTAGCTCTCAGGAGCTAAATTCCACGTAGTCGAGTTGAAATCTTGATCATATCTCACGTTGACACTCCGTCAACCACATAAGTATCAAATCCGTAGATACACCACTTTTCTTCGAATCCTATCACCGTTACACCTCCTTACTGGACCCGCTCATCAAATTTTTGATAATACTCGAGTATATCATGGCAATACTGCACGAGTAATGCCAAGCAAGATCTCTCCAATAGATCATGCTCTACGAATATCTCATGGTTGGCTAAGCTTATCGACCAAATCCATGCTGGCTCGATTCGCAAAGTTAACCAACAAGTTTGGGCGTCCCCCGAATACGAATACAAGTCGATGAGCAACGATCAAACCGACGATTTCAAAAAGGAATCACAAATACAAATCACATATACGAATCACATCCACATTACTATGTACAAATCGGATATGCATTCACATACCAAAATACGAATATAATTTCATTTGAAAGAGAATGAGTGCGATAAAGTACACACTTGTCATAAAATTTCAAATTCACGCAACGGATAAGAAACAATTAACCACTTAGCAACAAATTCATGTACTTGACACTCACCAATCGAAACAAGGGAGTAAGTGCGTAAACGAGCCTTTAGGTGTTCACCTCGAGATCCTCTTGAAGGTCTCCTTGAGCACCTGAGCAAATAGTAATTGTCTATTATACATTATCGCTTAAAACCCCTAATTATCGAGGAAGATTGCACACTTATACAATCTAAGAAAATTTCACGAAAATGAGTCTTAATTACTTGTAAATTGAGGCTCAAAAATGGGGTGTTGAAACACAAGCAAAATCTGATTTTCATTTTTGAAATGAAGTGTAAAACGGTTTAGCAATATCGAAGGAAAATAGAGAGTTCGCAACCCTCAATTTCCTTTAAGTTCGGAAATTTCAGATTTATCAACCATACTTTAAAAAATCGTACCTCATTCTCTACAAGTCCAAAATTGGAAAACTTGGTGCCATTAGAAACTACTTCCAAAGTACTAAAAGTTCCTAGAAGACACTTTTCCATGATTCTAATTGAAAAATATTCGAAATTTAGCCCAAAGTTGCTGTTTTAGAAAGTCAAGATAGATTTGAGTTGATTTTCGACAAAGTTTGAAAATTCGGCAAAATTCATACAATTCGAGCTAGCCTCTGAAATTTGGAACTTTATTAGAGTTGTAATCCAGGTTTAAAACAAAATAAGAGGAATGAGAATTGAAGTTTCGAGCACCAAGATATGGTAGTTCAAATTTATCCAAATTTCCTTGTTAAACAAGGGTTTTCCAAAATCAAGTCACGAATTTTGGAAGTTTAGTTGAGTAATGAAACGGCCTCGGAATAACACCAAAATTAGCAGTATAATACTACCATATAAGAGTTGTTCCTCTACCATATTTCATAGAGAAATAAGCACAGAAAGTGGGTTAACAAAACCATTGAAATCACAAGAAATTCTAAGGCTAAGCTGCCTTTGAACTTCCATTTTGCCGTTTCCAAACATTTGGTCAAGGAACATCTCAAACATGGTTTATTCCAGTAGGAAATGTCCAAAATATATTCAAGGTACATTCGATAGATGATTTACAATAAGAAACTTTGGATAACAAGTCCCAAACCGTAGTTAGTTTCAAATCTGTCCAAGACACTGTTTTCATTCACAAAGTTAGTTTTGAATTTCAATCATAAATCACTCAATTCAACTCAAAATTGAGCGTGGTTGTGGCGTTAGAAAATAGACTCATAAGGCTATATTCTCTCAGAAAAACCATTTTCAAAATCTGTCCATAACCAACTCATTCGTGAGCATCAAGTTGCAACTCATGTGCTGCCTTCCAGGAAGCAACGAAATAGGACAGTGGATTTCAAATGAATGGTTTGGCTCACTCAAATGGAACCAGAACATACATTTTATACCGTTAGAAAGCTGGGAATATCTAGTTTCCAGTGCCACAAATAGCACTCGATTCCAGTAGCGAAGTAAAAATATATAGCCGTAACAAATACACTACCTGGGTGAATACGGGATAAATTTCCAGATTGCTAAGCTGTCGTAAATCCAACATTTGGGTGACCAAATCAAGTTATTTTTTAATGAAACTTTTTACACAACTAATATAACATGTAAACAACATAAAAAAACCATTAGAATGTCAAAATTTTGCACAAAAATGGTTGGACAAGGCAGGGGTAAAATGGTCACTTTTGCTCCAAGCACCTCCTTTGATTTTCTACCAACAATACAACATTAATCCATTAATTTAAGCACTAAACCACTATGAATTTCATCATCAATCATCAAATTAGTCTTTCCATCAAAAGTGGGAGTTCATAGAGCCCACAGAACAAGAATCCACCATAAACAAGACTACCCACATGCATACAATAGATTAGATGTGCAATACTACTCCCATAAATCAAGTTTTCAAGGTTTGATCGTTACGTACTTTTGTTGATGACTTAAACAGAAACTTCGGTCCTCTTAGAGCTCACAAAAACCGTAGATTTGAAACTCCTTTGGTAGCTTAAGATGATCACCAAGTACTTAGCAAAGTGTGGTTAAATTTTGAGGTGATTTGGTGAAAGATTGAAGCAAGATTTGATGAAGAAAATGGAAGAGTTTCTTGGTTCCTTTTTGTTCTTCATGGCCGGCTGTTTTGGTGTGAAAATGAGAGTTCCAGCCATGCACTTGAGGTGAGAAAAGAAGGGTTTTGATCTGGTGTGATGCGTCCATAAGAAGCTTAAGAATGTGTGGCTAAAAATGCCCCAAAAGTCAACTAAGGATAGTGCGCGAACGCGCGTGTTTCGTGCTCGTTTCCTCTCGAGTTTGTTTCATTTGTGTACTAAACGTCTAATGCACTTCCATTCATACTATTATTATTCACTCTTAATATTCTAAAATAAAGGTCTTAAATCCCCAAATTAATTGCGCGCGTGAAAACGCGTACTTTCGATTTGTGCGCGATAAAGTGAAATTTCCAAAAAATTCTTATAACGATAGTATCACTAACTAATACTTTTTTTTTTCAATTAACTTGTCTCATTTTATTGATAAGAAAAAGAATGTTTACAAGGAGTGTATGAAATATGATCTATGAAGGGAGGACATAAACAATCAAGCCTTAGTGAGCACCTCACGGATCCGAGGTACTCCGTGACGATCCAGAAGAGCCTCTCCTCTGGACCTGATAGGCAGAGCCGCATCTGAGATGTAGTACTGCTGCCCTCCCAATTGCAGAGAAGCCAATGCGTCCGCCACCGAATTGGCCTCACGAAATATATGGTGAAGAGATGCACCCATCCGCTAGATCAAATGTCTGATTTCCCGCAGTACGATACACACCGGCCACTTCGACCTCATATCCGAGCAAACTAGCTGAACAAGCACCTTTGAATCTGATTCTATA
Source organism: Coffea canephora (assembly GCA_036785865.1). Classification (NCBI taxonomy): domain Eukaryota; kingdom Viridiplantae; phylum Streptophyta; class Magnoliopsida; order Gentianales; family Rubiaceae; genus Coffea; species Coffea canephora. Next base: position 17,570,806 of record CM071922.1, read on the forward strand.
GTCAGCACCCGTACCTTGCGATCTGCACACAGCTGGAGGCCATGCAGGAGTGACCGCGCCTCTGCCTCCAACACGTCTAACTCTCCGAACTCCTTATAATAGGCGAAGCACACCTTACCACAGTGGTCACTAACTAATACTTAAACATTTAAATATAAAAATATCTATTTTAAAACTAATGTACAAGTCTCTAATTTTTTTCAAACTTATTGTATCCTCGAATCGATTATTATTTTCAATCGCGTATTCACTATTCTCACTTTACGAGCTTTCAAAAATTAAATTTTGAAACGAGTCATTTTAAAAATACAAATAAATCATATTTTCATGTAATTGAGTATAAAGAGGTTGAAATAAAATATTCGAGACAAACGGGCAATTAAATATTGAAATAAGCTAGTAATAGGGGTTTAAAATAGGAAATTTTGCAAGTCCTCACAAAAGTCGAGTTTTAATTCTTCAAATCTGCAATTAATTTTTCTTAATCTACTATTGATCATTCTTATGTCTTCAAAATTAATACACTCTCGATTCAAATATAGTCTCAAAAAAACGTGTACTCGTTGTTCCGAACTAAACGAGTTTTCGAAAAGTAAATTTTTCCAACAAAACGGTTTAAAAATATAAAAGAGGCGTTGTTCCATATAAATGGATTTTAAATGGTCGAAATAAATAATTCGGAGAAAATGCGTAAATAAATATTTAAGTAAACTTGTAATATTCGATAAATAAGAAAATTTTTGAATCCTCACATCCTCTCCTCCTTAAAAGGAATTTCGTCCTCAAAAATTCACACCTAGGACAATATCATTCCCGTAATGGTTAAGTCTACTAGATCAATCACTAACTTATGTTTTTCCAACCCATGTTGCACAATTTCTATTCATTCAACTAGTAATCAAACATTAATTTTCCTCATTAGATATTTTAATTTCCAGGTCATAGGGCAACATAATCGATCTCTGGTCATCTCCAAGATCTCAAGTTTGCCTACCCTTTTATGTATAATCTCGATCACGTCTACTACTGTTCATGTTTTATTATCAATCTAAAGGTGTAGGGCAAAGTGTATCTATATATATAAACCAATCAATCAATCAAAAGCAAGGTACATCTCCATATGTCATGGAAAATCGTAATAGTTGCATCAAATCGAGATAGATTTATCAAATCATTTCAAAAAGAAAAGAAAAACAAATAAGATTATACCACAACGTGTCAAGTTATCAAGATACAAAAATAACAAAAGACTTTTCCATTTTTCAAAAGATCACAACCTCCAAAGATGTTAGTTTAGACTAAAGTAAAAGTACAGACTCTATCCCTCGAGTAGAGTCAAAATTATCCCCGCACATAGAATTTTCACTACTAGGATCCTTTCATAGCCATGGGTACTAATTATTCCCCTTGAGTTTGGGGTTTCTTAACCCCTCGCCCTCGGCCCCTTTTTATTTCTTTGGCCGTTCTTAATTTTAACATTCACAAAGGCATGCCATAAAACGAGTGCACATATACGAAGTTTGAAAAGTGGCACTTTAACCATGCCAAACAAATACAAGAATAAAAAGGGAAGACACCGAAATAATCGTAAATGTATACAACCCAATCATAGATTTGAAATTATGAATTAGTAAAATCAAGTGTCTCATGACTAACATTCAATTGTTTCACAAGGTAGTAGACATAATCAAGCAAAACACGAAATGCAATGGCCTTTGAGTAAGCATCACCCCGACCACTTTGACCAAACCATTAAAGTAGACTAAGTCACCGGCTTAGTGATTGGTGGAGCCAAAAGTCTTAATTACTTCCGTAGGATCATTTTCATTTCTAGCATTAGAAGTTTTAGATCTCATGTCCCTTATCGAATATCTTATCATTCTCCACTTGTTCAACCAAGGTTACACATCCAGCCATCGACTTATCCGTCCTGTCTTTAATTTCGGACACTACCCTAACAAGTCGATTCTTAGCTGTTTAAAGCTTCTCACAAGGAGCCTTTGTCTTCCTCGCTCCGTAAGTATCTCAATCTCCACTTCAGGAATTCCAGTAGTCTAGGCATCCGCAATTGCTCTCAATTCTCGATTATCCCCTTGAATCACCTTAGTTTCCTCGGATAGTCACTTTTAATGATCAACCACTATTAATACCCCATTATTTGGGTGCGAGCAAATCCTTTGTAAATCACATGAAATCCTAGTTCTGTGAATTGGATTATTTCACCAATGCTTCCTTAGGTCTTTCTCGAAAATGGATCATCATAATGCGTCCCGAGACAATTTAATATCACCCTTACCTCCCATAACTTACCCTTAAAAGTAAAAATTCATGTAGGTCCAGATATATTCAATAAACTAGATCTGATCATTTCGTACTATCCCACATGTATCACACAAGATCAAGACTTCTTACCATCCACTAATTCAAACCTAGGTTCTAGTTTTCATTTTCACAAGCTGTCACTTAACTTCCCAACCTGTTCCACAGTCCGATATCCTAAACTTTTAAACTTAGGATTGTGACGCCCCGAAAAGTATGAGTGTGAGAACCCGTAAATTCCCTAATAATTCTCCTAGGATTTTTCCCTTTAATGGCATGTTTTCTGCATTTTCTGGCTTAGGAAAATTCTCCTGGTAAATTTTGTGAGTAATTATAGTTTATAGATGATTTTTCTAATATTGGAGAGTTTTTAGAAAATTAAGAATGTATATTGGACGTGGGACCCACTAGTGCGAAAAGTTCGGAAAAATTCGGCCAATTAGGTTAAATTCCGGATACTGTGTAAAATTTATCGGGTGTTAAGAGATAAGTAGAGTGTGTGAAATGATTGATGTGAGAGAGAAAAAGAAGTGATAAGATTGCATTAATGAGGTGACAAGTGTCATCCTCCTATTGGTTTTACTTTAAGATTTACTATTCACTATTTTGACTTTTGACCAAATTGAGTACATATCTTGAAAAATTGCTCAAAAATCACCATTTTCTTCTCCTCCATGGCCGGTTCTTCCTTGAGCCAAGAAGAAAGAAATTCTTCAACTTTCTAGCTTCCATTTCACTCAATCTTCCAAAACCAACCACATAAATTAGATTCTACTCCATAAAATCTATCCATTGGGTGCTAGTGAGTGGTCTAGTGAAGTTTGTTTGAAGAGCTAAGGTGTCCAACATCTCTACTTCTCTTGTTACTAGGTGAGTGGTGTGTGTATCTTCCTCCTTCACTTAATAAAGTTTAGGTTATGCTTAGTAGTGGCTAAAGTGATGGATTATGTGATTTATTTCTTGATTTGAAGAGTTTTGGTGAAGTTTTCAATTTTATGATGAATTTTCTGGTTTAATATGAATGGGATGTTGTGGCCATCTATGATGGTTGATAATGAGGGGTAATGACTCATGTGGGTGTGAATTGGTGATAATAGTAACTAATTTTGGGTTTGAGTGAATGGTGAAATGTTAGGGTTTTTCAACCCCTAATTCTGTCCGGTTTTGGATCATAGGGTTAGAGGCCGAATTGGACTTTGTTCAAAACATGAAAGTTGTAGGTATTGATGAGTTTGAAGTGCCTGCAAAATTTCAGGTTATTTGGATTAGTGTAGAGTGAGATATGCCAATTTTACTGTTGCTGTTCTGGGTTGATCAGAATGCGAAAACTGCACTTGTAATTGGCCATTTTGACTGGAATTGCTTTGGATTTGGATGTTAGTGTCTTCTGATGAAATGTATCTGGATGTCTTAGCTATCATATGCCTTTGGAATTTTGGCATTTGGACCTGTATAGACTGAGTTAGACCAATTACAGCATTGTGTGATTTGTGAACCTGCAATTACGGTTTTGGTTTGGTATTCTGCTTTTTTGACCTAGTTGTGTTAGGATTTGGACTGAGTGGCCTTCAACATTGTTATAGCCCTGGTTCTTAGCTTCGAAACGGTGGGTCTTGCACCTTCATCCGACAATCGTAGCGCCTTTGGTACCATTACCGCAAAATGACGTCAAAACTGTTTTTCTGGTTTTGAGCTTAAGTTTCATTTCCGGATTTTTTTTCCTAGCTTGACTTGTCTTTGTACTACTTGGAGCTTGCTGTATGGCTATTGGATTAACTTGTTATTGTGTGTCTACCTTTGGGACTGGCTGAGGAAATAATGAAGCCATGATGGCTGAAAAAGTTAGCAAATTCAGGGGAAGTGCTGTCCGAACTTTTAAAGGACTTGTTTGCATTGAGTTTGTGATCTAAGCCTTGGATTTGAGCAAGGCAATGATACACGATGGATGGTTTCTGAGCCATGGAGGTGAGTGATCTCAAATTACTTCTAAAGTTATTTATGAACCGTTTCTTACATTATTTACTTTTGAACTGTTTCCAAAGTTACTTTTGAAATGTTTTCTTGCATATCATGCGTGCTGGCATGTGAGTGTGCCTTGTTTGCTATATTTCTTAACTTCATGACTTGTATTTTGGTTGATAACGTGTTAAGCGCTTATAATGATTTCCAAAACGAGTTTTCGAGGCGAGTGTGTACTTTATCGCACTCGACCTCGATATATGTGAAATTTTCAATTGAAATGTTACTTGCGCATGAATGTAAGCCTTTTGGGCTGAACTGGCCATTGCCCCTTGTTACCGGTCGTCTTGAGCCAGAAGCGGACTCGGTCAGGCGATTAGGAACTTGGGTGAACGTTTGGTATACTCGAGTATTACCTATGTAGGTTGGTGGAGCCTGGCCAAAAGCCAGGGACGGGGTGAATGAAATGAAATGAATGACCAAATGAGCGTGGAAATGTCAGGAGAATGAATGTATCCTTTCATGAATGTTACTATCGCTTTCCATTGTAAATGTTTCTTGAATTATTGATAATCCATATTTACTGTTTTGCAAATGTTGTAGCTGTTTCCGGATTTATCATTTAATTTATGACATCATTGCTATATGACATCATTGAAATGAACTATTGTGAAACCGATTTGATTAATGATTTTCTGGTTACTCGCTGAGCTTTTAGCTCACCCCAAAAACTATTTTATTCCCCTCCACAGGGCTCAAGGCGAACAAAAGCTTCGAGTGCTTATTCACGTGAATAGATGGCCTATATTTTGTACAATTTGGATTTGGAATCCTTTTATGTATAGTTGGGAATTAGTTTCCGCTGCATTTGTGATATGTAATTATTGGAGAGTTTGATGTAAAATTTGAGATTTATATTATAATTTGGTTGAAGACTTTAGTGAACGACTGAGTCCCGGCGAGAGCCGGGCAGGCGGCCCGCCGAACCCTGGGGTACGCCCTAGGGGGAGGTGGGGCCGTCACAGTTGGTATCAGAGCCTAGGCTTCAGATCTCTGTAGTGTATCCTAGGCTTGAAATTTAGGATGCCGGACTGTGGGTTTGATTTGACGCTTGAGAGATTTGTGCGGGATGTCTTGACTTGATTGGTACAAGAGGGAATGTCGAGGACGACATTCTTTTAAGGAGGGGAGAATGTGACGCCCCGAAAAGTATGAGTGTGAGAACCCGTAAATTCCCTAATAATTCTCCTAGGGTTTTTCCCTTTAATGGCATGTTTTCTGCATTTTCTGGCTTAGGAAAATTCTCCTGGTAAATTTTGTGAGTAATTATAGTTTATAGATGCTTTTCTAATATTGGAGAGTTTTTAGAAAATTAAGAATACATATAGGACGTGGGACCCACTAGTGCGAAAAGTTCGGAAAAATTCGGCCAATTAGGTTAAATTCCGGATACTGTGTAAAATTTATCGGGTGTTAAGAGATAAGTAGAGTGTGTGAAATGATTGATGTGAGAGAGAAAAAGAAGTGATAAGATTGCATTAATGATGTGACAAGTGTCATCATCTTATTGGTTTTACTTTAAGATTTACTAGTCACTATTTTGACTTTTGACCAAATTGAGTAAATATCTTGAAAAATTGCTCAAAAATCACCATTTTCTTCTCCTCCATGGCCGGTTCTTCCTTGAGCCAAGAAGAAAGAAATTCTTCAACTTTCTAGCTTCCATTTCACTCAATCTTCCAAAACCAACCACATAAATTAGATTCTACTCCATAAAATCTATCCATTGGGTGCTAGTGAGTGGTCTAGTGAAGTTTGTTTGAAGAGCTAAGGTGTCCAACATCTCTACCTCTCTTGTTACTAGGTGAGTGGTGTGTGTATCTTCCTCCTTCACTTAATAAAGTTTAGGTTATGCTTAGTAGTGGCTAAAGTGATGGATTATGTGATTTATTTCTTGATTTGAAGAGTTTTGGTGAAGTTTTCAATTTTGTGATGAATTTTCTGGTTTAATATGAATGGGATGTTGTGGCCATCTATGATGGTTGATAATGAGGGGTAATGACTCATGTGGGTGTGAATTGGTGATAATAGCAACTAATTTTGGGTTTGAGTGAATGGTGAAATGTTAGGGTTTTTCAACCCCTAATTCTGTCCGGTTTTGGATCATAGGGTTAGAGGCCGAATTAGACTTTGTTCAAAACATGAAAGTTGTAGGTATTGATGAGTTTGAAGTGCCTGCAAAATTTCAGGTTATTTGGATTAGTGTAGAGTGAGATATGCCAATTTTACTGTTGCTGTTCTGGGTTGATCAGAATGCAAAAACTGCACTTGTAATTGGCCATTTTGACTGGAATTGCTTTGGATTTGGATGTTAGTGTCTTCTGATGAAATGTAGCTGGATGTCTTAGCTATCATATGCCTTTGGAATTTCGGCATTTGGACCTGTATAGACTGAGTTAGACCAATTACAGCATTGTGTGATTTGTGAACCTGCAATTACGGTTTTGGTTTGGTATTCTGCTTTTTTGACCTAGTTGTGTTAGGATTTGGACTGAGTGGCCTTCAACATTGTTATAGCCCTGGTTCTTAGCTTCGAAACGGTGGGTCTTGCACCTTCATCCGACAATCGTAGCGCCTTTGGTACCATTACCGCAAAATGACGTCAAAACTGTTTTTCTGGTTTTGAGCTTAAGTTTCATTTCCGGATTTTTTTTCCTAGCTTGACTTGTCTTTGTACTACTTGGAGCTTGCTGTATGGCTATTGGATTAACTTGTTATTGTGTGTCTACCTTTGGGACTGGCTGAGGAAATAATGAAGCCATGATGGCTGAAAAAGTTAGCAAATTCAGGGGAAGTGCTGTCCGAACTTTTAAAGGACTTGTTTGCATTGAGTTTGTGATCTAAGACTTGGATTTGAGCAAGGCAATGATACACGATGGATGGTTTCTGAGCCATGGAGGTGAGTGATCTCAAATTACTTCTAAAGTTATTTATGAACCGTTTCTTACATTATTTACTTTTGAACTGTTTCCAAAGTTACTTTTGAAATGTTTTCTTGCATATCATGCGTGCTGGCATGTGAGTGTGCCTTGTTTGCTATATTTCTTAACTTCATGACTTGTATTTTGGTTGATAACGTGTTAAGCGCTTATAATGATTTCCAAAACGAGTTTTCGAGGCGAGTGTGTACTTTATCGCACTCGACCTCGATATATGTGAAATTTTCAATTGAAATGTTACTTGCGCATGAATGTAAGCCTTTTGGGCTGAACTGGCCATTGCCCCTTGTTACCGGTCGTCTTGAGCCAGAAGCGGACTCGGTCAGGCGATTAGGAACTTGGGTGAACGTTTGGTATACTCGAGTATTACCTATGTAGGTTGGTGGAGCCTGGCCAAAAGCCAGGGACGGGGTGAATGAAATGAAATGAATGACCAAATGAGCGTGGAAATGTCAGGAGAATGAATGTATCCTTTCATGAATGTTACTATCGCTTTCCATTGTAAATGTTTCTTGAATTATTGATAATCCATATTTACTGTTTTGCAAATGTTGTAGCTGTTTCCGGATTTATCATTTAATTTATGACATCATTGCTATATGACATCATTGAAATGAACTATTGTGAAACCGATTTGATTAATGATTTTCTGGTTACTCGCTGAGCTTTTAGCTCACCCCAAAAACTATTTTATTCCCCTCCACAGGGCTCAAGGCGAACAAAAGCTTCGAGTGCTTATTCACGTGAATAGATGGCCTATATTTTGTACAATTTGGATTTGGAATCCTTTTATGTATAGTTGGGAATTAGTTTCCGCTGCATTTGTGATATGTAATTATTGGAGAGTTTGATGTAAAATTTGAGATTTATATTATAATTTGGTTGAGGACTTTAGTGAACGACTGAGTCCCGGCGAGAGCCGGGCAGGCGGCCCGCCGAACCCTGGGGTACGCCCTAGGGGGAGGTGGGGCCGTCACAGTTGGTATCAGAGCCTAGGCTTCAGATCTCTGTAGTGTATCCTAGGCTTGAAATTTAGGATGCCGGACTGTGGGTTTGATTTGACGCTTGAGAGATTTGTGCGGGATGTCTTGACTTGATTGGTACAAGAGGGAATGTCGAGGACGACATTCTTTTAAGGAGGGGAGAATGTGACGCCCCGAAAAGTATGAGTGTGAGAACCCGTAAATTCCCTAATAATTCTCCTAGGGTTTTTCCCTTTAATGGCATGTTTTCTGCATTTTCTGGCTTAGGAAAATTCTCCTGGTAAATTTTGTGAGTAATTATAGTTTATAGATGCTTTTCTAATATTGGAGAGTTTTTAGAAAATTAAGAATATATATTGGACGTGGGACCCACTAGTGCGAAAAGTTCGGAAAAATTCGGCCAATTAGGTTAAATTCCGGATACTGTGTAAAATTTATCGGGTGTTAAGAGATAAGTAGAGTGTGTGAAATGATTGATGTGAGAGAGAAAAAGAAGTGATAAGATTGCATTAATGAGGTGGCAAGTGTCATCATCTTATTGGTTTTACTTTAAGATTTACTAGTCACTATTTTGACTTTTGACCAAATTGAGTAAATATCTTGAAAAATTGCTCAAAAATCACCATTTTCTTCTCCTCCATGGCCGGTTCTTCCTTGAGCCAAGAAGAAAGAAATTCTTCAACTTTCTAGCTTCCATTTCACTCAATCTTCCAAAACCAACCACATAAATTAGATTCTACTCCATAAAATCTATCCATTGGGTGCTAGTGAGTGGTCTAGTGAAGTTTGTTTGAAGAGCTAAGGTGTCCAACATCTCTACCTCTCTTGTTACTAGGTGAGTGGTGTGTGTATCTTCCTCCTTCACTTAATAAAGTTTAGGTTATGCTTAGTAGTGGCTAAAGTGATAGATTATGTGATTTATTTCTTGATTTGAAGAGTTTTGGTGAAGTTTTCAATTTTATGATGAATTTTCTGGTTTAATATGAATGGGATATTGTGGCCATCTATGATGGTTGATAATGAGGGTAATGACTCATGTGGGTGTGAATTGGTGATAATAGCAACTAATTTTGGGTTTGAGTGAATGGTGAAATGTTAGGGTTTTTCAACCCCTAATTCTGTCCGGTTTTGGATCATAGGGTTAGAGGCCGAATTGGACTTTGTTCAAAACATGAAAGTTGTAGGTATTGATGAGTTTGAAGTGCCTGCAAAATTTCAGGTTATTTGGATTAGTGTAGAGTGAGATATGCCAATTTTACTGTTGCTGTTCTGGGTTGATCAGAATGCGAAAACTGCACTTGTAATTGGCCATTTTGACTGGAATTGCTTTGGATTTGGATGTTAGTGTCTTCTGATGAAATGTAGCTGGATGTCTTAGCTATCATATGCCTTTGGAATTTCGGCATTTGGACCTGTATAGACTGAGTTAGACCAATTACAGCATTGTGTGATTTGTGAACCTGCAATTACGGTTTTGGTTTGGTATTCTGCTTTTTTGACCTAGTTGTGTTAGGATTTGGACTGAGTGGCCTTCAACATTGTTATAGCCCTGGTTCTTAGCTTCGAAACGGTGGGTCTTGCACCTTCATCCGACAATCGTAGCGCCTTTGGTACCATTACCGCAAAATGACGTCAAAACTGTTTTTCTGGTTTTGAGCTTAAGTTTCATTTCCGGATTTTTTTTCCTAGCTTGACTTGTCTTTGTACTACTTGGAGCTTGCTGTATGGCTATTGGATTAACTTGTTATTGTGTGTCTACCTTTGGGACTGGCTGAGGAAATAATGAAGCCATGATGGCTGAAAAAGTTAGCAAATTCAGGGGAAGTGCTGTCCGAACTTTTAAAGGACTTGTTTGCATTGAGTTTGTGATCTAAGACTTGGATTTGAGCAAGGCAATGATACATGATGGATGGTTTCTGAGCCATGGAGGTGAGTGATCTCAAATTACTTCTAAAGTTATTTATGAACCGTTTCTTACATTATTTACTTTTGAACTGTTTCCAAAGTTACTTTTGAAATGTTTTCTTGCATATCATGCGTGCTGGCATGTGAGTGTGCCTTGTTTGCTATATTTCTTAACTTCATGACTTGTATTTTGGTTGATAACGTGTTAAGCGCTTATAATGATTTCCAAAACGAGTTTTCGAGGCGAGTGTGTACTTTATCGCACTCGACCTCGATATATGTGAAATTTTCAATTGAAATGTTACTTGCGCATGAATGTAAGCCTTTTGGGCTGAACTGGCCATTGCCCCTTGTTACCGGTCGTCTTGAGCCAGAAGCGGACTCGGTCAGGCGATTAGGAACTTGGGTGAACGTTTGGTATACTCGAGTATTACCTATGTAGGTTGGTGGAGCCTGGCCAAAAGCCAGGGACGGGGTGAATGAAATGAAATGAATGACCAAATGAGCGTGGAAATGTCAGGAGAATGAATGTATCCTTTCATGAATGTTACTATCGCTTTCCATTGTAAATGTTTCTTGAATTATTGATAATCCATATTTACTGTTTTGCAAATGTTGTAGCTGTTTCCGGATTTATCATTTAATTTATGACATCATTGCTATATGACATCATTGAAATGAACTATTGTGAAACCGATTTGATTAATGATTTTCTGGTTACTCGCTGAGCTTTTAGCTCACCCCAAAAACTATTTTATTCCCCTCCACAGGGCTCAAGGCGAACAAAAGCTTCGAGTGCTTATTCACGTGAATAGATGGCCTATATTTTGTACAATTTGGATTTGGAATCCTTTTATGTATAGTTGGGAATTAGTTTCCGCTGCATTTGTGATATGTAATTATTGGAGAGTTTGATGTAAAATTTGAGATTTATATTATAATTTGGTTGAGGACTTTAGTGAACGACTGAGTCCCGGCGAGAGCCGGGCAGGCGGCCCGCCGAACCCTGGGGTACGCCCTAGGGGGAGGTGGGGCCGTCACAGTTGGTATCAGAGCCTAGGCTTCAGATCTCTGTAGTGTATCCTAGGCTTGAAATTTAGGATGCCGGACTGTGGGTTTGATTTGACGCTTGAGAGATTTGTGCGGGATGTCTTGACTTGATTGGTACAAGAGGGAATGTCGAGGACGACATTCTTTTAAGGAGGGGAGAATGTGACGCCCCGAAAAGTATGAGTGTGAGAACCCGTAAATTCCCTAATAATTCTCCTAGGGTTTTTCCCTTTAATGGCATGTTTTCTGCATTTTCTGGCTTAGGAAAATTCTCCTGGTAAATTTTGTGAGTAATTATAGTTTATAGATGCTTTTCTAATATTGGAGAGTTTTTAGAAAATTAAGAATATATATTGGACGTGGGACCCACTAGTGCGAAAAGTTCGGAAAAATTCGGCCAATTAGGTTAAATTCCGGATACTGTGTAAAATTTATCGGGTGTTAAGAGATAAGTAGAGTGTGTGAAATGATTGATGTGAGAGAGTAAAAGAAGTGATAAGATTGCATTAATGAGGTGACAAGTGTCATCATCTTATTGGTTTTACTTTAAGATTTACTAGTCACTATTTTGACTTTTGACCAAATTGAGTAAATATCTTGAAAAATTGCTCAAAAATCACCATTTTCTTCTCCTCCATGGCCGGTTCTTCCTTGAGCCAAGAAGAAAGAAATTCTTCAACTTTCTAGCTTCCATTTCACTCAATCTTCCAAAACCAACCACATAAATTAGATTCTACTCCATAAAATCTATCCATTGGGTGCTAGTGAGTGGTCTAGTGAAGTTTGTTTGAAGAGCTAAGGTGTCCAACATCTCTACCTCTCTTGTTACTAGGTGAGTGGTGTGTGTATCTTCCTCCTTCACTTAATAAAGTTTAGGTTATGCTTAGTAGTGGCTAAAGTGATGGATTATGTGATTTATTTCTTGATTTGAAGAGTTTTGGTGAAGTTTTCAATTTTTTGATGAATTTTCTGGTTTAATATGAATGGGATGTTGTGGCCATCTATGATGGTTGATAATGAGGGGTAATGACTCATGTGGGTGTGAATTGGTGATAATAGCAACTAATTTTGGGTTTGAGTGAATGGTGAAATGTTAGGGTTTTTCAACCCCTAATTCTGTCCGGTTTTGGATCATAGGGTTAGAGGCCGAATTGGACTTTGTTCAAAACATGAAAGTTGTAGGTATTGATGAGTTTGAAGTGCCTGCAAAATTTCAGGTTATTTGGATTAGTGTAGAGTGAGATATGCCAATTTTACTGTTGCTGTTCTGGGTTGATCAGAATGCGAAAACTGCACTTGTAATTGGCCATTTTGACTGGAATTGCTTTGGATTTGGATGTTAGTGTCTTCTGATGAAATGTAGCTGGATGTCTTAGCTATCATATGCCTTTGGAATTTCGGCATTTGGACCTGTATAGACTGAGTTAGACCAATTACAGCATTGTGTGATTTGTGAACCTGCAATTACGGTTTTGGTTTGGTATTCTGCTTTTTTGACCTAGTTGTGTTGGATTTGGACTGAGTGGCCTTCAACATTGTTATAGCCCTGGTTCTTAGCTTCGAAACGGTGGGTCTTGCACCTTCATCCGACAATCGTAGCGCCTTTGGTACCATTACCGCAAAATGACGTCAAAACTGTTTTTCTGGTTTTGAGCTTAAGTTTCATTTCCGGATTTTTTTCCTAGCTTGACTTGTCTTTGTACTACTTGGAGCTTGCTGTATGGCTATTGGATTAACTTGTTATTGTGTGTCTACCTTTGGGACTGGCTGAGGAAATAATGAAGCCATGATGGCTGAAAAAGTTAGCAAATTCAGGGGAAGTGCTGTCCGAACTTTTAAAGGACTTGTTTGCATTGAGTTTGTGATCTAAGACTTGGATTTGAGCAAGGCAATGATACACGATGGATGGTTTCTGAGCCATGGAGGTGAGTGATCTCAAATTACTTCTAAAGTTATTTATGAACCGTTTCTTACATTATTTACTTTTGAACTGTTTCCAAAGTTACTTTTGAAATGTTTTCTTGCATATCATGCGTGCTGGCATGTGAGTGTGCCTTGTTTGCTATATTTCTTAACTTCATGACTTGTATTTTGGTTGATAACGTGTTAAGCGCTTATAATGATTTCCAAAACGAGTTTTCGAGGCGAGTGTGTACTTTATCGCACTCGACCTCGATATATGTGAAATTTTCAATTGAAATGTTACTTGCGCATGAATGTAAGCCTTTTGGGCTGAACTGGCCATTGCCCCTTGTTACCGGTCGTCTTGAGCCAGAAGCGGACTCGGTCAGGCGATTAGGAACTTGGGTGAACGTTTGGTATACTCGAGTATTACCTATGTAGGTTGGTGGAGCCTGGCCAAAAGCCAGGGACGGGGTGAATGAAATGAAATGAATGACCAAATGAGCGTGGAAATGTCAGGAGAATGAATGTATCCTTTCATGAATGTTACTATCGCTTTCCATTGTAAATGTTTCTTGAATTATTGATAATCCATATTTACTGTTTTGCAAATGTTGTAGCTGTTTCCGGATTTATCATTTAATTTATGACATCATTGCTATATGACATCATTGAAATGAATATTGTGAAACCGATTTGATTAATGATTTTCTGGTTACTCGCTGAGCTTTTAGCTCACCCCAAAAACTATTTTATTCCCCTCCACAGGGCTCAAGGCGAACAAAAGCTTCGAGTGCTTATTCACGTGAATAGATGGCCTATATTTTGTACAATTTGGATTTGGAATCCTTTTATGTATAGTTGGGAATTAGTTTCCGCTGCATTTGTGATATGTAATTATTGGAGAGTTTGATGTAAAATTTGAGATTTATATTATAATTTGGTTGAGGACTTTAGTGAACGACTGAGTCCCGGCGAGAGCCGGGCAGGCGGCCCGCCGAACCCTGGGGTACGCCCTAGGGGGAGGTGGGCCGTCACAGTTGGTATCAGAGCCTAGGCTTCAGATCTCTGTAGTGTATCCTAGGCTTGAAATTTAGGATGCCGGACTGTGGGTTTGATTTGACGCTTGAGAGATTTGTGCGGGATGTCTTGACTTGATTGGTACAAGAGGGAATGTCGAGGACGACATTCTTTTAAGGAGGGGAGAATGTGACGCCCCGAAAAGTATGAGTGTGAGAACCCGTAAATTCCCTAATAATTCTCCTAGGGTTTTTCCCTTTAATGGCATGTTTTCTGCATTTTCTGGCTTAGGAAAATTCTCCTGGTAAATTTTGTGAGTAATTATAGTTTATAGATGCTTTTCTAATATTGGAGAGTTTTTAGAAAATTAAGAATATATATTGGACGTGGGACCCACTAGTGCGAAAAGTTCGGAAAAATTCGGCCAATTAGGTTAAATTCCGGATACTGTGTAAAATTTATCGGGTGTTAAGAGATAAGTAGAGTGTGTGAAATGATTGATGTGAGAGAGAAAAAGAAGTGATAAGATTGCATTAATGAGGTGACAAGTGTCATCATCTTATTGGTTTTACTTTAAGATTTACTAGTCACTATTTTGACTTTTGACCAAATTGAGTAAATATCTTGAAAAATTGCTCAAAAATCACCATTTTCTTCTCCTCCATGGCCGGTTCTTCCTTGAGCCAAGAAGAAAGAAATTCTTCAACTTTCTAGCTTCCATTTCACTCAATCTTCCAAAACCAACCACATAAATTAGATTCTACTCCATAAAATCTATCCATTGGGTGCTAGTGAGTGGTCTAGTGAAGTTTGTTTGAAGAGCTAAGGTGTCCAACATCTCTACCTCTCTTGTTACTAGGTGAGTGGTGTGTGTATCTTCCTCCTTCACTTAATAAAGTTTAGGTTATGCTTAGTAGTGGCTAAAGTGATGGATTATGTGATTTATTTCTTGATTTGAAGAGTTTTGGTGAAGTTTTCAATTTTTGATGAATTTTCTGGTTTAATATGAATGGGATGTTGTGGCCATCTATGATGGTTGATAATGAGGGGTAATGACTCATGTGGGTGTGAATTGGTGATAATAGCAACTAATTTTGGGTTTGAGTGAATGGTGAAATGTTAGGGTTTTTCAACCCCTAATTCTGTCCGGTTTTGGATCATAGGGTTAGAGGCCGAATTGGACTTTGTTCAAAACATGAAAGTTGTAGGTATTGATGAGTTTGAAGTGCCTGCAAAATTTCAGGTTATTTGGATTAGTGTAGAGTGAGATATGCCAATTTTACTGTTGCTGTTCTGGGTTGATCAGAATGCGAAAACTGCACTTGTAATTGGCCATTTTGACTGGAATTGCTTTGGATTTGGATGTTAGTGTCTTCTGATGAAATGTAGCTGGATGTCTTAGCTATCATATGCCTTTGGAATTTCGGCATTTGGACCTGTATAGACTGAGTTAGACCAATTACAGCATTGTGTGATTTGTGAACCTGCAATTACGGTTTTGGTTTGGTATTCTGCTTTTTTGACCTAGTTGTGTTAGGATTTGGACTGAGTGGCCTTCAAACATTGTTATAGCCCTGGTTCTTAGCTTCGAAACGGTGGGTCTTGCACCTTCATCCGACAATCGTAGCGCCTTTGGTACCATTACCGCAAAATGACGTCAAAACTGTTTTTCTGGTTTTGAGCTTAAGTTTCATTTCCGGATTTTTTTCCTAGCTTGACTTGTCTTTGTACTACTTGGAGCTTGCTGTATGGCTATTGGATTAACTTGTTATTGTGTGTCTACCTTTGGGACTGGCTGAGGAAATAATGAAGCCATGATGGCTGAAAAAGTTAGCAAATTCAGGGGAAGTGCTGTCCGAACTTTTAAAGGACTTGTTTGCATTGAGTTTGTGATCTAAGACTTGGATTTGAGCAAGGCAATGATACACGATGGATGGTTTCTGAGCCATGGAGGTGAGTGATCTCAAATTACTTCTAAAGTTATTTATGAACCGTTTCTTACATTATTTACTTTTGAACTGTTTCCAAAGTTACTTTTGAAATGTTTTCTTGCATATCATGCGTGCTGGCATGTGAGTGTGCCTTGTTTGCTATATTTCTTAACTTCATGACTTGTATTTTGGTTGATAACGTGTTAAGCGCTTATAATGATTTCCAAAACGAGTTTTCGAGGCGAGTGTGTACTTTATCGCACTCGACCTCGATATATGTGAAATTTTCAATTGAAATGTTACTTGCGCATGAATGTAAGCCTTTTGGGCTGAACTGGCCATTGCCCCTTGTTACCGGTCGTCTTGAGCCAGAAGCGGACTCGGTCAGGCGATTAGGAACTTGGGTGAACGTTTGGTATACTCGAGTATTACCTATGTAGGTTGGTGGAGCCTGGCCAAAAGCCAGGGACGGGGTGAATGAAATGAAATGAATGACCAAATGAGCGTGGAAATGTCAGGAGAATGAATGTATCCTTTCATGAATGTTACTATCGCTTTCCATTGTAAATGTTTCTTGAATTATTGATAATCCATATTTACTGTTTTGCAAATGTTGTAGCTGTTTCCGGATTTATCATTTAATTTATGACATCATTGCTATATGACATCATTGAAATGAACTATTGTGAAACCGATTTGATTAATGATTTTCTGGTTACTCGCTGAGCTTTTAGCTCACCCCAAAAACTATTTTATTCCCCTCCACAGGGCTCAAGGCGAACAAAAGCTTCGAGTGCTTATTCACGTGAATAGATGGCCTATATTTTGTACAATTTGGATTTGGAATCCTTTTATGTATAGTTGGGAATTAGTTTCCGCTGCATTTGTGATATGTAATTATTGGAGAGTTTGATGTAAAATTTGAGATTTATATTATAATTTGGTTGAGGACTTTAGTGAACGACTGAGTCCCGGCGAGAGCCGGGCAGGCGGCCCGCCGAACCCTGGGGTACGCCCTAGGGGGAGGTGGGGCCGTCACAGTTGGTATCAGAGCCTAGGCTTCAGATCTCTGTAGTGTATCCTAGGCTTGAAATTTAGGATGCCGGACTGTGGGTTTGATTTGACGCTTGAGAGATTTGTGCGGGATGTCTTGACTTGATTGGTACAAGAGGGAATGTCGAGGACGACATTCTTTTAAGGAGGGGAGAATGTGACGCCCCGAAAAGTATGAGTGTGAGAACCCGTAAATTCCCTAATAATTCTCCTAGGGTTTTTCCCTTTAATGGCATGTTTTCTGCATTTTCTGGCTTAGGAAAATTCTCCTGGTAAATTTTGTGAGTAATTATAGTTTATAGATGCTTTTCTAATATTGGAGAGTTTTTAGAAAATTAAGAATATATATTGGACGTGGGACCCACTAGTGCGAAAAGTTCGGAAAAAATTCGGCCAATTAGGTTAAATTCCGGATACTGTGTAAAATTTATCGGGTGTTAAGAGATAAGTAGAGTGTGTGAAATGATTGATGTGAGAGAGAAAAAAGAAGTGATAAGATTGCATTAATGAGGTGACAAGTGTCATCCTCTTATTGGTTTTACTTTAAGATTTACTATTCACTATTTTGACTTTTGACCAAATTGAGTAAATATCTTGAAAAATTGCTCAAAAATCACCATTTTCTTCTCCTCCATGGCCGGTTCTTCCTTGAGCCAAGAAGAAAGAAATTCTTCAACTTTCTAGCTTCCATTTCACTCAATCTTCCAAAACCAACCACATAAATTAGATTCTACTCCATAAAATCTATCCATTGGGTGCTAGTGAGTGGTCTAGTGAAGTTTGTTTGAAGAGCTAAGGTGTCCAACATCTCTACCTCTCTTGTTACTAGGTGAGTGGTGTGTGTATCTTCCTCCTTCACTTAATAAAGTTTAGGTTATGCTTAGTAGTGGCTAAAGTGATGGATTATGTGATTTATTTCTTGATTTGAAGAGTTTTGGTGAAGTTTTCAATTTTATGATGAATTTTCTGGTTTAATATGAATGGGATGTTGTGGCCATCTATGATGGTTGATAATGAGGGGTAATGACTCATGTGGGTGTGAATTGGTGATAATAGCAACTAATTTTGGGTTTGGAGTGAATGGTGAAATGTTAGGGTTTTTCAACCCCTAATTCTGTCCGGTTTTGGATCATAGGGTTAGAGGCCGAATTGGACTTTACTCAAAACATGAAAGTTGTAGGTATTGATGAGTTTGAAGTCCTGCAAAATTTCAGGTCATTTGGATTAGTGTAGAGTGAGATATGCCAATTTTACTGTTGCTGTTCTGGGTTGATCAGAATGCGAAAACTGCACTTGTAATTGGCCATT
The DNA here is from genome assembly GCA_036785865.1 of Coffea canephora. Lineage (NCBI taxonomy): Eukaryota > Viridiplantae > Streptophyta > Magnoliopsida > Gentianales > Rubiaceae > Coffea > Coffea canephora. Next base: position 17,589,235 of record CM071922.1, read on the forward strand.
TTGACTGGAATTGCTTTGGATTTGGATGTTAGTGTCTTCTGATGAAATGTAGCTGGATGTCTTAGCTATCATATGCCTTTGGAATTTCGGCATTTGGACCTGTATAGACTGAGTTAGACCAATTACAGCATTGTGTGATTTGTGAACCTGCAATTACGGTTTTGGTTTGGTATTCTGCTTTTTTGACCTAGTTGTGTTAGGATTTGGACTGAGTGGCCTTCAACATTGTTATAGCCCTGGTTCTTAGCTTCGAAACGGTGGGTCTTGCACCTTCATCCGACAATCGTAGCGCCTTTGGTACCATTACCGCAAAATGACGTCAAAACTGTTTTTCTGGTTTTGAGCTTAAGTTTCATTTCCGGATTTTTTTTCCTAGCTTGACTTGTCTTTGTACTACTTGGAGCTTGCTGTATGGCTATTGGATGAACTTTTTATTGTGTGTCTACCTTTGGGACTGGCTGAGGAAATAATGAAGCCATGATGGCTGAAAGAGTTAGCAAATTCACGGGAAGTGCTGTCCGAACTTTTAAAGGACTTGTTTGCATTGAGTTTGTGATCTAAGACTTGGATTTGAGCAAGGCAATGATACATGATGGATGGTTTCTGAGCCATGGAGGTGAGTGACCTCAAATTACTTCTAAAGTTATTTATGAACCGTTTCTTACATTATTTACTTTTGAACTGTTTCCAAAGTTACTTTTGAAATGTTTTCTTGCATATCATGCGTGCTGGCATGTGAGTGTGCCTTGTTTGCTATATTTCTTAACTTCATGACTTGTATTTTGGTTGATAACGTGTTAAGCGCTTATAATGATTTTCAAAACGAGTTTTCGAGGCGAGTGTGTACTTTATCGCACTCGACCTCGATATATGTGAAATTTTCAATTGAAATGTTACTTGCGCATGAATGTAAGCCTTTTGGGCTGAACTGGCCATTGCCCCTTGTTACCGGTCGTCTTGAGCCAGAAGCGGACTCGGTCAGGCGATTAGGAACTTGGGTGAACGTTTGGTATACTCGAGTATTACCTATGTAGGTTGGTGGAGCCTGGCCAAAAGCCAGGGACGGGGTGAATGAAATGAAATGAATGACCAAATGAGCGTGGAAATGTCAGGAGAATGAATGTATCCTTTCATGAATTTTACTATCGCTTTCCATTGTAAATGTTTCTTGAATTATTGATAATCCATATTTACTGTTTTGCAAATGTTGTAGCTGTTTCCGGATTTATCATTTAATTTATGACATCATTGCTATATGACATCATTGAAATGAACTATTGTGAAACCGATTTGATTAATGATTTTCTGGTTACTCGCTGAGCTTTTAGCTCACCCCAAAAACTATTTTATTCTCCTCCACAGGGCTCAAGGCGAACAAAAGCTTCGAGTGCTTATTCACGTGAATAGATGGCCTATATTTTGTACAATTTGGATTTGGAATCCTTTTATGTATAGTTGGGAATTAGTTTCCGCTGCATTTGTGATATGTAATTATTGGAGAGTTTGATGTAAAATTTGAGATTTATATTATAATTTGGTTGAGGACTTTAGTGAACGACTGAGTCCCGGCGAGAGCCGGGCAGGCGGCCCGCCGAACCCTGGGGTACGCCCTAGGGGGAGGTGGGGCCGTCACAGTTGGTATCAGAGCCTAGGCTTCAGATCTCTGTAGTGTATCCTAGGCTTGAAATTTAGGATGCCGGACTGTGGGTTTGATTTGACGCTTGAGAGATTTGTGCGGGATGTCTTGACTTGATTGGTACAAGAGGGAATGTCGAGGACGACATTCTTTTAAGGAGGGGAGAATGTGACGCCCCGAAAAGTATGAGTGTGAGAACCCGTAAATTCCCTAATAATTCTCCTAGGGTTTTTCCCTTTAATGGCATGTTTTCTGCATTTTCTGGCTTAGGAAAATTCTCCTGGTAAATTTTGTGAGTAATTATAGTTTATAGATGCTTTTCTAATATTGGAGAGTTTTTAGAAAATTAAGAATATATATTGGACGTGGGACCCACTAGTGCGAAAAGTTCGGAAAAATTCGGCCAATTAGGTTAAATTCCGGATACTGTGTAAAATTTATCGGGTGTTAAGAGATAAGTAGAGTGTGTGAAATGATTGATGTGAGAGAGAAAAAGAAGTGATAAGATTGCATTAATGAGGTGACAAGTGTCATCCTCTTATTGGTTTTACTTTAAGATTTACTATTCACTATTTTGACTTTTGACCAAATTGAGTAAATATCTTGAAAAATTGCTCAAAAATCACCATTTTCTTCTCCTCCATGGCCGGTTCTTCCTTGAGCCAAGAAGAAAGAAATTCTTCAACTTTCTAGCTTCCATTTCACTCAATCTTCCAAAACCAACCACATAAATTAGATTCTACTCCATAAAATCTATCCATTGGGTGCTAGTGAGTGGTCTAGTGAAGTTTGTTTGAAGAGCTAAGGTGTCCAACATCTCTACCTCTCTTGTTACTAGGTGAGTGGTGTGTGTATCTTCCTCCTTCACTTAATAAAGTTTAGGTTATGCTTAGTAGTGGCTAAAGTGATGGATTATGTGATTTATTTCTTGATTTGAAGAGTTTTGGTGAAGTTTTCAATTTTATGATGAATTTTCTGGTTTAATATGAATGGGATGTTGTGGCCATCTATGATGGTTGATAATGAGGGGTAATGACTCATGTGGGTGTGAATTGGTGATAATAGCAACTAATTTTGGGTTTGGAGTGAATGGTGAAATGTTAGGGTTTTTCAACCCCTAATTCTGTCCGGTTTTGGATCATAGGGTTAGAGGCCGAACTGGACTTTGCTCAAAACATGAAAGTTGTAGGTATTGATGAGTTTGAAGTTCCTGCAAAATTTCAGGTCATTTGGATTAGTGTAGAGTGAGATATGCCAATTTTACTGTTGCTGTTCTGGGTTGATCAGAATGCGAAAACTGCACTTGTAATTGGCCATTTTGACTGGAATTGCTTTGGATTTGGATGTTAGTGTCTTCTGATGAAATGTAGCTGGATGTCTTAGCTATCATATGCCTTTGGAATTTCGGCATTTGGACCTGTATAGACTGAGTTAGACCAATTACAGCATTGTGTGATTTGTGAACCTGCAATTACGGTTTTGGTTTGGTATTCTGCTTTTTTGACCTAGTTGTGTTAGGATTTGGACTGAGTGGCCTTCAACATTGTTATAGCCCTGGTTCTTAGCTTCGAAACGGTGGGTCTTGCACCTTCATCCGACAATCGTAGCGCCTTTGGTACCATTACCGCAAAATGACGTCAAAACTGTTTTTTCTGGTTTTGAGCTTAAGTTTCATTTCCGGATTTTTTTTCCTAGCTTGACTTGTCTTTGTACTACTTGGAGCTTGCTGTATGGCTATTGGATGAACTTTTTATTGTGTGTCTACCTTTGGGACTGGCTGAGGAAATAATGAAGCCATGATGGCTGAAAAAGTTAGCAAATTCAGGGGAAGTGTTGTCCGAACTTTTAAAGGACTTGTTTGCATTGAGTTTGTGATCTAAGACTTGGATTTGAGCAAGGCAATGATACATGATGGATGGTTTCTGAGCCATGGAGGTGAGTGACCTCAAATTACTTCTAAAGTTATTTATGAACCGTTTCTTACATTATTTACTTTTGAACTGTTTCCAAAGTTACTTTTGAAATGTTTTCTTGCATATCATGCGTGCTGGCATGTGAGTGTGCCTTGTTTGCTATATTTCTTAACTTCATGACTTGTATTTTGGTTGATAACGTGTTAAGCGCTTATAATGATTTTCCAAAACGAGTTTTCGAGGCGAGTGTGTACTTTATCGCACTCGACCTCGATATATGTGAAATTTTCAATTGAAATGTTACTTGCGCATGAATGTAAGCCTTTTGGGCTGAACTGGCCATTGCCCCTTGTTACCGGTCGTCTTGAGCCAGAAGCGGACTCGGTCAGGCGATTAGGAACTTGGGTGAACGTTTGGTATACTCGAGTATTACCTATGTAGGTTGGTGGAGCCTGGCCAAAAGCCAGGGACGGGGTGAATGAAATGAAATGAATGACCAAATGAGCGTGGAAATGTCAGGAGAATGAATGTATCCTTTCATGAATTTTACTATCGCTTTCCATTGTAAATGTTTCTTGAATTATTGATAATCCATATTTACTGTTTTGCAAATGTTGTAGCTGTTTCCGGATTTATCATTTAATTTATGACATCATTGCTATATGACATCATTGAAATGAACTATTGTGAAACCGATTTGATTAATGATTTTCTGGTTACTCGCTGAGCTTTTAGCTCACCCCAAAAACTATTTTATTCTCCTCCACAGGGCTCAAGGCGAACAAAAGCTTCGAGTGCTTATTCACGTGAATAGATGGCCTATATTTTGTACAATTTGGATTTGGAATCCTTTTATGTATAGTTGGGAATTAGTTTCCGCTGCATTTGTGATATGTAATTATTGGAGAGTTTGATGTAAAATTTGAGATTTATATTATAATTTGGTTGAGGACTTTAGTGAACGACTGAGTCCCGGCGAGAGCCGGGCAGGCGGCCCGCCGAACCCTGGGGTACGCCCTAGGGGGAGGTGGGGCCGTCACAGTTGGTATCAGAGCCTAGGCTTCAGATCTCTGTAGTGTATCCTAGGCATGAAATTTAGGATGCCGGACTGTGGGTTTGATTTGACGCTTGAGAGATTTGTGCGGGATGTCTTGACTTGATTGGTACAAGAGGGAATGTCGAGGACGACATTCTTTTAAGGAGGGGAGAATGTGACGCCCCGAAAAGTATGAGTGTGAGAACCCGTAAATTCCCTAATAATTCTCCTAGGGTTTTTCCCTTTAATGGCATGTTTTCTGCATTTTCTGGCTTAGGAAAATTCTCCTGGTAAATTTTGTGAGTAATTATAGTTTATAGATGCTTTTCTAATATTGGAGAGTTTTTAGAAAATTAAGAATATATATTGGACGTGGGACCCACTAGTGCGAAAAGTTCGGAAAAAATTCGGCCAATTAGGTTAAATTCCGGATACTGTGTAAAATTTATCGGGTGTTAAGAGATAAGTAGAGTGTGTGAAATGATTGATGTGAGAGAGAAAAAGAAGTGATAAGATTGCATTAATGAGGTGACAAGTGTCATCCTCTTATTGGTTTTACTTTAAGATTTACTATTCACTATTTTGACTTTTGACCAAATTGAGTAAATATCTTGAAAAATTGCTCAAAAATCACCATTTTCTTCTCCTCCATGGCCGGTTCTTCCTTGAGCCAAGAAGAAAGAAATTCTTCAACTTTCTAGCTTCCATTTCACTCAATCTTCCAAAACCAACCACATAAATTAGATTCTACTCCATAAAATCTATCCATTGGGTGCTAGTGAGTGGTCTAGTGAAGTTTGTTTGAAGAGCTAAGGTGTCCAACATCTCTACCTCTCTTGTTACTAGGTGAGTGGTGTGTGTATCTTCCTCCTTCACTTAATAAAGTTTAGGTTATGCTTAGTAGTGGCTAAAGTGATGGATTATGTGATTTATTTCTTGATTTGAAGAGTTTTGGTGAAGTTTTCAATTTTATGATGAATTTTCTGGTTTAATATGAATGGGATGTTGTGGCCATCTATGATGGTTGATAATGAGGGGTAATGACTCATGTGGGTGTGAATTGGTGATAATAGCAACTAATTTTGGGTTTGGAGTGAATGGTGAAATGTTAGGGTTTTTCAACCCCTAATTCTGTCCGGTTTTGGATCATAGGGTTAGAGACCGAATTGGACTTTACTCAAAACATGAAAGTTGTAGGTATTGATGAGTTTGAAGTGCCTGCAAAATTTCAGGTCATTTGGATTAGTGTAGAGTGAGATATGCCAATTTTACTGTTGCTGTTCTGGGTTGATCAGAATGCGAAAACTGCACTTGTAATTGGCCATTTTGACTGGAATTGCTTTGGATTTGGATGTTAGTGTCTTCTGATGAAATGTAGCTGGATGTCTTAGCTATCATATGCCTTTGGAATTTCGGCATTTGGACCTGTATAGACTGAGTTAGACCAATTACAGCATTGTGTGATTTGTGAACCTGCAATTACGGTTTTGGTTTGGTATTCTGCTTTTTTGACCTAGTTGTGTTAGGATTTGGACTGAGTGGCCTTCAACATTGTTATAGCCCTGGTTCTTAGCTTCGAAACGGTGGGTCTTGCACCTTCATCCGACAATCGTAGCGCCTTTGGTACCATTACCGCAAAATGACGTCAAAACTGTTTTTCTGGTTTTGAGCTTAAGTTTCATTTCCGGATTTTTTTCCTAGCTTGACTTGTCTTTGTACTACTTGGAGCTTGCTGTATGGCTATTGGATGAACTTTTTATTGTGTGTCTACCTTTGGGACTGGCTGAGGAAATAATGAAGCCATGATGGCTGAAAAAGTTAGCAAATTCAGGGGAAGTGCTGTCCGAACTTTTAAAGGACTTGTTTGCATTGAGTTTGTGATCTAAGACTTGGATTTGAGCAAGGCAATGATACATGATGGATGGTTTCTGAGCCATGGAGGTGAGTGACCTCAAATTACTTCTAAAGTTATTTATGAACCGTTTCTTACATTATTTACTTTTGAACTGTTTCCAAAGTTACTTTTGAAATGTTTTCTTGCATATCATGCGTGCTGGCATGTGAGTGTGCCTTGTTTGCTATATTTCTTAACTTCATGACTTGTATTTTGGTTGATAACGTGTTAAGCGCTTATAATGATTTTCAAAACGAGTTTTCGAGGCGAGTGTGTACTTTATCGCACTCGACCTCGATATATGTGAAATTTTCAATTGAAATGTTACTTGCGCATGAATGTAAGCCTTTTGGGCTGAACTGGCCATTGCCCCTTGTTACCGGTCGTCTTGAGCCAGAAGCGGACTCGGTCAGGCGATTAGGAACTTGGGTGAACGTTTGGTATACTCGAGTATTACCTATGTAGGTTGGTGGAGCCTGGCCAAAAGCCAGGGACGGGGTGAATGAAATGAAATGAATGACCAAATGAGCGTGGAAATGTCAGGAGAATGAATGTATCCTTTCATGAATTTTTACTATCGCTTTCCATTGTAAATGTTTCTTGAATTATTGATAATCCATATTTACTGTTTTGCAAATGTTGTAGCTGTTTCCGGATTTATCATTTAATTTATGACATCATTGCTATATGACATCATTGAAATGAACTATTGTGAAACCGATTTGATTAATGATTTTCTGGTTACTCGCTGAGCTTTTAGCTCACCCCAAAAACTATTTTATTCTCCTCCACAGGGCTCAAGGCGAACAAAAGCTTCGAGTGCTTATTCACGTGAATAGATGGCCTATATTTTGTACAATTTGGATTTGGAATCCTTTTATGTATAGTTGGGAATTAGTTTCCGCTGCATTTGTGATATGTAATTATTGGAGAGTTTGATGTAAAATTTGAGATTTATATTATAATTTGGTTGAGGACTTTAGTGAACGACTGAGTCCCGGCGAGAGCCGGGCAGGCGGCCCGCCGAACCCTGGGGTACGCCCTAGGGGGAGGTGGGGCCGTCACAGTTGGTATCAGAGCCTAGGCTTCAGATCTCTGTAGTGTATCCTAGGCTTGAATTTAGGATGCCGGACTGTGGGTTTGATTTGACGCTTGAGAGATTTGTGCGGGATGTCTTGACTTGATTGGTACAAGAGGGAATGTCGAGGACGACATTCTTTTAAGGAGGGGAGAATGTGACGCCCCGAAAAGTATGAGTGTGAGAACCCGTAAATTCCCTAATAATTCTCCTAGGGTTTTTCCCTTTAATGGCATGTTTTCTGCATTTTCTGGCTTAGGAAAATTCTCCTGGTAAATTTTGTGAGTAATTATAGTTTATAGATGCTTTTCTAATATTGGAGAGTTTTTAGAAAATTAAGAATATATATTGGACGTGGGACCCACTAGTGCGAAAAGTTCGGAAAAATTCGGCCAATTAGGTTAAATTCCGGATACTGTGTAAAATTTATCGGGTGTTAAGAGATAAGTAGAGTGTGTGAAATGATTGATGTGAGAGAGAAAAAGAAGTGATAAGATTGCATTAATGAGGTGACAAGTGTCATCCTCTTATTGGTTTTACTTTAAGATTTACTATTCACTATTTTGACTTTTGACCAAATTGAGTAAATATCTTGAAAAATTGCTCAAAAATCACCATTTTCTTCTCCTCCATGGCCGGTTCTTCCTTGAGCCAAGAAGAAAGAAATTCTTCAACTTTCTAGCTTCCATTTCACTCAATCTTCCAAAACCAACCACATAAATTAGATTCTACTCCATAAAATCTATCCATTGGGTGCTAGTGAGTGGTCTAGTGAAGTTTGTTTGAAGAGCTAAGGTGTCCAACATCTCTACCTCTCTTGTTACTAGGTGAGTGGTGTGTGTATCTTCCTCCTTCACTTAATAAAGTTTAGGTTATGCTTAGTAGTGGCTAAAGTGATGGATTATGTGATTTATTTCTTGATTTGAAGAGTTTTGGTGAAGTTTTCAATTTTATGATGAATTTTCTGGTTTAATATGAATGGGATGTTGTGGCCATCTATGATGGTTGATAATGAGGGGTAATGACTCATGTGGGTGTGAATTGGTGATAATAGCAACTAATTTTGGGTTTGGAGTGAATGGTGAAATGTTAGGGTTTTTCAACCCCTAATTCTGTCCGTTTTGGATCATAGGGTTAGAGGCCGAATTGGACTTTACTCAAAACATGAAAGTTGTAGGTATTGATGAGTTTGAAGAGCCTGCAAAATTTCAGGTCATTTGGATTAGTGTAGAGTGAGATATGCCAATTTTACTGTTGCTGTTCTGGGTTGATCAGAATGCGAAAACTGCACTTGTAATTGGCCATTTTGACTGGAATTGCTTTGGATTTGGATGTTAGTGTCTTCGATGAAATGTAGCTGGATGTCTTAGCTATCATATGCTTTGAATTTCGGCATTTTGGACCTGTATAGACTGAGTTAGACCAATTACAGCATTGTGTGATTTGTGAACCTGCATTACGGTTTTGGTTTGGTATTCTGCTTTTTTGACCTAGTTGTGTTAGGATTTGGACTGAGTGGCCTTCAACATTGTTATAGCCCTGGTTCTTAGCTTCGAAACGGTGGGTCTTGCACCTTCATCGACAATCGTAGCGCCTTTGGTACCATTACCGCAAAATGACGTCAAAACTGTTTTTCTGGTTTTGAGCTTAAGTTTCATTTCCGGATTTTTTTTTTCCTAGCTTGACTTGTCTTTGTACTACTTGGAGCTTGCTGTATGGCTATTGGATGAACTTTTTATTGTGTGTCTACCTTTGGGACTGGCTGAGGAAATAATGAGCCATGATGGCTGAAAAAGTTAGCAAATTCAGGGGAAGTGTTGTCCGAACTTTTAAAGGACTTGTTTGCATTGAGTTTGTGATCTAAGACTTGGATTTGAGCAAGGCAATGATACATGATGGATGGTTTCTGAGCCATGGAGGTGAGTGACCTCAAATTACTTCTAAAGTTATTTATGAACCGTTTCTTACATTATTTACTTTTGAACTGTTTCCAAAGTTACTTTTGAAATGTTTTCTTGCATATCATGCGTGCTGGCATGTGAGTGTGCCTTGTTTGCTATATTTCTTAACTTCATGACTTGTATTTTGGTTGATAACGTGTTAAGCGCTTATAATGATTTCCAAAACGAGTTTTCGAGGCGAGTGTGTACTTTATCGCACTCGACCTCGATATATGTGAAATTTTCAATTGAAATGTTACTTGCGCATGAATGTAAGCCTTTTGGGCTGAACTGGCCATTGCCCCTTGTTACCGGTCGTCTTGAGCCAGAAGCGGACTCGGTCAGGCGATTAGGAACTTGGGTGAACGTTTGGTATACTCGAGTATTACCTATGTAGGTTGGTGGAGCCTGGCCAAAAGCCAGGGACGGGGTGAATGAAATGAAATGAATGACCAAATGAGCGTGGAAATGTCAGGAGAATGAATGTATCCTTTCATGAATTTACTATCGCTTTCCATTGTAAATGTTTCTTGAATTATTGATAATCCATATTTACTGTTTTGCAAATGTTGTAGCTGTTTCCGGATTTATCATTTAATTTATGACATCATTGCTATATGACATCATTGAAATGAACTATTGTGAAACCGATTTGATTAATGATTTTCTGGTTACTCGCTGAGCTTTTAGCTCACCCCAAAAACTATTTTATTCCCCTCCACAGGGCTCAAGGCGAACAAAAGCTTCGAGTGCTTATTCACGTGAATAGATGGCCTATATTTTGTACAATTTGGATTTGGAATCCTTTTATGTATAGTTGGGAATTAGTTTCCGCTGCATTTGTGATATGTAATTATTGGAGAGTTTGATGTAAAATTTGAGATTTATATTATAATTTGTGGTTGAGGACTTTAGTGAACGACTGAGTCCCGGCGAGAGCCGGGCAGGCGGCCCGCCGAACCCTGGGGTACGCCCTAGGGGGAGGTGGGGCCGTCACAGTTGGTATCAGAGCCTAGGTTCAGATCTCTGTAGTGTATCCTAGGCTTGAAATTTAGGATGCCGGACTGTGGGTTTGATTTGACGCTTGAGAGATTTGTGCGGGATGTCTTGACTTGATTGGTACAAGAGGGAATGTCGAGGACGACATTCTTTTAAGGAGGGGAGAATGTGACGCCCCGAAAAGTATGAGTGTGAGAACCCGTAAATTCCCTAATAATTCTCCTAGGGTTTTTCCCTTTAATGGCATGTTTTCTGCATTTTCTGGCTTAGGAAAATTCTCCTGATAAATTTTGTGAGTAATTATAGTTTATAGATGCTTTTCTAATATTGGAGAGTTTTTAGAAAATTAAGAATA